>CM069598.1:44438397-44530897 GCA_035771175.1 Paratinospora sagittata
AGTACAACCACAAAATATCACCTCTCTCCTCGGTTCCTCTTATTCCGACCCATATAAAAAGCTGAGACGGTGAGACTTCTCAATTCAACTTACTACTCTCGTCTAGATTGAGTCTGGTAAAATATTCTTGATGCTAGAAAATATCAATACTATTCTAGGTAAAATATTTTATCGAGCATTGTTATGTTAATGTATGATTAGAAATAATAAATATATGCTTATCTATTTGAATACATGTAGTTAGATCAAGAAATAACATCAGGGCGAACGCATAAAGATCAATTAGTTTGAATTACGCCATCACTTGGAGACGAAAAAAGATATTAAGGTATGGCGTATGGTTGATTCTTGTTCTATTTATTTTTTTATATAATTTGACGTGCATTGTATTAAATAATTTTTAATATAAAATTAGAGTTTTAATTTTATAAAAAGTCTTAGTTAAAGTTTTATTATTAATATTTATATATTTTTTATTGTCATAATTAATATTTTTTTATATATATAATAATTTAATATGTATTATTGAATCTTATCTTACACCTATACATATTTCTCAATGCTTATGACGTGTCAAAATGCCATATTAGGTATGTGGGACCCATTTAAAAAAGTTTAGCAAAAAAAACCACTAGTTTTTTAGTTTACCATTTGGAAGAATCAAAATTGGAGTTTTCCGGTAAGGGGTTGGTTTGGGTTATTCCACCAATTTTTTTTATTTTTATTTTTTCTGATTCTAATCTTTTTGTAATGAATTTCTAGGGTTCCTTTATCAGGGTTCTTAAAATTATTGCCAGGGTTTGTTTTATGTCTGAATTTTAGGAAAACCATGATATTAATTTTAAGATATGATCAGGAGTGTTACGTATATAGCTTTGTGCAAATTCAGAAAATATGGAAGAGAATACATTGATTTTTGCCATTAATGGTAAGAGTACTTTTAAGCTATTGGGAGATTGACCTCTTAACTACTTTGATTGAGTTCTTACGAACTCAAGCCAAGCTTGGTCGTGGAGTTCATCTTCATCTTCTTGTTTCTTTTCCTTTTTTTTTTTTGGTTTCTAGATAGATTTATTTGAGATTTTGGGTTCTAAGTATCACTAGATTTAAGTTCCAGTGATACTTGCTTTCAAAGTAATCAGATTATTTAGATTACTCTCCAAACAGGTTGAGAAGACTATGTGGGAGAAGCTCACACCCCTAATTTCGAGGATAAAAGGGCTGGCGTTAGAGGACTTGTAGTTAAGAGGTTCCTCCAATATTTATCCATCCAAAGGATAATGTGATAAATGAGGGGACTGCTAGTAGTAGATAAGAAAAAATGTATGTTTCTAGTTATAGAACTGGAAGGCATTAACGTGGAGAACGATGCTACTAGAAGGGGGGAGGGAGGTTCAAAATATTGCAGGTTGCAGCTGAGAAATGGGGTTTATTTTGAGTTAGTAAACCTTGGGATTGCTGCTGAAATGTTTGATGAAATGCTTGAACGAGTTCGTACCTTTAATGAGAAACCAAGACACGGGAGAAGCAAATGACGGAACAAAAACACAGGTGGTTTATAATTGCGTCGTTTGGGAGAGCTTTTCTACAATGCTTTTGGAGTGAAGTGATTGGCAACATCTTAGTTCATGGCAGCTCCTAATTTTCCTTATCCGAGCGTAATGTCGATACAATTCAGGTTTGTTAATTACCAAGCTCTCTTTTCTTAGTGTTTATAATTATACTTGATACAACATATATATAACAAGCTCTTTTATCAAAATAATAGTATTAATCATTAATGTTATTCATTTTTAGAGAAATACTAATGGATTACTCAAAGCATGCTAAGGACTTGGGGAAAGCATTGCTTCAGTTGCTACCTGAGGCTCTTAGGCTTAAAAAAGAACATTTAATGACATTTTTTTTTATCAGATGTCTCCGAAGAGACAACATCTAGTGACATGGGATGCCACTACTATCCATGCACCATGCCCACAACCTGAACGCACTATAGGAACTCCCAAGCATTTTGATCGAGATTGCCTTAAACTATCCTCCAGCAAGACCAGATTGGTGGCTTGCAAGTTCTTTATCAAGGCCATGGATCGATATTCCTCCTATAGTTGGAGGTCTAGTAATAATTGTTGGGGATTT
Organism: Paratinospora sagittata; assembly: GCA_035771175.1. Lineage (NCBI taxonomy): Eukaryota > Viridiplantae > Streptophyta > Magnoliopsida > Ranunculales > Menispermaceae > Paratinospora > Paratinospora sagittata. Next base: position 44,440,534 of record CM069598.1, read on the forward strand.
TCTACAGGCAAGTCTTTGGTCATATAATTTTCAGGTTTTTTTTTTATTTATTTTTTAACTTCTTGAGTTACTATTATATAAATTTCTTACAAACCATTAATTGTGGAAGGATTAATGTCAAATAGGGATGTAAGCCAACCTGACCGACCCGAGCAATTCGACTGAATTGAACACAACCCAATGGGTTGAGTTCAAAAATCTCAACCCGAATAGTTTGGGTTCATTCACGGGTAATATCCTTGGAACCCAACCTAACCCGAACCTATCATTGACCCTCAAATCCCTTATTCTCTAAAACCTCCAAATTGTGAAACTAATGAAACTCAAAGTCCCAAACCCGAATTGCAACATTTTTGTCTTAATACATAAAACTTTTCAACCCTTTTATTTATTCTTCTTCAATCCCCTTTTTCTTTTTTGTTTTTTTTCTTCTTTGTTTGTATTTCTTCTTAGGTTCTTTGTTTTTAATTTTTTTTTTCTTTTAAAGTTCAAGCTTATTGAAAAAAAATCTAGTCATCTCAACTCAAATGACCAACCTAACTGTTCGAGTTGGGTTAAGGAGTTAGTTTGGTTCGTATTAGATTTCATTTTTCTTGACTCGAACTATTTGGGTTGGGTTGGGTTTTGACTGAAACCAACCTGTTACACTTAAGGGTGGCAATTCAAGCCATTTGGCCCAACCCGATCCCGCCCGGTCGAGGAATAATCAGGCGGGGCCTTATAAACGAGATTAAAAAACCTTGGCCCATGACCCGACCCAATGTATAAACGGACCGGTCTTTGGATCGGGCCTTAAACAGGCTTTTGAGCAAATTATATGAGTCAAATTTATTAAATATGATTAAATTAAAATTTAAAATATTACAATATGAATTTTATTTTGATAATAAAATAAAACATACAAATCACAAACTAAATAATGTTATTTATTGATTTGTTAAAAATAACAACTTGTACACATATAAATTTTCATATTTAAGAAGAGATTCTAATTATTACAAAGTTACAACTTTTTTTTTAGAACACTATGATCTAACTTATCATTACAAATTAAATAAATGTTATAACAATTAAAAATAAAAATAAAAAAGATTTATCATTTAGTTACTTCTATATCAATTTTTTTTTTACTATATATAGTTTACATTTTATTTCTTGTATAAAATCCTAATGTTATTATTTTGTATATTGAGCTACATAACATAATTTTTGTTTTTTATTTCATTCTAATCTTTTTATAACTTTTATATACCTTGTTCATTCCTTGATATTTATATTTAATTGTGTATAATTAATTTATATTATCATTACTTATCACATATTACATTATATACTATAATATAAAAGATTATAACAAATTAATTATTATAAGATAACAATTTTAAAATTAAACAAAAAAAAATTTAATTATTATTATATATTCACGTGCAACACACATGTTTATTAGTGTTTATATATATATATATAATTAAATTAATTATTGAGCCTTGGAGCCGGCCTTTAGGTTGGGCCTTCAAGCTGGGCCGGGCTATATAATAATCGGGCCCGAGTCTAGGTCGGGCCATTTTAATCGGGCCGGGTTGCCACCCTTACTTACACCCCTAATGGCAAATACAATTGCCCGTATGGAGATCTTCGAATTGGATGTTTTTTTGTTGTTATTACAATTGTTTCTAAATTATAACATGTAAAATGAAGTGAATGAACTATTCACGGTATGGTTAGTTATTGAAGTATTTTATTAGCTAAATAATATATTTAGCTACAAAGTATATGTAGTTAAAGATACAATCTATAGCAAAATATACCTTTTATTTATGAAATTGATTATAAAGCTACATATATCCCTTATACAAAATTTTATTTGTACCCAAATACAACTTTTAGCCATGAAAAATATATTTGTAGCCATGCAATTTTAGCTTCAAAAATGAAGTTCGAAGCTAAACATATTTATTTTTTGCTACTGAACACCGTCTCATAACTATGACGAACTGATGACGGACGCAGTTCTGGCTATATATTCTTGTACATGTCGGTATATGCGGTGAAAAATGATCCAATAGATACTCTTGGACCACCACGGCTGGCCAAGACCCTGTGTTCCATACTTTTAAATTTATTATTAGAGATAACCTGCACAATTTATAGCAAAAAAATAAAATCAAATTAAAAAGTTGACATTTAAATTAAAAATGTGAAAATTTAAATCAAGAAGATGTAAAAAAAAAAAAAAAAAAAAACCTGAAAATTATATGACCAAAATGGAAGGAGACTTGCCTGTAGAAAATCCCCAACAATTATTACTAGACTTCCAACTATAGGAGGAATATCGACCCATTGGCCTTGATGAAGAACTTGCAAGCCACCAACCTGGTCTTGCTGGAGAATAGTAAGGCAATCTCTATCAAAATGCTTGGGAGTTCCTATAGCGCGTTCAGGTTGTGGGCATCGTGGATAGTAGTGGCAACTAACGTAAAGCACATCCAAGCATCCCATGTCAGTTAGATGTTCTTTTTTAAGCCCAAGAGCCTCAGATAGCAACTGAAGCAATGCTTTCCCCACGTTCATAACATGCTTTGAGTAATCCATTAGTATATCTCTGAAAATCAATCACATTTATTAAGGATTATTATTATTTTTGATAAAAGAGCTTGTTCTATATATGTTGCATCAAGTATGATTATAAACAGTAAGAAAAGAGAGGTTGGTAATTAACAAACCTGAATTGTATAGGCATTTCACTGGGAATAGGAAAATTTGGAGTTGCCATGAAAGAGATAGTGTCCCTCCAATATAAACCTTTTCTATGCTTATCAAAGAAGGTATTGTAAACCACCTTTTTGGTCCCGTCCCTCGTATAAAATTTGCTTCTCTCTTGTCTTGGTTGCTCGTTAAACGAACGAACTCGTTGAAGCATTCCATTTAACATTTCAGCAGCGATCCCATGGTTTACTACTTGAAAGACACCCCATTTCTCAGCTGCATTTTGGACTTGATTAACGATCTCCTTCCTTCCACTACCATCTTTCTCCATGCTCATGATGCCTTTGAGGTCTATAACTGGAACATTACATTTTTTCTTAACTGAAATAATTGTCCCCTCATCTTCAGGTGGATGGATAAATATTCGAGGAACCATTTTTACGCGGTCCTCTACAAGTCCTCTAACGCCCGCTCTTTTATCGTCGAAATCCTTCAAATCTTTTTCTGGAGTACTATGATCTGCTGGTGTATGAGCTGGTCTACGAGCTGGTCTGTGATCTGGTTTAATTTTGTTCCCATTTGGGCGGGTGCACCAATTTCCCATTTTGTTTTCCTTCCCGAGCTGTGAATGAATCAATTTGAAACTTTAAGAACAATGGTCAACAAAATATTTTACCTTGGTGGTGTTGGTATATTTCTAGCGTGAGAGTAATGGGTTCAATCTAGTTGAGAGTGGCGTGATAGTATTGGGAGAGATCTCAGCTTTTTATATGCGTTGGAATGAGAGGAACTTAGGAGAGATGTGGTATGAATTTTACATTGTATTTGTACTTTTAGCATCTTATCTTATCTCTAAGGTATTAATACTACTCGCACATAGGTGAGCTGAGTGTCTCTCCTTCCCATTAAAGCCCCTAGAAATTGCTCGACATGTAAGCATCTTCTGAGCGGTAAGAGTGTTTTGTGCCTGCCTAATTGACAGAAAATTAAGCGCATAGAACGACACGGCACATAGAATGATACGCTGACACGATGACACCTTGGCCACTTAATTAAAATATATTTTAGTTTGTAAACTTTTTTTTTTCAGCTCTGTAGATCAACACGTGGCATAACGACATCCATTAACTTTTATTTATTTATTTATTATTTTTTATATTCTTCTATGTAAAGACTCTTGTCGACAATATTGTTCTGATGCCAAACAACTTGCTGTAATGATCTCAATACCGTTTAAAAAAAATAAAAAAATGCTTTTACTACCCTTTTTTTTTTGTCAAAGCTTTTAACTACGTTGAAAAATTAAAAAAAAAAACAAAAACAAAAAATGCTCTCATTAGGGCTATCTCACTACTGTTGAAAAAAAAAAAAAAAAGCTCTCCCTACAGTTTAAAAAAAAATGATCACACTAACCCATCACATCAATATATTATTATCGTACTAATTACCTTCGCTTTTTTAAGATATTCGTTTGATTTTTTATCTAAAAAGAAACACAACTTAAAAAGTAAAAATTTAAAAAATAATATTTTTTTTATTTTTTAAAAATAGTTTGTTTTTTTTTTTGTAAATTTTAGACAACTATTTTTGAATTTTAATAAATCAAACACATATTTCATATTTTTAAAATTTTAAATATAAAAAAATTATATTCGAATCATAACACCAATATTCAAGTCCCAAGTTTTTTTTTTTTTTTTGTCTTTCTTATATATTATAATATTATTATTATCCCCGTCAAGCTATCGTTCAATCCCTTCCGCGAATAACATTGCTTAAGTCATCGTCATCTAGGTCTTGCGGGCCAGGTTGTTGACTCATGCACTCGCGTTTGGGATTTTATCAAGGCCTAGGAAGTCGCCACCTCAGATCGGAGTCTATCATGTCGTCTCCATTTGTTCCAAGTCCGCTTTGCAAAGCTCATGGTCCAACATCATTCATTATTTCTTTTTTTTATTATTAGTTTTCTTTATAGGTGGCTTGGTAATTATCCTTTTAATTGAATTGTAAAATTATTTCTTCATTAGTTTCTTTTATTTATTATGACTACTCAAATTATTAAGGAAAATCTAGAAATTTACCCCACTATCTTTACCCACAAAAAAAAACGCAGAACACCTAATAAATTAGGTTACGTTTGGTTTAAGATTCCGATATAGTTTTCTGTATCCAAGATTTTAGAAATACAAAAAACATATTTGGATCATTGAAACCCCGAAAACAATTTCTCAAAATTTTCAAAGAAAGCAAGTTGTTTTCAAGAAATAACAAAATATTATTTTTTGAGTTTTTACTTTTTGAGTTATATTATATTTTTCGAATTACGATTCAAACACAACCTTAACTACCCTCCCACCACTCTCCACTCTCACATTGTCTTCTCCCCAAAACCCTTACCCCTTCCAATGTTCCTTCTTTTTCAATTCTCACATATCAAGTTGATCGGGTCGTGAGAACGGCTCTTGTGGCATTCTAAACATGGGAAACATTCTAGGCATTGTTCAATCTATGGATTAGATAAGAAAAGACTTGTTTTGTGAAAAAGAGGTCACTGAAAGCTTGCCATCGCCATTTTCATTGCGAGTTTTTGGCAATTGGTTCGGTCGATTAGGGTCGAACCGATTCACAAAGTGCTTTGGTTCTGCCGTCGAACCTCTTATTTTTGTTATCTTCTGATTTTTCCTCCTCCATTTTGAACTTTAATTAAGACATTTTTAGTTATTTTGATGTTTTTTATAGACGTCCCGACCTAATTTGAGTTGTGGGGTATTGTTCTCCACTCATTCCTATCATTTGGTCATCTTGAAAGTTAACCAAATGATAGGATCATGTGGAGAATGATATCCCACTACTAAAATAAGGTTTTGAAGTCCATAAACAACACCAAAATAACAAAAAATGTCTTAAAGTTCAAAATGGAGGAAGGAAAATCCAAAAATATAACAAAAAAGAGGTTCAACCGGATAAGGCTGAACTAGCACTATAGGTTCGACCTTGTCTGGCAGAATTGAAGCATTTGGTTTGTTTGTGTGGCGACCCCGCGCCCCGGACCACCAACCCCGCAGGGAATGACATGCGGAATGCCGGGACGGGACGCCCGCCGTAGGCATCTCCGACCACTCCTCAACTCCCGTGAGGTGGTTGAGACCCTACGAGCCTTATCTCAAACAACGACATAATATCAAAAGGTACTAAACAAAACTACCCACCGTATTAATCATCAAAGACAAGAGATAATCCATAAAAATGAACCATAAATAAAATCATAATCCCTACAGTCCATTAAAATTGACATACACATAAAGTCCAAAATTGTGAGTACAAATAAAAACCGTCATATACCCACATGGTCTATCTAACAAGTCCCAACTCACCCATACTACAATGTGGTAAGTGTTATAATTACATAATCCAAAATATAATACTTCATAATTTAAAACACAGTTCAATCAAAATGCCTCTCAACTCACATCGAGGCCTTGGATTCTCTCGCAGGCAAGGCCCTCAAGATATAACTACTCCTTTACCCTTATTTGGGACATAAGGACCTGAAAGAGGAAAATGAGGGTGAGCCAACGGTACCCAGTGAATAGAATTCAAATATGCTATCAATACTCATCAATAAATATCATGTATGCATGTTAATGTGTAGCATGATTAAAAGCTCATAACATATAGATATCAAGCATTTATAATAAGTTCGATGCAAGTAAAAGCTAATCAATTTGGATCCACATTCCACATGCATTGGGTTACTAGTGTACGTCTATTTCACCGTACCGTTGACCCCAATCATGTTTATTTGGGGTTACTAGTTCACGTCTATTTCACTGTACCGTTGACCCCAATCATTTCCTTTTTAAAACCCTCCTATGACAAGGTTAAAACCCTCCTATGGCAAGAGAAATTACCAAAGGTTGGTCATCTGAGAGAGAGAAAACAAGAGAATACAAGCTATCGTAAGGAACACCTGTGTGGTGTCGGCCAAAGACCCTCCGATGCCTAAGTTAGTTCAAAGCCCCATAGAATGAATAATGTTGAACTGAGTCGAGAATTGCTTGGAGTTGCTTACCTCCCCCTTAAGGGTTGTGGTCTTTTTATAAGGAGGGCTTGAAGTCTTTGGCCTTGTAGTCGTGTTGTTGTAGAATCAGGAATCCAAATCGTGTTGGGAGAACATGTTTGATTCCTAGTAGAATTATGAAGATCTGGTACAATCCTTATAGGATTAGGATGACTTATCAACTTTTTAGTCGAATTGGTAGAATTTCAGGCCTTATCAGAGTAGAAATAGAAGTACATCCCGAACTTATCGTAGTAGATCACGCTTTATCCCTATCTGATCAGGCGTTCCGTCGTCATACGTTTTGAAGTCGGAGATCTCTACAGGTCGATATACCAATCTGTAGTCTCTCATTCTATCTGCTCGATACCGAACATATGATCTGTAAGAAGATCGGTAGATAGTGGTCGGTAATATATGATATGGTATGCCGACCTAGTACTCTCTTGTCACACCCCATACCGGCGGTGTGATGGGCACCTCATACCGAGCGTACCCCAGCCATTATATACCACATAATATTGTCACATCCCAGTACACAGTACACCACAACGTCTAGTACCCCCACGATCATTTGTCCACACTATTCACTGATGAATAGAATGGTTCAGTGGCTACTCAGATTGCGAAATCAAACCTTATGAGGTTGTGAGTTCGAATCTGGGGGAGGCCCTATACTATTCATCAGTGAATAGTATGAACAAATGATCCCGGGGGTACTAGACGCTGCGGTGTGCTATGTATTGGGATGTGACAATATTATGTGGTACTATAGCTGGAGTACGCCCTGCGGGGGTACTCATCACCCTGGGTAGGGGGCACTGTGTGCAACCCAGACGTGACATCTCTAGTGTTGACCTGGCAAACACAGTGAATAATACATTTATCTGGTCGATAGGACTGATCATGAGCTCGGATTGTGTGCACGGTTTGGTAGATCTGTATTCTCAGTCCAGAACAGGTCGGTACATCGACCTGGTATGCGTTACGTCTTACTGGGCAAGACTAAAATGGCTGACGTGTCTTGTGATCGGTATATGGTCCAACAGTTACCCCAAGCTCCGAGCAAGCCTAATTGCTTGGGAGGTGAGATAAAACGCCAGATATCGAGCCATTTAATCCTCGTGACTATGCTCAAAAAACTGTGCTGACGTGCGCTTCTTAACAGCCCGGTTTCCCTTGTCCGTCCTTTGACTGTTGGCCGTTGATTTTGTCTCGAGATTCGTACTCATCATTACGCCTTACAGGTAGTTCGCCTATAAATAGAGAACTGGTAATTTACTTTCCATTCATCGACTGTGCTCCAACGAGATCGGTAATCACTTGCTCGATTTTTCTGGTCTTCCATTCTTGTTTGTTAACTCTTTATTCCAAGCTTTTTGCTTTTGTCTTTCTGCTAGGTAGTCTGTAGATACTGTCTTTAGGTTATTTAGATGGCTTCCTCTAGTATAGATTTACCCACCGACCAGAGGGTTCCTTCTCCTTCCTTTATGAAAGTTTCCTACGAGGACCTATTTTCGGAAGGAGAAGAGGAAGTTAGGGCTGACCCTCAGGTCGGAGGGGATACCGTAGTTCTGTCCTCCTCTGAGGACTTTGAGGATACCGAGCAGGACAAGGAGGTGCTTGACGTGGTGCCCCTCTTAGTCGACAGGTCACAGAGTAGGCTCGGTAGTATAGAGCCTAGTACATCGGGTCGTACTCACGCATCCCTTGAGCCCAAAAATGCCAGTATAGGTGAAATATTCTACTCGGTACTCGGTAGACCGTATTCCTTCCAAGAGAACGGAGCACCATCTTGCTCAGCTGAAAAGTGAGGTCGGTTTACCCAACCGTATAGCGTTGAAGGCACTTGCTCCTGGGGACCGAGCTAGCCACCCTAAGAAATGAGAGGTTGCTCTGTACACCAACCTATTTGAGGATGGGTTAACCCTGCCCTTTCACTTGCCCTTATGTCGCATATTTTGCCATATCCTAGTTGCATCTGCTCAGATCAACCCCAACGTGTGAAGGGCAATTCTGAGCTACCTTGTGCTCTAAAAGGAGAAAAGGTGGTCGGAGTTCGATTTTCTGGACTTTGCCCTCGCATACCGACTAAAGTCCCACCGGAGATGTAGCAAGTAATACTATGCATCGGCTCATTAGGGTGCCGAGGAAGGCCAACCCCTGATCATTGAGAACCCAACTTCAAATAAATCATGGAAAGACAAGTTGTTTTTTGCTTCGGGAGAGTGGGCGGATGTAGCTGGCGTACCGACCACTTTCGGAAAACCAAGTACCGAGCTACCTTTCATCCCTTATCTTTATTTCTCATCTTATTCTTGCTCGGTGGAGACTCATGTTTTTCACTTTTCTTGACAGGTACTTGGGATAGACCAAGCAGGGAAAAAAGATTTGACTTCTCTCGCATCGACAAAATCTACCAGCTCTACTTTGTAGATCGCCGGTACGAAATAATTCTCACTCCCGAGAGACTATGTCGAGTTGGTATCATCACAGAGAAGAAAGTTTTCTCAGGATGTAAGTCTAACTTGGAACGTTTTGATCTCTTGTACCGATCAGTTTTTAAAGTTTCGAGCTGAAATGTTGCGTTTGTGATGTAGGTTTTTCTGCTCCCAGCTCTACCGACCTGAGAGGGAAAAAAAGAAGAAGAAAGAGCCAGAAGAAATGACCCCCAAAAGAGTTGTTGTTGGGTGGTATGTTACCGACCCGACCAAGCTGAGGAACGTCACTGCTGAACGAGCAACTGCCTCCTTGGGGTTGGCAATGAGATCTCCGAGTAGCGCCCCGAGGAAGACTTTGACTTCTAAGGGGAAAACTATGGCAGCTTCTTCTGAGCAGGTGGGCTCACCTACTTGGGACACGAGGCCGGTAGGGTCCAAATCAAAGTCCCCTGCCCTTACTGACCAGGGAGCTGCCAAGAAGGGGCGGTTTGGGGAGCCCGAGCGCCTTGCAACTAAGATTGGGGACATTAGCCTAAATATTGACAACTATCAGGTCAGTGTTCCCAATGCCTTCTCGATCACGATGAAGGATGAGGACATGTTTGAAAGCATGGTTGATGCCTTCATGAAGTCTGTAGAGGTGAGTTCGTTTATTAATCCATTTTGTCGCCTATGTGATCTTCTTCTGTCATCTCTGACTTGGTTCTTTTTGGCTTGGCAAGCTTCTGTTCAGACTGTGTACAACCTCTATTGCATCAAAAGTCATTACGCCAAGCTTCAAGAGGCGATGAAGGATGCCCAGACAACCTCGGTAATTTGGGAATCTAAGGTTGTGGCTCGGGACACCGAGCTGAAGAAGATGAAGGAGTAGTTGAAACTCAAAGAGATTGAGGTGGAATTAATTCAGGGCAAGCTGACTAGGTACCGAGCTCAGTTCCGGGCCACTATTAAGGCCAAGGTCGAAGTTGTGGCGACCCCGCGCCCCGGACCACCAACCCCGCAGGGAATGGCGTGCGGAATGCCGGGGCGGGACGCCCGGCGTAGGCATCTCCGACCACTCCTCAACTCCCGTGAGGTGGTTGAGACCCTACAAGCCTTATCCCAAACAACGATATGATATCAAAATGTATTAAACAAAACTACCCACCGTATTAATCATCCAAGACAAGAGATAATCCATAAAAAAAAATGAACCATAAATAATAATCATAATCCCTACAGTCCATTAAAATTGACATACTCATAAAGTCCAAAATTGTGGGTACAAATAAAACCGTCATATGCCCACATAGTCTATCTAACAAGTCCCAACTCACCCATACTACAATGTGGTAAGTGTTATAATTACATAATCCAAAATATAGTACTTCATAATTTAAAACACAATTCAATCAAAATGCCTCTCAACTCACATCGAGGCCTTGGATTCTCTCGCAGGCAAGGCCCTCAAGATATGACTGCTCCTTTGCCCTTATTCGGGACAGAAGGACCTGAAAGAGGAAAATGAGGGTGAGCCAACGATGCCCAGTGAATAGAATTCAAATATGTTATCAATACTCATCAATAAATATCATGTATGCATGTCAATGTGTAGCATGATTAAAAGCTCATAACATATAGATATCAAGCATTTATAATAAGTTCGATGCAAGTAAAAGTTTATTAATTTGGATCCACATTCCACATGCCTTGGGTTACTAGTACACGTCTATTTCACCGTGCCGTTGATCCCAATCATGTTTATTTGGGTTACTAGTACACGTCTATTTCACCGTGCCGTTGATCCCAATCATTTTCTTTCCTAAAACCCTCTTATGACAAGGTTAAGTCCCCCTATTAGCCAGATAGATGGGTCCAACCAAAGTCATAAGGTTTTCTCAAATCAATGCATCATTCAAAACATTAGAACACGTTCATGCTTTCAAGATACAATATATATAAGTGATATGATGACATAAAAGATATAATCATAAATGAAGTCTACTCACAACCAAGCCTCGCGAGAGTATTTAACCACACACGACCACCAAACCGAATCAACCCAATCAAGATCCTGAAACATACATCAATATCATACCATACATCAATTTCTATGCTCAATCACATAGACATTACACATCAACCCTAAATCAGCCCACATATAAACAATAGGCCTAAATCCCATCTAATCCCATCATTCAACTCAAATCACATGACTTAGGCCTCTAATGCATAGTTCTCATACATAAACCATTCTATTAATCAAAAATACTGATTTTCAATTCCTTAGGCATAAACATGCCCAAATTTGGTCACTTGATCACAAGTAGGCCTAACCCATGATATGGTCACAACCACAAAATCAGTAGCATAATCAACTCTAATCATGCTTAATTAAACATAAGTTGCATCAATTCAATGATTCTAGGCCAAAAGCATCAAAAGCCCTAAAATATGAAATTTTCCATACTTAGGCCATATTGTCGATTTACACTAGGTCACCATGTTCAGCCATGTATATCACTGATTTTGCATCATAGGTTCATCAACAATGGCAACTAGGTCAACATAGTTGACATGCAAGCTATTTGGAAATGTCTAAGTTCATATTCTAAATTTAGGTCCAATACAAGCACCTTACCAATTCTTCATTTAATATTCTGTTCAGATGTATTAATCTACCAATAGAAATATGTAATCACAAAATCAACCGTACATATTGAATTGTGTGAAGAAACAAACCTTCTGTCCAAATATCAGCCCAATCCAACGGTCGACCGAAAAGATATGTATCTTTGTTGAACAAGTATCTAATCAGACAGTTTCTCCTTTCTTGCTGCGAATACCCAAACTCAGATGGCTATATCACACAAAATACTAAATATATAAACATCTCCACCGTTCTTAATACAGAAATATCTGTTATAAACTACATACCCAAATTTTATATCCATCCAACGGTATATTGAGGAGATCTACAAGTTTTACCGAAATGGCACGAGAAACCCAGAAATTCCGACCAGCTTCGTTTGAGAGGTTATATCTCTTAGAAAAAGCCTCTAATTAAGATCTCCACCAATAAGAATGTATACATATAAGTTTCAAACCACATACCAAAATTTGGTAGCCATCTAACGGTAGATTTAGGAGATCTATAAGTTTGAACGAAACGGTGCGAGAAATCCAGACTTTCCGACCAGCTTTGTTTGATAGGTTAGATCTCTTAGACGAAACCTCTGATCAAGATCTCCACCGGCCAGAATGAAGAACCATAAGCTACGAATGTGCTGATAAAATTTGAGCTCAATCTGACCTTATATTCCAAAGATATACCTCTTTGATGAAAACGTCGCAGGGATCTTCCTCCTGCAACTCTCTCCTTCCTTCTCTTCTTCTTTCCTTTCTCTTCTTTTCTTTCTCTCCACTCACCTCTTTCTAGCACTTCCTTGATTCCCTCCTTGATTCTCTCCTTAATTCTCTCCTTGATTCTCTCCTTGATTCCCTCCACTCATTCTAGCACTTCCTTGAAGAAGAGAAGTGGGCATTGGACACTTGTCCACTTTCATGCACCAACCTTCACATGTGTTGGTCTCATACTACCCATACCAACCACATGTATTTTAAATGTCCAATCCATTTAATACACCAAATTTTCAATTTCATTTATCCTTTTATTCAATCAATCCTAACCCATATCAATTCATGGTTTAATGAGCCCATGCATAAATCATAACATATGCGTTATACTTTAATTTAACATGACTCATATACAATTTATGATACATATATTTATATGCATTATCAAGCATCAACTATACAAACATTAAACAATCATCAAACAAACACCAAACATATCAAGACAACACATAGAGTTTGGGCAAAAATGCAATTAGGTTATGGGCTAGATGAAATAATTTTCGGGGCGTCACATCACACCCACCTTAGAATGAACTTCGTCCTCGAAGTTTTAAGGTTAAGAATTACCTAAGCCCATGAACTCGGCAAAGTGCTCCATCATGTAGTCCTCACGCTCCCAAGTAACCTGTTCCTCGCCATGGAACTGCCATCTCACCTTAACCATCGGAATCTCGCGGTTACGTAACCTCTGGACCTTCCGGTCAAGTATCTAAATAGGTTCCTCATCATAAGTCCCATCCTGCCTCAGTTCAATGTTCCTCCAATCCAAGACGTGATCAAAATCACTCTTGTACGCTCTCAGCATTGACACATGAAAGACATTGTGGACTGCTGCTAACTGAGGTGGCAAGGCTAATCGGTAAGCGATGGGGCCAATTCGTTCTAAAACCTCGAACTGCCCAATAAATCTCGGAGCGAGCTTGCCTTTTATCCCAAATCTAGTTTGGCCCTTCTGAGGTGAGACCTTCAATAAAACTTGGTCACCCACCTCGAACTCTACGGTCTTCCGCTTGGCATCAGTGTAACTCTTCTGCCTGTCTTGGGCTACTTTCATATTATGCTTGATCCTCTTAATATTCTCTGTGTGTTCTTGTACAAACTCTGGTCCCATCATCGCAACATCCCCTACCTCCGTCCAACAGATCGGAGATCTACAGGGTCGACCATACAATGCCTCAAAAGGAGCCTTGCCAAAACTGGACTGATAGCTATTGTTGTACGCGAACTCACACAAATGTATGTACTCCTCCCAGTTACCACTGGACTCAAGGACACAAGCTCGAAGCATATCCTCTAAAATCGATATCAACCTCTCAGACTGGCCATCCGTCTGGGGGTAAAAAGCGGTACTGAGATCTAGTCTAGTGCCGAGCTGCCTCTGCAACCCCTGCCAGAATACCGATGTAAACCTCGGATCCCTATCTGACACAATCGAAACAGGCACTCCATGTAATCTGACTATCTCCTGCATATAGAGTCTGCTCAGCTTGTCCATAGAATCCCTAGTGTTCACCGGTAAAAAGTGAGCGGACTTGGTCAAGCGATCAATAATAACCCAAACAACATTATGTCTCCTCGGGGTGTTGGGTAATCCCACAACAAAGTCCATAGTGGCATGCTCCCATTTCCACTCAGGAATGGCAAGCGGTTGCATCTGCCCTCCAGGCCTCTGATGCTCAGCTTTGACTCTTTGACAGATCTCACACCTCTGGATGAACTGAGTTATTTCTCTCTTCATGTCGGGCCACCAATACATTCTTTTCATATCATGATACATCTTGATTCCGCCAGGATGAATAGCATAATGAGATCTGTGAGCCTCTTGGAGAACACTCTGTCTAAGTCGTGGATCTGCGGGAACCCATAAACGTCCCCTAAATCTCAAGGCACCATCAGATGACAAGTGCCAATCAGTAAAATCACTGCTCTCAGCCCAAGACTTGTATATCCCATAATCAACGTCAAGTCTCTGTTGGTCAATTACCTCCTGGACTTGTGTAGGCTGAGCTCTCATTTGAGCACATATCACAATCTGATCTGAAGGGGTAGCACATATACTCATAACCGTAGCCGCCTCAAGTAGTCCCCACTCATGAGACATCTGGTGTGCTACCATAATTGTCTCTACCCGCTTCCTGCTCAATGCATCAGCCACTACATTGGCTTTACCTGGGTGGTATTCCAATGTAAAATCATAGTCTTTGAGGAGCTCTAACCACCTTATCTGCCTCATGTTCAATTCCTTCTGAGAGAACAAGTACTTGAGGTTCTTATGGTCAGAATACAAAGTGAATCTCTCACCATAGAGATAATGCCTCCAAATCTTCAAAGCAAAAACCACTGCGGCAAGTTCTAAGTCATGAACAGGGTAGTTTTTTTCATGCACCTTCAACTGCCTCGATGCATAAGCAATGACCCTATCCTTCTGCATCAACACGCAACCCAAGCCGATACGAGAGGCATCAGTATAGATAACTAACTCCTGATCAGGCTCTGGCAAAATCAACACTGGCGTAGATGTCAATCTTTTCTTTAACTCTAAAAAGGCATTCTCATACTCCTCGGTCCATACAAAGGACACATCTTTCTGGGTGAGCCTAGTCATAGGCGTAGCTATCTTGGAGAATCCCTGAACGAATCTCATATAGTAACCAGCTAACCCAAGAAAGCTTCTGATCTCGGTCACTGTGGTAGGCCTAGGCCAACTGATAATGGCTTCAACCTTAGACGGATCAACTGAAATCCCCTCAGAACTCACCACATGACCTAAGAACTTCACTTCGGTGATCCAAAACTCGCACTTGCTCAGCTTTGCATATAGCCTATGCTCTCTCAGAGTTTGCAAGGTCACTCTAAGGTGTTCTTCATGCTCAGCCCGAGTCTTGGAATACACCAATATGTCATCAATGGAGACGATGACAAACTTATCCAGATACTGCCTAAAGACCCTCTGCATCAGGTCCATGAACATCGCCGGTGCATTAGTCACACCAAATGGCATCACAAGGAACTCATAATGTCCATAGCGGGTTCTGAATGCTCTCTTAGGCACATCTTCCTCACTGATCCTCAGCTGATGATACCCGGAGCGCAAATTAATCTTCGAAAAATACTTCGCTCCCCTCAACTGATCAAACAAGTCATCAATCCTTGGGAGAGGATATTTGTTCTTGATGGTCACCCTGTTCAATTGGCGATAGTCGATGCATAACCGCAAGCTCCCATATTTCTTTTTCACAAAAAGAACTGGAGCTCCCCAGGGTGACACACTCGGGCAAATAAAGCCTTTAGCCAATAACTCCTCGAGCTGTTTTTGCAACTCTTTCAACTCGGCTGGCGCCATTCTATATGGTGCCATGGAGATAGGCTTCGTGCCAGGGACTAGTTCAATAATGAAATCGATCTCTCGCTTCGGTGGTAATCCTAGAAGATCCGCAGGGAACACATCTTGAAAGTCCCTAACAATGGCAATATCCTCAAGTATCACCTCACTAGTCTCTTCCTCATCAGGCACTAACCCAGCCAAAATCTCCTTATCTCCATCAGTCACAAATCTACCCCTTGTGACTGTCTGGTCTGAAGCTCTACCCTGTAGTGTAAACACTGGGTGTCCGGGGATCTGAAAAATGATTCTCTTCACGAAACAGTCGACAACTGCATGATAAGCCGCGAGCCAATCCATCCCTAAAATTGCATCAAACTCTAAAAACTCTAGGACTCGAAAGTCAATAGGCATCTCAACATCACCAATCTGAACCACACACTGGCTACAGATCATGTTCGGGTAGATCCTCTCCCCAGCTACAGTACTCACCACTAACCATGTACTAGCCCTAATGGGAGTCAAATGCAAACTATCTACCATACGTCCAGATATGAATGATAATGTAGACCCAGCATCAAATAATACATGCATAGAAGTACCACAAATAATAAGAGTACCTTCCACCAAAGTCCTGGATGCTGTCGGGTCTGGCTCAGTAGCTGCCTTCGTTGTCTCTCTGGCACTGGACTGCTGCACAAATCCCTGAGCTCTCTGAAAATTTGGACACTCTAACTTCCTATGCCCAGCCTGCCCACAATGAAAACATAAGAATGGAGCCCTGGGCGCAAATGACCCAGTCTGAGATGTCGTCACATAACTTCCTCGGCCTCTACCTCTGCCTCGGCCAGCAGTCTGTGGGAATGGGGGTCTCGGTGCACTCGGTGCCTGAATAGGAATCGGGACAGGAGAGGAAACCACTGGTGAGGCCATCATACCAGTCTGAACCTGGGATGCCTTACTCTGAGCACCCTCGGACTGTGCTCCTCCATAAAACTTTCTCTTATTTCCCCATTTACCCTTCTTCCATGGAGTTTGGAACTGTCCCCCGGACTCTGCCTGTGAAGTCTGTACACCCGGAGCTGCCCGTGTAGACATATCATCAACCCGCTCAGCCAACTCATACTGTTTGGCCCTCTGGACCACTGTGGCAAAATCAGTCATCTTCGTTACAGACAGGGCCTGTCGGATCGCAGGCCTTAGGTTCAAAGAGAACCTCATAATCTTATCACTCGGTGTCTGAACTAACCCAGGAGCATAAACTGCGAGCTGCCTAAATCTGAGCTCGTACTCCCTAACTGACATGGTGCCCTGTGCGAGATTCAAAAACTCGAGTTGCTTAGCCTGTCTCTCATTCTCTGGAACGTAAGCCTGTAAGAACAACCGTTTGAAGGTGTCCCAACTCTTCACTGTCCCCTGTGTATCCAACACTGAAAGCCACCAGTCCTCTGCATCACTCTCCAGTGTGTGAGAAGCACATAGAACCTGAGACTCCTCATCAAGCTCTAAGGAGCGACTGATCTTCTCGACATTCTTCAGCCAATCTTCGGCCTTCTTCAAGTCAACCCCACCAGTGAATTCCTTAAGCTTTAGCTTCATGAACTTCTCTAGCAGTCTGATCCGCCGATCAGTGGGGTTCTCCACAACATTAGGAGCAGGTGTAGGCATAGGCTGAGGTACAACCATTTGAGGTCCTGCTGCCCCTGCAGCTCCACTAGCCTCGGCCCCACTAGTGCCCGCCTCCTGAGGTATTGTTTGAGGTGACTGTCGAGCAATAGCTTCAACCTGCTGCACTAAGGCCTGTATCCGTGAAGTCTGTGCCTGAATGATCTCCTCCATCCTCCCTATCCGGTCATCATCGGATGGCCCTGTGCGTGGCTGTCCCAATCTCTCGCTTCTCCTCATGACACTGAGAAGTAGAAATACGAGCAACCATCACACATTTAAAACATTAACAAAGCCTCATAACTACCCATATCATATAATACACACAGAAAATATGATAGTAAGGCTTTTAAGTTAGTTCCTTTAAGCTTTTTAATCACCTAAATCTCTCACCCAATTCCTAGGTCAAAGTCATCTAAGTCCAATACATAAACCAAACCTAGTAAAATCAGGCTCTGATACCAACTGTGGCGACCCCGCGCCCCGGACCACCAACCCCGCAGGGAATGGCGTGCGGAATGCCGGGGCGGGACGCCCGGCGTAGGCATCTCCGACCACTCCTCAACTCCCGTGAGGTGGTTGAGACCCTACAAGCCTTATCCCAAACAACGATATGATATCAAAATGTATTAAACAAAACTACCCACCGTATTAATCATCCAAGACAAAAGATAATCCATAAAAAAAAAATGAACCATAAATAATAATCATAATCCCTACAGTCCATTAAAATTGACATACTCATAAAGTCCAAAATTGTGGGTACAAATAAAACCGTCATATGCCCACATAGTCTATCTAACAAGTCCCAACTCACCCATACTACAATGTGGTAAGTGTTATAATTACATAATCCAAAATATAGTACTTCATAATTTAAAACACAATTCAATCAAAATGCCTCTCAACTCACATCGAGGCCTTGGATTCTCTCGCAGGCAAGGCCCTCAAGATATGACTGCTCCTTTGCCCTTATTCGGGACAGAAGGACCTGAAAGAGGAAAATGAGGGTGAGCCAACGATGCCCAGTGAATAGAATTCAAATATGTTATCAATACTCATCAATAAATATCATGTATGCATGTCAATGTGTAGCATGATTAAAAGCTCATAACATATAGATATCAAGCATTTATAATAAGTTCGATGCAAGTAAAAGTTTATTAATTTGGATCCACATTCCACATGCCTTGGGTTACTAGTACACGTCTATTTCACCGTGCCGTTGATCCCAATCATTTTCTTTCCTAAAACCCTCTTATGACAAGGTTAAGTCCCCCTATTAGCCAGATAGATGGGTCCAACCAAAGTCATAAGGTTTTCTCAAATCAATGCATCATTCAAAACATTAGAACACGTTCATGCTTTCAAGATACAATATATATAAGTGATATGATGACATAAAAGATATAATCATAAATGAAGTCTACTCACAACCAAGCCTCGCGAGAGTATTTAACCACACACGACCACCAAACCGAATCAACCCAATTAAGATCCTGAAACATACATCAATATCATACCATACATCAATTTCTATGCTCAATCACATAGACATTACACATCAACCCTAAATCAGCCCACATATAAACAATAGGCCTAAATCCCATCTAATCCCATCATTCAACTCAAATCACATGACTTAGGCCTCTAATGCATAGTTCTCATACATAAACCATTCTATTAATCAAAAATACTGATTTTCAATTCCTTAGGCATAAACATGCCCAAATTTGGTCACTTGATCACAAGTAGGCCTAACCCATGATATGGTCACAACCACAAAATCAGTAGCATAATCAACTCTAATCATGCTTAATTAAACATAAGTTGCATCAATTCAATGATTCTAGGCCAAAAGCATCAAAAGCCCTAAAATATGAAATTTTCCATACTTAGGCCATATTGTCGATTTACACTAGGTCACCATGTTCAGCCATGTATATCACTGATTTTGCATCATAGGTTCATCAACAATGGCAACTAGGTCAACATAGTTGACATGCAAGCTATTTGGAAATGTCTAAGTTCATATTCTAAATTTAGGTCCAATACAAGCACCTTACCAATTCTTCATTTAATATTCTGTTCAGATGTATTAATCTACCAATAGAAATATGTAATCACAAAATCAACCGTACATATTGAATTGTGTGAAGAAACAAACCTTCTGTCCAAATATCAGCCCAATCCAACGGTCGACCGAAAAGATATGTATCTTTGTTGAACAAGTATCTAATCAGACAGTTTCTCCTTTCTTGCTGCGAATACCCAAACTCAGATGGCTATATCACACAAAATACTAAATATATAAACATCTCCACCGTTCTTAATACAGAAATATCTGTTATAAACTACATACCCAAATTTTATATCCATCCAACGGTATATTGAGGAGATCTACAAGTTTTACCGAAATGGCACGAGAAACCCAGAAATTCCGACCAGCTTCGTTTGAGAGGTTATATCTCTTAGAAAAAGCCTCTAATTAAGATCTCCACCAATAAGAATGTAGACATATAAGTTTCAAACCACATACCAAAATTTGGTAGCCATCTAACGGTAGATTTAGGAGATCTATAAGTTTGAACGAAACGGTGCGAGAAATCCAGACTTTCCGACCAGCTTTGTTTGATAGGTTAGATCTCTTAGACGAAACCTCTGATCAAGATCTCCACCAGCCAGAATGAAGAACCATAAGCTACGAATGTGCTGATAAAATTTGAGCTCAATCTGACCGTATATTCCAAAGATATACCTCATTGATGAAAACGTCGCAGGGATCTTCCTCCTGCAACTCTCTCCTTCCTTCTCTTCTTCTTTCCTTTCTCTTCTTTTCTTTCTCTCCACTCACCTCTTTCTAGCACTTCCTTGATTCCCTCCTTGATTCTCTCCTTAATTCTCTCCTTGATTCTCTCCTTGATTCCCTCCACTCATTCTAGCACTTCCTTGAAGAAGAGAAGTGGGCATTGGACACTTGTCCACTTTCATGCACCAACCTTCACATGTGTTGGTCTCATACTACCCATACCAACCACATGTATTTTAAATGTCCAATCCATTTAATACACCAAATTTTCAATTTCATTTATCCTTTTATTCAATCAATCCTAACCCATATCAATTCATGGTTTAATGAGCCCATGCATAAATCATAACATATGCGTTATACTTTAATTTAACATGACTCATATACAATTTATGATACATATATTTATATACATTATCAAGCATCAACTATACAAACATTAAACAATCATCAAACAAACACCAAACATATCAAGACAACACATAGAGTTTGGGCAAAAATGCAATTAGGTTATGGGCTAGATGAAATAATTTTCGGGGCGTCACATCACACCCACCTTAGAATGAACTTCGTCCTCGAAGTTTTAAGGTTAAGAATTACCTAAGCCCATGAACTCGGCAAAGTGCTCCATCATGTAGTCCTCACGCTCCCAAGTAACCTGTTCCTCGCCATGGAACTGCCATCTCACCTTAACCATCGGAATCTCGCGGTTACGTAACCTCTGGACCTTCCGGTCAAGTATCTAAATAGGTTCCTCATCACAAGTCCCATCCTGCCTCAGTTCAATGTTCCTCCAATCCAAGACGTGATCAAAATCACTCTTGTACGCTCTCAGCATTGACACATGAAAGACATTGTGGACTGCTGCTAACTGAGGTGGCAAGGCTAATCGGTAAGCGATGGGGCCAATTCGTTCTAAAACCTCGAACTGCCCAATAAATCTCGGAGCGAGCTTGCCTTTTATCCCAAATCTAGTTTGGCCCTTCTGAGGTGAGACCTTCAATAAAACTTGGTCACCCACCTCGAACTCTACGGTCTTCCGCTTGGCATCAGTGTAACTCTTCTGCCTGTCTTGGGCTACTTTCATATTATGCTTGATCCTCTTAATATTCTCTGTGTGTTCTTGTACAAACTCTGGTCCCATCATCGCAACATCCCCTACCTCCGTCCAACAGATCGGAGATCTACAGGGTCGACCATACAATGCCTCAAAAGGAGCCTTGCCAAAACTGGACTGATAGCTATTGTTGTACGCGAACTCACACAAATGTATGTACTCCTCCCAGTTACCACTGGACTCAAGGACACAAGCTCGAAGCATATCCTCTAAAATCGATATCAACCTCTCAGACTGGCCATCCGTCTGGGGGTAAAAAGCGGTACTGAGATCTAGTCTAGTGCCGAGCTGCCTCTGCAACCCCTGCCAGAATACCGATGTAAACCTCGGATCCCTATCTGACACAATCGAAACAGGCACTCCATGTAATCTGACTATCTCCTGCATATAGAGTCTGCTCAGCTTGTCCATAGAATCCCTAGTGTTCACCGGTAAAAAGTGAGCGGACTTGGTCAAGCGATCAATAATAACCCAAACAACATTATGTCTCCTCGGGGTGTTGGGTAATCCCACAACAAAGTCCATAGTGGCATGCTCCCATTTCCACTCAGGAATGGCAAGCGGTTGCATCTGCCCTCCAGGCCTCTGATGCTCAGCTTTGACTCTTTGACAGATCTCACACCTCTGGATGAACTGAGTTATTTCTCTCTTCATGTCGGGCCACCAATACATTCTTTTCATATCATGATACATCTTGATTCCGCCAGGATGAATAGCATAATGAGATCTGTGAGCCTCTTGGAGAACACTCTGTCTAAGTCGTGGATCTGCGGGAACCCATAAACGTCCCCTAAATCTCAAGGCACCATCAGATGACAAGTGCCAATCAGTAAAATCACTGCTCTCAGCCCAAGACTTGTATATCCCATAATCAACGTCAAGTCTCTGTTGGTCAATTACCTCCTGGACTTGTGTAGGCTGAGCTCTCATTTGAGCACATATCACAATCTGATCTGAAGGGGTAGCACATATACTCATAACCGTAGCCGCCTCAAGTAGTCCCCACTCATGAGACATCTGGTGTGCTACCATAATTGTCTCTACCCGCTTCCTGCTCAATGCATCAGCCACTACATTGGCTTTACCTGGGTGGTATTCCAATGTAAAATCATAGTCTTTGAGGAGCTCTAACCACCTTATCTGCCTCATGTTCAATTCCTTCTGAGAGAACAAGTACTTGAGGTTCTTATGGTCAGAATACAAAGTGAATCTCTCACCATAGAGATAATGCCTCCAAATCTTCAAAGCAAAAACCACTGCGGCAAGTTCTAAGTCATGAACAGGGTAGTTTTTTTCATGCACCTTCAACTGCCTCGATGCATAAGCAATGACCCTATCCTTCTGCATCAACACGCAACCCAAGCCGATACGAGAGGCATCAGTATAGATAACTAACTCCTGATCAGGCTCTGGCAAAATCAACACTGGCGTAGATGTCAATCTTTTCTTTAACTCTAAAAAGGCATTCTCATACTCCTCGGTCCATACAAAGGACACATCTTTCTGGGTGAGCCTAGTCATAGGCGTAGCTATCTTGGAGAATCCCTGAACGAATCTCATATAGTAACCAGCTAACCCAAGAAAGCTTCTGATCTCGGTCACTGTGGTAGGCCTAGGCCAACTGATAATGGCTTCAACCTTAGACGGATCAACTGAAATCCCCTCAGAACTCACCACATGACCTAAGAACTTCACTTCGGTGATCCAAAACTCGCACTTGCTCAGCTTTGCATATAGCCTATGCTCTCTCAGAGTTTGCAAGGTCACTCTAAGGTGTTCTTCATGCTCAGCCCGAGTCTTGGAATACACCAATATGTCATCAATGGAGACGATGACAAACTTATCCAGATACTGCCTAAAGACCCTCTGCATCAGGTCCATGAACATCGCCGGTGCATTAGTCACACCAAATGGCATCACAAGGAACTCATAATGTCCATAGCGGGTTCTGAATGCTCTCTTAGGCACATCTTCCTCACTGATCCTCAGCTGATGATACCCGGAGCGCAAATCAATCTTCGAAAAATACTTCGCTCCCCTCAACTGATCAAACAAGTCATCAATCCTTGGGAGAGGATATTTGTTCTTGATGGTCACCCTGTTCAATTGGCGATAGTCGATGCATAACCGCAAGCTCCCGTATTTCTTTTTCACAAAAAGAACTGGAGCTCCCCAGGGTGACACACTCGGGCAAATAAAGCCTTTAGCTAATAACTCCTCGAGCTGTTTTTGCAACTCTTTCAACTCGGCTGGCGCCATTCTATATGGTGCCATGGAGATAGGCTTCGTGCCAGGGACTAGTTCAATAATGAAATCGATCTCTCGCTTCGGTGGTAATCCTAGAAGATCCGCAGGGAACACATCTTGAAAGTCCCTAACAATGGCAATATCCTCAAGTATCACCTCACTAGTCTCTTCCTCATCAGGCACTAACCCAGCCAAAATCTCCTTATCTCCATCAGTCACAAATCTACCCCTTGTGACTGTCTGGTCTGAAGCTCTACCCTGTAGTGTAAACACTGGGTGTCCGGGGATCTGAAAAATGATTCTCTTCACGAAACAGTCGACAACTGCATGATAAGCCGCGAGCCAATCCATCCCTAAAATTGCATCAAACTCTAAAAACTCTAGGACTCGAAAGTCAATAGGCATCTCAACATCACCAATCTGAACCACACACTGGCTACAGATCATGTTCGGGTAGATCCTCTCCCCAGCTACAGTACTCACCACTAACCATGTACTAGCCCTAATGGGAGTCAAATGCAAACTATCTACCATACGTCCAGATATGAATGATAATGTAGACCCAGCATCAAATAATACATGCATAGAAGTACCACAAATAATAAGAGTACCTTCCACCAAAGTCCTGGATGCTGTCGGGTCTGGCTCAGTAGCTGCCTTCGTTGTCTCTCTGGCACTGGACTGCTGCACAAATCCCTGAGCTCTCTGAAAATTTGGACACTCTAACTTCCTATGCCCAGCCTGCCCACAATGAAAACATAAGAATGGAGCCCTGGGCGCAAATGACCCAGTCTGAGATGTCGTCACATAACTTCCTCGGCCTCTACCTCTGCCTCGGCCAGCAGTCTGTGGGAATGGGGGTCTCGGTGCACTCGGTGCCTGAATAGGAATCGGGACAGGAGAGGAAACCACTGGTGAGGCCATCATACCAGTCTGAACCTGGGATGCCTTACTCTGAGCACCCTCGGACTGTGCTCCTCCATAAAACTTTCTCTTATTTCCCCATTTACCCTTCTTCCATGGAGTTTGGAACTGTCCCCCGGACTCTGCCTGTGAAGTCTGTACACCCGGAGCTGCCCGTGTAGACATATCATCAACCCGCTCAGCCAACTCATACTGTTTGGCCCTCTGGACCACTGTGGCAAAATCAGTCATCTTCGTTACAGACAGGGCCTGTCGGATCGCAGGCCTTAGGTTCAAAGAGAACCTCATAATCTTATCACTCGGTGTCTGAACTAACCCAGGAGCATAAACTGCGAGCTGCCTAAATCTGAGCTCGTACTCCCTAACTGACATGGTGCCCTGTGCGAGATTCAAAAACTCGAGTTGCTTAGCCTGTCTCTCATTCTCTGGAACGTAAGCCTGTAAGAACAACCGTTTGAAGGTGTCCCAACTCTTCACTGTCCCCTGTGTATCCAACACTGAAAGCCACCAGTCCTCTGCATCACTCTCCAGTGTGTGAGAAGCACATAGAACCTGAGACTCCTCATCAAGCTCTAAGGAGCGACTGATCTTCTCGACATTCTTCAGCCAATCTTCGGCCTTCTTCAAGTCAACCCCACCAGTGAATTCCTTAAGCTTTAGCTTCATGAACTTCTCTAGCAGTCTGATCCGCCGATCAGTGGGGTTCTCCACAACATTAGGAGCAGGTGTAGGCATAGGCTGAGGTACAACCATTTGAGGTCCTGCTGCCCCTGCAGCTCCACTAGCCTCGGCCCCACTAGTGCCCGCCTCCTGAGGTATTGTTTGAGGTGACTGTCGAGCAATAGCTTCAACCTGCTGCACTAAGGCCTGTATCCGTGAAGTCTGTGCCTGAATGATCTCCTCCATCCTCCCTATCCGGTCATCATCGGATGGCCCTGTGCGTGGCTGTCCCAATCTCTCGCTTCTCCTCATGACACTGAGAAGTAGAAATACGAGCAACCATCACACATTTAAAACATTAACAAAGCCTCATAACTACCCATATCATATAATACACACAGAAAATATGATAGTAAGGCTTTTAAGTTAGTTCCTTTAAGCTTTTTAATCACCTAAATCTCTCACCCAATTCCTAGGTCAAAGTCATCTAAGTCCAATACATAAACCAAACCTAGTAAAATCAGGCTCTGATACCAACTGTGGCGACCCCGCGCCCCGGACCACCAACCCCGCAGGGAATGGCGTGCGGAATGCCGGGGCGGGACGCCCGGCGTAGGCATCTCCGACCACTCCTCAACTCCCGTGAGGTGGTTGAGACCCTACAAGCCTTATCCCAAACAACGATATGATATCAAAATGTATTAAACAAAACTACCCACCGTATTAATCATCCAAGACAAAAGATAATCCATAAAAAAAAATGAACCATAAATAATAATCATAATCCCTACAGTCCATTAAAATTGACATACTCATAAAGTCCAAAATTGTGGGTACAAATAAAACCGTCATATGCCCACATAGTCTATCTAACAAGTCCCAACTCACCCATACTACAATGTGGTAAGTGTTATAATTACATAATCCAAAATATAGTACTTCATAATTTAAAACACAATTCAATCAAAATGCCTCTCAACTCACATCGAGGCCTTGGATTCTCTCGCAGGCAAGGCCCTCAAGATATGACTGCTCCTTTGCCCTTATTCGGGACAGAAGGACCTGAAAGAGGAAAATGAGGGTGAGCCAACGATGCCCAGTGAATAGAATTCAAATATGTTATCAATACTCATCAATAAATATCATGTATGCATGTCAATGTGTAGCATGATTAAAAGCTCATAACATATAGATATCAAGCATTTATAATAAGTTCGATGCAAGTAAAAGTTTATTAATTTGGATCCACATTCCACATGCCTTGGGTTACTAGTACACGTCTATTTCACCGTGCCGTTGATCCCAATCATTTTCTTTCCTAAAACCCTCTTATGACAAGGTTAAGTCCCCCTATTAGCCAGATAGATGGGTCCAACCAAAGTCATAAGGTTTTCTCAAATCAATGCATCATTCAAAACATTAGAACACGTTCATGCTTTCAAGATACAATATATATAAGTGATATGATGACATAAAAGATATAATCATAAATGAAGTCTACTCACAACCAAGCCTCGCGAGAGTATTTAACCACACACGACCACCAAACCGAATCAACCCAATCAAGATCCTGAAACATACATCAATATCATACCATACATCAATTTCTATGCTCAATCACATAGACATTACACATCAACCCTAAATCAGCCCACATATAAACAATAGGCCTAAATCCCATCTAATCCCATCATTCAACTCAAATCACATGACTTAGGCCTCTAATGCATAGTTCTCATACATAAACCATTCTATTAATCAAAAATACTGATTTTCAATTCCTTAGGCATAAACATGCCCAAATTTGGTCACTTGATCACAAGTAGGCCTAACCCATGATATGGTCACAACCACAAAATCAGTAGCATAATCAACTCTAATCATGCTTAATTAAACATAAGTTGCATCAATTCAATGATTCTAGGCCAAAAGCCCTAAAATATGAAATTTTCCATACTTAGGCCATATTGTCGATTTACACTAGGTCACCATGTTCAGCCATGTATATCACTGATTTTGCATCATAGGTTCATCAACAATGGCAACTAGGTCAACATAGTTGACATGCAAGCTATTTGGAAATGTCTAAGTTCATATTCTAAATTTAGGTCCAATACAAGCACGTTACCAATTCTTCATTTAATATTCTGTTCAGATGTATTAATCTACCAATAGAAATATGTAATCACAAAATCAACCGTACATATTGAAGTATGTGAAGAAACAAACCTTCTGTCCAAATATCAGCCCAATCCAACGGTCGACCGAAAAGATATGCATCTTTGATGAACAAGTATCTAATCAGACAGTTTCTCCTTTCTTGCTGCGAATACCCAAACTCAGATGGCTATATCACACAAAATACTAAATATATAAACATCTCCACCGTTCACAATACAGAAATATCTGTTATAAACTACATACCCAAATTTTATATCCATCCAACGGTATATTGAGGAGATCTACAAGTTTTACCGAAATGGCACGAGAAACCCAGAAATTCCGACCAGCTTCGTTTGAGAGGTTATATCTCTTAGAAAAAGCCTCTAATTAAGATCTGCACCGTTCAGAATGTAGACATATAAGTTTCAAACCACATACCAAAATTTGGTAGCCATCTAACGGTAGATTTAGGAGATCTATAAGTTTGAACGAAACGGTGCGAGAAATCCAGACTTTCCGACCAGCTTTGTTTGATAGGTTAGATCTCTTAGACGAAACCTCTGATCAAGATCTCCACCGGCCAGAATGAAGAACCATAAGCTACGAATGTGCTGATAAAATTTGAGCTCAATCTGACCGTATATTCCAAAGATATACCTCTTTGATGGAAACGTCGCAGGGATCTTCCTCCTGCAACTCTCTCCTTCCTTCTCTTCTTCTTTCCTTTCTCTTCTTTTCTTTCTCTCCACTCACCTCTTTCTAGCACTTCCTTGATTCCCTCCTTGATTCTCTCCTTAATTCTCTCCTTGATTCTCTCATTGATTCCCTCCACTCATTCTAGCACTTCCTTGAAGAAGAGAAGTGGGCATTGGACACTTGTCCACTTTCATGCACCAACCTTCACATGTGTTGGTCTCATACTACCCATACCAACCACATGTATTTTAAATGTCCAATCCATTTAATACACCAAATTTTCAATTTCATTTATCCTTTTATTCAATCAATCCTAACCCATATCAATTCATGGTTTAATGAGCCCATGCATAAATCATAACATATGCGTTATACTTTAATTTAACATGACTCATATACAATTTATGATACATATATTTATATACATTATCAAGCATCAACTATACAAACATTAAACAATCATCAAACAAACACCAAACATATCAAGACAACACATAGAGTTTGGGCAAAAATGCAATTAGGTTATGGGCTAGATGAAATAATTTTCAGGGCGTCACAGAAGTAGTCTGACCAACACCAAGTAGATGAACATGTGTAGGAGACGATCGAATCTGGAAGCATGAATTCTCTGGCTCCGGCGAGGGTTTATCGGCTAGATTTGAGAATAAGAGAGAAAGAAATAGGTCAATCATAAGGAACACTGGCGTAGTGTCGGCCAAAGACCCTCTGATGCCTAAGTAGAGCTTGTTCAAGACTATAACAATAACTCTTGTAGAAAGTTGTTCGTACCCTATGAGGAGGATTGTATGTTTTATTTATAGAAGAGGAGGTCCTCTGGCAGGAGTGATTAGCTGTCTAATAGGCATGTGTTACGTGTCGTCTTGTCATTGGTCGAGATGAGCTGGATGAGCTCATCTATTCTGGGTTGGTCTTGAAGAAGGAATCTTATCCCATCTCGGATGATCCCTATCTTTCAGGGTCATCTTGGAGAAGGAGATGATCCTTATCTTTCTGGTTCATCTTGGAGAAAGAGTCTCATTCCGTCTCTATGTCGAAGTTTGTGTTTGATATGTACAGCTATTCCGGATTCCTTGGGATGTGGCGTGCTAGGAAGGACTCCCTTATCTTTTTCATCTCGTCTGGAATGATCAGCTTGGCTGTCAACCCTGAGCAATATGGTACAGAGCTAGCTCGGCTCGGACGGTTTCCCCTGGTTGGGTCAGATCTGGACTGACCGAACTGATCTATCGGTCGTATCGTCGTACGCAATTTTCACTTCCCTACCTCGGTTCACCAGCTCATTCACGTGGCCTATACTTTTTATACTGTCAGGTCGGCTCTGTTGATGTCCTAGTCAACTCAGGTTAGCTCATGCCGAGCTGACCATCTATTTATTTTTTACATTTGTAATGCACATTAACTTTATGCATCATTAAATTATCTTAAACTACGTGTTGGTACATGATTCAAGAAAATCTAATGATGCATTAATCAATGGCGCGTACGATGGATGTACAAAATGGACATCACATTTTTCATTACTTTGTGGGGGGGTTCGGTTTCTATGCAGTACCCCTAAGAGCGGTACCTACCGGTAGCAAACGTGACCTCTCCAAGAGTTGCCACGTGTGAGATCATTTATTGTTTTTTGAAGCATTTAGTGCTTAGTGGAACGTTAAAGTTTTATTTTTATTCTAATGCAGAGCGTGAATAGAAAACAATGAACCCACCTTCCTTTGACTTGTTAATTCCTTATAATACCGAAAAAAGAGGTAAAGAAATTCACAAATTCTAAAAAAATCAATATTATTCAATCTACCCATACAATGACCCCTTTGTATAGACAAAACCCATGAATTTTTTTAAATAGACTCAAATATAAAAATAATAATAACTAGGCTTCTAAACATACTCCAATATTAATTTTCTAATTCAACAAAAATATTAGTTTCCTAATTTAATAAAATACTGAAAATAGTAAAATTACTAAAAATAATAAATTACCAAAAATAATGAATTTATTAAATTAGTAAATTATCTTAAAATATAAAAATACTAATTTGAAATTTTTACTTCAACTCTTATCGCATGACATCACATCTTACCATTTTGACCTTTTTTTTCTTTATCAAGTAGCATGGACTCCTTTCATACATGTAATAAAAATAACATTAAATATATATATATATATTATTTTATTTTTCTGTACTTTTTACGGTAATAGTAGTTTATATTTAATATTTTAGATAAATAAAATTATTGCCCGAGGGCGTCTGATTAGTTAGTTAGTGAGAAAATAACTTAAAATTTTATTTCTACTAAACACTAAGATAATTTTATTTATCTAAAATATTAAATATAAACTACTATTAAATTTAAAATATAAAATTTAGTTAGTTGGTGAAACAATATCTTTTTATTAAATAACAGATAATTATCAGTTTTATGCCCATTGTAAAAAAAGTCAAGTATATTAGCTTTTTACACAACTATTAATTACCCAATTATTTAATTTTAATTATTATTCTATTAAAAATAGAAGAATGCTAAACCAACGTCTGCTTTTTATACAATTATTATTTTATTATAAAAATCAGTCGGCAAAGTCTATTAATTAATTACTCAGCTTCACTTCTCTTTATTGTCTGGTCGACAATCTTTTTTTTTCTAGAAGAGTCTGGTCGACACGTTTTAATTCCGCACATTATCAAGCAAAATCGGCTCTGACTCTTTCCTTTGATAATGATATAAAAAATTGTTCTGATGCCAAACAACTTGATGTAATGTTCTCAATACCGTTTAAGAAAAACAAAAACTTGCTTTTACAACCTTTTTTCTATTTCTTGTCAAAAGCTTTAACTACCGTTGAAAATATTAAAAAAAACAAAACAAAAAATGCTCTCAATACGGCTCTCTCTCACTACCGTTGAAAAAAAAAAGTTTAAAAAGTTACAAAAAGGTTTTTTTTTTTTTTGAAGTTTATTTCATTTCCAATAAATTTTCAAAGTAGAGGGGGCGGGCGTGGGGAAGTACATCAAATCAGACCTTTATATATTAATAAATAAATATTTTTTTTTATAAATATTACAAATATATTAAAAATTATAAAATTAATACAAAATTAACAAACAAAAAACTCTAATTGAATTGTAGAAGTAATTTTTTTTTATAGAAAAAAAGGATTGGAAGAAAAAAAATGTGATTGAATTATAATGTACTTATAGTTAAAAAAAAATAATTAAATAAAACTAAAATAAGAGGTTGGTCTAATTACCAATTAATATGCTTAAAATAAGTTCTTATTAAAGTAAAATAATAATCATATCTATACTATTTATAAAGTCAAAACTCTTTAACTCACCGTGTGCTATTTTTGTCATAAATTTCTAAATTACTCACTATTTTTTAATTTAAAATTGTCAAATAAATTTAAATAAAAAAAAGCTTTTATGAGAAATTTTGTAATAAAACACAAAAAGATTATTTTTTTGTAATATTAGTAAATATAAGACTTATTTGAAGAATAATGTCCTACTAGGCTGATGTTGTCATTTTATAATTGTTGACTTATTCATTATGATGAATAATAGGTCGTCGAGAACATGTCGGTATATCTACTTATTTTGTGTTACATCTTACTGGCGAGACTAAGGCGACTGATATATCTTATGTTTGGTATGTGGTCCAACATTTATTATTTTAAAATATTTTTATATAATTAAATTGATTTTTTTTAATTTTCTTTTGTTGCAAACGTTGACTAGCTCCAACGAAATCTATCTGAATCCCTTCACTCGTGAAGAGGTTGGGAGTTTGATTTTTTTTTTTTACAAATAAGTGAGTTTTTTTTCTCTTAATAAAAATAGGCGTGAGACCATTAATTCGCATCATCTCTATACGAGCCCCTTTGCTCCTACATTAGACATCATCTTATTCTAAAATCTCATTGCCGAAAGTTATTTGCAAAAAGGAATTAAGCATTATACAACTATCTATACATTACTTGTCATATATTCTAAACCCCATTGCAGAAAATTATTTGAAAAAAGGAAGCATAAGACAACTATATATCATATTCTATATAGTACCTCATTGCAAAAACGAATGACACGTTCAGGCGTTCTCCTCTCTTATTTGCTAGTGCATGTACTACGTGAATTTTAGGAAAAGGCAACGGCATTCCTTTTTCATTTGATGAATAAGATCTCTGAGATTTCACACTTTACCTTCAATCACTTTTTTGAGAGAAAAGTTTTCAACTGTACCTGTTGCGCGGTTTTTTTTTGTAAGAAACACGAATAATTAATTAATAATTTTGTAAAATATTTGAATAAAACAAGGTAGCTTAAAAGTAGGAGAAATAAAAGGAATAAAGAAATATAAAGATTTCGATATTATGCCCATTAATAATTTTTAAAATAAAAATGATAAAATATAAGATCAAAGCGTTAAATGGGAAGTTGGTTTATTTGTAAAAAGTTTTGTATTTTGAAGATTATAAAAACTGTGGGAAGTTTCGTGTTTGATTTAGAATCTTTCATTTAATGTCTAATTACTATAATGCCCTCACTAAATAATTAATTATTATTATTATTTTTTGTGCAAAGAACAAAAGAGAGGAAAAATATTAAAAAAAAATGCAAAAATGGCCATGCTGTGAAAAGTTCGATCCACCAACAAGGGGTTGGTTCGCTGGTTCGGAGAGCGAACTACAAAGTGCAGTTGAGGGACTCCTCAAGAGTTTGAGCTCGTTTTCGTCCATCCTTGTTGAGAGAGATGTTCATGCCCCTATAAATCTTCAAATCTAGAAGGATTAGTCTCACACCAAAGGAGATGAGGACAACTGCCGGGTGTCGAAAAATTGGTACCAAAAAAAAATTAAAAGTTCGATCCAAGAAGATTTATTATATTAGTATAGATTAGAAAGATTAAAAAAGTCTAAAATATCCCTTTATATATCTAAATGCACCTATTGTGTATCTAAATACACCTAAACATATAAAAAAAGAAAGATAATAAAGAACTAGCAAGGAGTTTTGTAACACATCATAAATTTAATTAAATACATACGTTGACGTACACGTATATCGAGATATATAATATACGTATTTTATACGTATGAGCCAAATATACGTGTGTATGATAGAAAAAAATTTATGTACATTTTGGGAAGGATTGTGAGAGTACGTGAAGGCTGACAGTGTATTATATACTGTATATGAGTATGTACAGTGTATAGTACGCTGTGCCAGTCATGACGTCAGCCTACGTCAGAGGCGTCGTGACAAGTTTCAAGACAAAATTTCTATGTAATTGTTTTAGTTCTTGCCTTGGGGTCGTAAATTCTCCTTTAGGATATTCAGTCGAGAATACAACTTATTGGTGCAAGATTTGACCAACACCAATAGACGATGAGGTGGAAGGAAGATGTTGATCTGGAACTCGTCGGAGTGCTGAAAAAATCGTCGGAGGTTTGTTATCTAAAAAAGGGAAAACAGGAGAATACAAGCTATCATAAGGAACACCAGTGTGGTGTCGGCCAAAGACCCTCTGATGCCTAAGTTAGTTCAGAACTGCTTAAAACTGAACTCAGTTGAGAATGACTTAGAGTTATTTACCTTCTCTTTAGGGGTTAAGGTCTTTTTATAGAGAGGGCTTGTGGTTTTTAGGCTTGTCGTAGTGTTGTTGTAGAACCAGGAATCCAACTTGTGCCTAGAGAGCATATCTAATTTCTGGCAGGATTTGGTCCGATCCTCATAGGATTAGGATGACTTATCAGCCTTCTAGTCGAATTGGTAGAGTATCTGGCTTTATCAGAGTCGGATTAGGAGTAAACCCGAACTTGTTTCAATGGATCACGCCTTATCCCTATCTGATCGGGCATTCCGTCGTCATCCGTTCAGGAGTCGGATGAGTAGTCGCAGTATCTTTCTCTCTAGTTCTTTTTTTTTGGTTTTGAGGTGTGTTGGTCTATAGTGATAATCTTCTGCAAAGCTCAGTTCGCCCGAGTAGTGACGAGGTGCTAGTCAACTACTCATCTACCGTTATGTCCTGGGAAACAGACGACGATCTATATTTTGCGCCAACGTGAGAGACGAATCTATTTTAATTAAGGGTATTATGTGTTACACAAGCTCCTGTTTCATTTTCCTCAATCTTTACTTTGCTGAATTTGATTTATTTCTAAATTTATTTTGTTGTTTGGTTATAAACATATTGTTGTTTGAATTTTATTATTTATGTTAATATTATTTTAATTTTTTATTTATTTATCCTTTCATTATTGCTAAAATAATATTGGTCTAATATTTATGGTCCAACAACCTTTTTTTTTGTGTAACTTTTAGCCCCCCTTTAATTAACGTGTACTGTTTTGGCCAAAAAAAAAAAAAAAAAAAATCTCGGATGTAAGTGCTGGTGGACTAGTATAAATAAAGAATTAAACAAATTCATGATTAAAAAATGATGTTTATAACCTAGCTAACCATGAAGAAAAATAAAGAAAGAAAGAATAGAAATATTTTTATTACAAAAATGCTAAACCACCACAACTTTTGTGGCCAAAAATGTACCAAAGCTTTTGTTGAAAGTTGTCATGTTATTCGCTCTCCATTTCAACAATTCCATATCACCCCAACACAAAAAGGGAACTTTTGTTCTGCACCTCATAGTGCAAAACGCCCTAATTTTGTGGCCAAAAATGTACTAGGCTAATTTTGTTGAAAGTTTTCATGTCATTCACGAGCCATTTCAACAAATCCACATCACCTGACCAAAAAATATGAACCTTTGTTTTGCACCTCATAGTGCAAAACAAACTGAATATATATCATTCTCAATGTTTGCAAATTGAATATTCCATTCTTCACTTTATTTGCTCTTTTCTAAAACCAATTTGGGAATTCAGTTGGTGGGAGGAGGGGTTGCTATTTTTTATAGTTATAAAAATTATTTATTGTGGTGTGTTGAGAAAAATGATTAGTGCAAGTAGCCGCTTTGTCAAACTCTCTACGCCTCTGTTTCTTTTCTCCCCCTCATTCACAACCCTATATATATTACAAAATATCACAACCCTGTATTTTCCTAAAATACCCCAATAATATCGTAATACCCCCCCTCAAGTTGGAGCGTGAAGATCTCGAACGCCCAACTTGCAGAGTAGAAACTCAAAGTTCGCTTTCCCCAACGCTTTTGTAAAGATGTCTGCCAATTGAACACTAGTAGAAACATATGACGGACAAATCATCCCTTCAGTCACCGCATCTCGAACAAAATGGCAGTCAGCCTCTATATGCTTTGTTCTTTCATGAAAAATCGGATTTTGAGCAATGTACAAGGCCGACTGACTATCACAAAATAACTTCATACCCTTTGGATGTCGCACACCCAAGTCGCTTAAAAGTTGGTTAAGCCACTTTAACTCACATACTATTGCCGCCATTGATCTATACTCAGCCTCCGCAGACGATCTAGACACTGTTTGTTGCTTCTTGGTCTTCCACGACACAGGAGAACAACCAAGTAACATGAACCAACCTGTCAAGGAACGCCGCGTAAGTGGACAACTAGCCCAATCTGAATCACACCACCCTTCTAGACGTAGGTCACTATCAGCACGAAGCAAAATCTCTTGCCCCGGACTCTTCTTCAAGTATCTCACGACCCGTAGAGCTGCCTCCCAATGATCCTCACGAGGTTGTTGCATAAATTGGGACAAAATATGAACCGAATATGCAAGATCAGGTCTCGTCACAGACAAGTAAATCAATCTCCCTACAAGTCGCCTATACGGCGCCAGATCCGCAAGGAATTCGCCCTTAGCAAGGGCCAAATTGTGATTTTGTTCCATAGGAAATGCCGCAGGCTTTGCTCCCAATAAACCCGTTTCAGAAATTATCTCGAGTGTGTATTTTCTTTGACAAAGAAAAATTCCTTCTGGATTACGGGCTACCTCTAGCCCTAAGAAATATTTCAAAACTCCCAAATCCTTCATATGAAAGCACCTGTCAAGGTAATCTTTAAAAGTTGTCAATACAACCTTATCATTCCCTGCAATAATCAAGTCATCAACATAAACTAACACGTTGATCTGAGTTCTTCCCCTGCACAACCCAAATAAGGAATAATCTGAATAGGATTGCACAAAACTATAATTCTTCAATGCTGTTGACAGTTTTGCAAACCAACATCGGGGAGCTTGTTTCAGACCATACAACGACTTTTGCAACCTGCAAACCATGTTAGGATTTGTATTTTTGAAACCTGGAGGAACCTTCATATAAACCTCCTCACGTAAGTCACCGTGAAGGAAAGCATTATGCACATCCATTTGATGTACCTCCCAATTTTTAACAGCAGTAATTGTAAGAAAAATACGAACCGTCACCATTTTTGCCACAGGAGCAAATGTCTCGTTATAGTCAATTCCTTCCACCTGATGATTGCCATAGATCACAAGCTTGCTTTGAGTCGCTCTATGCTGCAATCGGACTTATACTTAATTTTATATATCCACTGGCTCCCTAGTGCTTTCTTTCCGGGTGGAAGAGTCTCCATTACCCAAGTCTCATTGTCTTCAAGGGCTCGTATCTCCTTACCCATCTCATCTTGCCATCCCGAGTCTTTCATCGCTTCTTTAAAATGCTTTGGCTCATGTCCCGCAGTCACAGCTGCAAGAAAATTCCTATGTCTCACAGAAAAACGTTCACAATTCACAAAATATGTAATAGGATAGGGCGTACCTGAGGAAGAGGAAGTAGCGAATGAATTTTCAGATGGACTTATTTTTCGTATAGTATGAGTAACAAAATCACGATATCGTGTTGAAGGAGTTTTGGCCCGTTTTCCTCGCCCTAGCTCACTGTCAACTTCCACACCTTGCTCCCCCACCGTATTCGCCAGCCCCTCATCACGTACATCCTCATGTGCGGGCTGCTGCTCGGGCTGCACCGCAGCACCAGACCCCCCCTCGAGGGTGGACACTGCTTCCAATCCCCCCTCAACGCACACTCATCGGCACCCTCATCCTCACTCCATGCCCCATCCTCATTGTTCGCCAGCATAGGAGTCACTACATTCCTTGGTTGGTTTGGCGCAAAAGGAAATTCTTTCTCAAAGAACTTCACATCCCTCGATACAAAGTACTCATGTGTTTCTAAATCATACAATTTCCAACCTTTCTTCCCAAAAGAATAGCCAACAAAGATACATTTACGACTCCTATTTGCAAATTTATCACCTTTGTGTCGTTGATTATGAGCATAACAAAGACAACCAAATACACGAATATCATCATAAGAAGGCACTTTCCCAAACAACATTTCATATGGCGATTTATTCTTAAGTAAAGTAGAGGGTGTCCTATTAATCAAGTGACACGCTGCCAACACACATTCACCCCAAAATTTGATTGGTAAGTTTCCTTGAAATCTTAGGGCTCTAGCCACATTTAAAATGTGTTGGTGCTTTCTCTCAACTCTCTCATTTTGTTGAGGAGTCCCAACACAAGAAGTCTCAAAAATAATCCCATTATTTTGAAAATAATCATGCAAACAATTAAATTCGGTCTCATTGTCACTTCTCACACGTTTTATCACTTGTTCAAATTGACGTTCAACCATAGCAACAAAATTAAGAAACATAGATTCAACTTCCATTTTATTGCAAAGTAAATAGACCCAAACTCCTCTTGAAAAATCATCTACTATTGTCAAAAAATAGGTAGCCCCACACGAAGAACGAGCCTTGTAAGGCCCCCACAAATCCAAATGAACAAGTTCAAAAATCCTACTAGCTTTATTCGTACTAATTGAAAAACTAGATCTAGGTTGCTTTGCACGCGGACACACATCACAAGCTTTATTATTTGTCCTACAAGAATGACTTACAGTCGGAATCATCTTCAATATTTTCTCCGACGGATGCACTATTCGTTGATGCCATAACTCGAACGACGAATCACCATCCACTGTCAAGACCTTCACTTGAGGAACACCACGGAAAAAATAAAGTCCATCCAATCTTTCACCCACTCCAATCACCTTCCTCGTCGGTTGGTCCTGTATAACACAAATATTATTAGTGAATTGTACAACACAATTTGATTCATCGATTAATTGAGTAACAGAAATTAAATTGCATGTCAATTGTGGGACATAAAGCACATTGTCAAGCTTCAATCCTCCTGGCAGCACGACACTCCCCTCTTGGTTTGCTTCTGCCGTGTTTCCATCCGGCAAACCCACCGGGCAGTATTGCACATTTCTCACATTCTTCAAAATAGACAAGTCGCACGTCACATGGTTCGACGCTCCTGTATCGATAATCCAACTAAAATGGTTGTTCTTACCATGTAGTCGATCTTTTGTTTTGTTGAAGTTCAAAAATGCAAGAAGTTGCTGCAGTTGCGTGGCGGAAACACTTACAAGAGTCGCAGCGTCGGTTGCACCCGCCAGCCCTTGCGAGTTCCCTGCGTACTGCCCAGATGAAGTTCTAGCCCCGCCAGTTTTATGTGCACGGACAGGCGGTGCACCATGCCCTCTGCCACGGCCAGAACCTGCACGCCCACCTCCTCTTCCTGTCCGTCCTCCACCACGACCCGGTTCCTTTCCTCCGCGAGGTCGGTCCCCCTACCATTCGGGGAACCGTGTAATTGAAAGCAAGAGGATTATTTCTCTATTACAATGATTGCAAAACTTGTCAGTAGTATCCACAAAACGAGACTTACCACGTGTATCAGGCTGAATTGCGAAGGCCATGATACTATCTCGTCCATCCTTGGATAACTCTCCGCCACGTAGTCGTTCCGCTTGAATCACTTGTTGATATGCTCGATCAAGCGTCGGCAATGGCTCTTGTCCAAGCAGATTTGCTCGAATTGAAGCATATGCTCCATCGAGGCCGATAAGAAAGTGATGTAGATAGTCCTCTTCTCTCAGTTTTTCTACCTGCGTGACTATGCTACACGTGCAACCTCCACACTTACAAAACGACACTTTCACATATGTGATCAGTTCGTCCCAGATTTTTAACAAACGATCAAAATAAATTGCCACAGTCTCGGCTTTTCCTTACTTGCACTCTCCCAAGGACGTTTTTAATTGACATATACGAGTACCGCTTACCACACAAAATCTGTTTTTGAGATTGTTCCACAGGAGTTGTACATCATCATATTCTCCAAGTGTCGACCGAACGGACGACTCAATGGTATTGGTCAGCCATGACACCAACATCGAATGCACAGCTATCCAATCCTCAAGTTTCTCCTCTGTTGTTGGCTTCGGAACCTTCCCGTCCACAAAGCCAAATTTCCTCTTTGCCTTAAGCGAGGTTCGAATTGCCCTCGCCCATTCATCGTAGTTCTCACCACGTAATTGAATCGGGGTAATGATGTTTCCCGGACCGTCACTCGATCCAAGATGATACGTCATATCCACCCTTTTGTCACCCTCTCCGCCAGCCATGATCTCACGTTAAGGTTAAAGTACTAATCCAAGTGGCACGCGAACCGAACGGAATCGCGACGGTGACGATAAACCGACCGAAATCGCAGTTCACAGGTCTCTGTTCACGGTGACAAAATCACTGTTCACAAAACACTGTTCGCTGTTCACAAAGCACCGTTCACACACCACCGTTCATTGTTTACTGTTCACAAAACCCTGTTCACAAAACACTGTTCATAGATCTGAAAATCTCGTCTTCAACAGCTTCAGCGCAGAGTCCACAAATTCACTTCCCTTGATACCTCTCGTGAGTCCGCTCGATGTAAGTTGGAGTGCACTCCTCTGTTAATCCGCAGCAATCGCACTTCGCGAACTCGACTTTGATCTTACGCGGCGGAGATCAGAGACCCAGGAGGTCGCGCAGCGCGAGCTGCGGTGGATGGCTCACGTCGTGGAGATCAGAGATCCAGGAAAGAGCAGAGTCTGCAGCGAAGGGGTACGATGCAGCGGCGAGAGATTTTCGCGGATCGAAGGAGAAGCCGGGAAGGGAAGGTTTTTCTCCAGCGGCGGTTGCGGTTCCGTCACCGTTGGATCCTGATCTGAAGAGAGGAGTTGGGATCGTTTTCCTCTTGTTTCACGCTCTGATACCATGTCAAACTCTCGCTCTGATACCATGTCAAACTCTCTACGCCTCTGTTTCTTTTCTCCCCCTCATTCACAACCCTGTATATATTACAAAATATCACAACCCTGTATTTTCCTAAAATACCCCAATAATATCGTAATACGCTCCCGTGGTGGGACCTTCGTTGTTTGACTACTAAGAATGAATTTTTTTTTATAACAAGAATGAAGTTTTTCACACGATGATTACTTTTTTAAGAAGTTTCTAAAGTCAAAAAACATGAATTTGTTAGAAAACAACAAAGGTAGTAAAATGAACTTTTTTCAAAAATAAAATAAAAATGAAATCAACTTTGATGTATATTTTAATCGAAAACATTTAGAAAAGTGGAATCCTCAAATTAAAATATAACTCAAAAAGTAAAAATTTAAAAAATAATATTTTATCATTTTTTAAAAATAATATATTTTCTTTGTAAATTTTAAAAAATTGTTTTAAAGTTTTAACCGACCAAACTTCTTAAAAACAGCTGTAGCTGTGATACATTTATTAATAATTGATAACTTTAATTAATGATCAACTGCATTTTTGTTTTAGATTAGATCTTGATTGAATGCCTGCAATCAATATCAAAATGGTTTAATTTTCAAGGGTTTTTCCGGCATACACTACTGTGCATCCATTTATATTACACGTAACTTTTAATATTTTTTAATTGAAGTAATATACAAAATTAGTTTAGTTTTATAGCAACAGTAGGTATTTTCAGGACAAAAATATATAAATATTTGTTGATGTAAATAAAAGGCTAAAGATATCTTTAGTGTTTAACTGTCTTTTATACTCTTGTTAAAACACAACATTTACTATTATGAAATATTTTTATATGATTTGTGTAGAGAGTATAATTGAATTGAACTTTTTAACTTGCTTTTGTTGGAATTTTACATTTTTTTTTTAGGGAAAAGAATCTCTATT
The DNA here is from genome assembly GCA_035771175.1 of Paratinospora sagittata. Lineage (NCBI taxonomy): Eukaryota > Viridiplantae > Streptophyta > Magnoliopsida > Ranunculales > Menispermaceae > Paratinospora > Paratinospora sagittata. Next base: position 44,481,790 of record CM069598.1, read on the forward strand.
TTTATTTTTTTTGAGATCTGGGTGTCGGGGGAACTTACGTGCATCCGACTAATCTCATGAGGTGCAAGCCCTTAGCCCACAAAGGGGCACCCCGTGAAAGCCTAGAGAAAATATCTGTTCGGGCTCATATATACCTTAGAGGAGAAACAAGTAGATGAGGCTTTAACCTCTTGGTAACTTGTCTTTCTACCCAACCACTTGACCAATGCCTCTAGAAAAAACAAAAATCTCTATAAAAGACTGAGGGAGGAAAGAGGAGTCCATAGAACTACACTATACAAAACTATAAACATAGAGCTTCTCAAGCATATAAATAGCAAACTTGATGCTGCGACTGTGATCGCAAACTTAATAAAAGAGAAAAAATTTCTTGTGAGAAAACCTCATTTTTTTTGGCTCTAGAGGTGAGAAAAAATAGGAGTTAGAGAAAAAAATTTAAAAATCAAACACTAAATTTTTTTCATTTTCTTAAGAAAATTTACTAATTTTCAAGAAAATGGCTATTTTCATGGCTATCAAATAAGTGCTTAATTAATTTCCAACAAAGACAAACTGTTCAAAAGACCACGTTTTTTTTTCTGACATAGAAACAATATAAATAACTCCACTTCGACAAGACCATGGCCAAAAGACCACGATTAAAGTCCCCTATTAGAAAAATAAATAAATAAAATATGTGTACATGAGCTCAATTCAATTCAACTTATTAACTAAGCCTTTTCGTTTACTACTAAGGTCCTCTAGTATGCTCTAATATGTAAGCTCTTACTAATAGATTTAAAAATGTTTTATAGTACTTAATAGTCATACAATTTCCAAGAGGACCTTAAACCTGTTAGTGAGCAAATTTCATCATCATTTCAACTACTTGAAAACATTACAACTTTTTTCTTTTTTCTTTTTGAATAATGCTAAATTGATTGGGATATGTACTGCAATGTAAAATGCAGCATCCCATTGTCTTCTCATTGCATTGAATTATGTATTGACATACAAATCCAAAGGTGATGGGCCATTAGTTATTGTATTGCAATTTTTTTTAATCAAAATATACCTGCAAACTTAAAGTCTTTAAGAATAATGCTACATTGACATTTGTTGGTGCGAAATCTGACCATCACCAAGTAAATGAACACGTGTAGGAGATGATCGAATCTGAAAGCATGAATTCTCTGGCTCCGACGAGGGTTTATCAGCTAGATTTGAGAATAAGAGAAAGAAATAGGTCTATCGTAAGGAACACCGGTGTAATGTCTGCCAAAGACCCTCTGATGCCTAAATAGAGCTTGTTCAAGACTATAGCAATAACTCTTGTAGAAAATTGTTCGTAACTTATAAGGAGGATTATAGGTTTTATTTATAGAAGAGGAGGTCCTCTAGCAGGAATGATTAGCTGTCTAGTAGGCATGTGTCACGTGTCTTCTCGTCGTTAGTCAAGATGAGTTGAATGAGCTCATCTATTCTGGGTTGGTCTTGAAGAAGGAATCTTATCCCATCTCGGATGATCCTTATCTTTCAGGTTCATCTTGGAGAAGGAGTCTCATTCCGTCTCTATGTCGAAGTCTGTGTTTGATACGTACAGCTATTCCGGATTCCTTAGAATGTGGCGTGCTAGGAATGACTCCCTTATCTTCTTCTTCTCCTCTGGAATGATCAGCTCGGCTGTCAACCCTGAGCAATACGGTACAGAGCTAGCTCGGCTCGAACGGTTTCCCCTGGTTGGGTCAGATCTGGACTGGCCGAGCTGATCTGTTGGTCGTATCGTCGTACGCAATTTTCACTTCCCCACCTCGGCTCTCCAACTCATTCACGTGGCCTATACTTTTTATAATGCCAGGTCGACTCTATTGATGTCCAGGTTAGCTCATGCCGAGCTGACCATCTAACAACATCTATTTAATTTGTACATCCGTAATGCACATTAACTTTATGCATCATTAAATTATCTTGAACTACGTGTTGGTACATGATTCAAGAGAATCTAATGATCTATTAATCAGTGACGCGTACAATGGATGTACAAAATGGACATCATCTTTTTCATTACTTTGTGGGGGGGGGGGGTTCGGTTTCTATGCAGTACCCCTAAGAGCGGTACCTATCGGTAGAAAACGTGGCCTCTTCAAGAGTCGCCACGTGTCAGCTCATTTATTATTTTTTGAAGCATTTAGTGCTTAGTGGAAGTTAAAGTTTTATTTTCATTCTAATGCAGAACGTGAATAGGAAGACAATAAAAACACATTTAGGAAGACAATAAAAACACATTCCTTTGACTCGTTAATTCCTCATAATACCAAGAAAAGAGGTAAAGAAATTCATAAATTCTAAAAAAATCAATATTATTCAATCTACCCATACCGGACCCCTTTTTATAAACAAAACCTATGAATTTTTTTTAAAAGACTCAAATACGAAAATAGTAATAACTAAGCTTCTAAACATACTCGAATACTAATTTCTTAATTTAACAAAAAATATTAGTTTCCTAATTTAATAAAATACTGAAAATAGTAAAATTACCGAAAATAATAAATTTATTAAATTAGTAAATTATCTTAAAATATGAAAATACTAATTTAAGATTTTTACTTACTTCAACTCTTAATGCATAACATCACATTCTTACCCTTTTGACCTTTTCTTTCTTTGTCAAGTAGCAACGACTCCTTTCATACATGTAACAAAAATAACATTAAATAAATAAATAAATATATATATATATTTTTAAACTTTTAGTTTAATATATCTTCGTATTTTTTTTATTTCTGTACTTTTTACGGTAATAGTAGTTTATATTTTATATTTAATAGTAGTTTATATTTAATATTTTAGATAAATAAAAGTATTACCCGAGGGCGTCTGATTAGTTAGTTGGTGAGACAATAACTTAAAATTTTATTTCTACTAAATACTAAGATAATTTTATTTATCTAAAATATTAACTATAAACTACTATTAAATATAAAATATAAACTACTATTCAGTAATACAAAAATATTTTATATAAACAACTATTACTGTAAAAATAACCATAACATGTTCAAACCAAGTACAATGTAAATTTATTGATATTGTTGAATATTGGCGTGAGACTAAAACATATATTTTATTACTTTCATGTCTCTGTACACAGAGACATTTTTACCCCCCCCCCTCAAAAAAAAAAAAAGACCGTGCGGCTCAAGCACATGGTCAAAGTTCTTTTTCTCTGCAAAAAGCCACTCTCAAACATTTTGTCCATGCATCTGAAACTATTTATTTATAGTGGTTGCTGCTGCTTATCAGTCAGTATCTTCAACTGGTCCTTCAGGGCAGGGTAAAGGATTTCTACTATCTGAGAATTAATGTAAGTCTTCTTCTTTATCATTGGATTAATTTTCCATAATTTCAAATCTTTCTGTTACTAAGCTTTTGATCTGTTGTATCTATGTATCATCAAGACCCTTTAATTTAATTATTACCACCTTGATCTTCCTAGTTTAATTGCAAGCGCTATAATCACTCAATATTACAAGCACTTCTTATATATGTAGGAGAAGCTCATAAAGCTTCCCAAATCAAAGTTTTTTCTTTTAAAATAATGTTATACCTGCAGGCACTAAAATCCCATAGAAATTCCAGGAGAGAAGCTTTCAAACATGTGAGAATTCAAGAGTCATTTTTTGTTGTTTTGTCTAATTGATATATGTGATAATTGCGATGAACTTTTTTAGCTTCCAGTACTCCAACCATTTAATTAATCATCCTTTTACAAGTCAAATTTACAACCAGCTCTAGACTTTATACATATTTTGCATAATCTCCTATTTATTATAAATTCTTGTTTGGTTTGGTTTAATTTGTAAAAGTTTCATAGCCTCTCAATTTATATATCCTGTTTAATTTGATTCCTTCAGAACCCAGAAAGAAAGACAATAATGGCAAATCCAAGCGCCCACCAGGTGTTCGACAAAATTCCATCAGATTACAACCCAACACTAGAATTGAAGGCTTTCGACGATACAAAAGCAGGGGTTAGGGGACTTGTAGAGGCCGGCGTGACAAAGGTTCCTCGAATATTTATTAGTCCACCTGATTTGATTAAATAGGGGATGATTTCAGATGAGGAAGAAGTTATGATTCCAGTTATAGACCTTGGAGGCACTAACATGGAATTACTATCCTCCAACAAGATCAAATTGGTGGTTTGCAAGTTCTTTATCAAGGCCAATGGAATTATGTACCTCCTACGAATGGAGGTCTAATAATAAATGTTGGGTATCTTCTACAGGCAAGTCTCTTTCCATTTTGATCAGATAATTTTCAGGTTTTTACATCTTCTTGATTTACTATTATATGAATTTCTCACAAAGCATTATTTGTGAAAGGATTAATGCTACTGAGCTTATATGGTAAAGTTCTTTCTACTCAACTCACTAAACCTTATCCCAACTTTATGAGTTCGAGTATAGGGTAATCCTTTTACTCAACTCAACTAAGTCTTATCTCAACTATATGGGGTTGGCTACATGAATTTGTTTTCACCCTTCGATCTATCAAGGGCTAAGTCAGACATTTAAGTTATGTTAGTTCTTAATTATCTCTATCGGTTCTATTTTAGGTCTTCTTCTACCTCTATTATTATTGCAAATTGTTAATACTTCGTTCTTCCTAACTAACACATCTAAGGACTTTTGTGTCGTGTTCAAACCATCTTAATCGGTTTTCTCTCATTTTATCAATTGGGGCTACTCCTATTTTTTGAATGGACAATGTTTTTGAAACACACTTGGGGGCAATCAGTTTTGCCTCCACGTGTTGTTTGGCCACCTCGAATTGTGTAACCAATGTGTTATTTGAGGCAATACAATAAGTTTTAGGGGCATAGAGTGTTAAAAGTGTATTTCCCGACTGTGTTTTCGTAGCACTACTTTTTTTCTGAATATTCTCATTTTTAATTTTTATTTTATAGTGCTTTTCACTACAAAAAAAAATGAGGTTCTGTTATTTAAGATGTTGTTTTATATGATGACTGTGTTTTCATAGCACTACTTTTTTTAGAATATTTTAATTTTTAATTTTATCTTATAGTGCTTTTCACTACAAAAAAGATGAGGTTCAGTTATTTAAGATGTTGTTTTATATGATGATTATATAGTTTTGAAGGGCAATAATGCCTGCCTTTATATCACTATGCCTATTATACTAATGTTTAGCAAGATACCATATAGTATGTTATTTGTATATTAGTTATTGGCATCTTCCCTTGTTCTAAAAAAGATGGTCCTTTACAAAGCCTGTGCGCGTTTCTTTTGTTATTTATACTCTCTGTAGTGGTAGTCTATTATTAGTCTTCAAGTTGATAAGAAGGGTTATATGCTACTAATATTCTCACTTACCTTTGAAGAAAACAAATATGATGACGAAAAGTAGGTATGATCAATTATTTTTCCGTGACATACAAAATCTTGATTATATCATTTTTTTTTTATATCGATTTTTGGGTATCCGGGAGGTGTCCTCCTTCTTTTTGAACGAGATTAATCCTCTCAGACTCAGGCATTGCAGAGGCGTTTGGGCTAGCCCTCCCAACAGGTACGGATAAATGGGGGCACGACCAAATTTGAACTCGAGACTTGAATCTCAATCTCACTTATATTCAGTTTATTAACTAACTGAGCTACCACCTGTTGGTAATTATATCATATTTTTGTATTCTTTATTGATTGAAGATAACTTAGTAATTTTGTTGGCAGTGTCAGGAGAATGGGCAAGCAATTTTAGCTCCAAAGTATATGAAGTTAAAGATACAATGTATAGCAAAATATACCTTTTATTTATGACATCGATTATGAAGCTACATATATAAATGCTCACACTAGAAAATTTTATTTGTAGCCAAACACAACTTCTAGCCATACGGACGACGGACACGCAGTAGAAGGCTATATATTCTTGTACATGTCGGTACATGCGGTGAAAAATGATCCAACAGATACTCTTGGACCACCACGGCTGGCCAAGACCCTGTGTTCCGTACTTTTAAATTTATTATTAGAGATAACCTGCACAATTTATAGCATAAAAAAAAATCAAATTAAAAAATTGACATTTAAATTAAAAATGTGAAAATTTAAATATATGACCAAAATGGAAGGAGACTTGCCTGTAGAAAATCCCCAACAATTATTACTAGACCTCCAACTATAGGAGGAATATGGATCCATTGGCCTTGATGAAGAACTTGCAAGCCACCAACTCGGTCTTGCTGGAGAATAGTAAGGCAATCTCTATCAAAATGCTTGGGAGTTCCTATAGCGTTTTCAGGTTGTGGGCATGGTGGATAGTAGTGGCAACTAACGTAGAGTACCTCCAAGCATCCCATGTCAGTCAGATGTTCTTTCTTAAGCCCAAGAGCCTCAGATAGCAACTGAAGCAATGCTTTCCCCACGTTTATAACATGCTTTGAGTAATCCATTAGTATATCTCTGAAAATCAATCAAATTAACTAAGGATTATTATTATTTTTGTTAAAAAAGCTTGTTCTATATATGTTGCATCAAGTATGATTATAAACAGTAAGAAAAGAGAGGTTGGTAATTAACAAACCTGAATTGTATAGGCATTTCACTGGGAATAGGAAAATTTGGAGTTGCCATGAAAGAGATAGTGTCCCTCCAATATAAACCTTTTCTTTGCTTATCAAAGAAGCTATTGTAAACCACCTTTTTCGTCCCGTCCCTCGAATAAAATTTGCTTCTCTCTTGTTTTGGTTGCTCGTTAAACGAACGAATTCGTTGAAGCATTTCATTTAACATTTCAGCAGTGATCCCATGGTTTACTACTTGAAAGACGCCCCATTTCTCAGCTGCATTTTGGACTTGATTAACGATCTCCTTCCTTCCACTACCATCTCTCCCCATGTTCATGATGCCTTTGAGATCTATAACTGGAACCATACATTTTTTCTTATCTGAAATAATCGTCCCCTCATCTTCAGGTGGATGGATAAATATTCGAGGAACCTTTGTTATGCCGACCTCTACAAGTCCTCTAACGCCCGCTCCTGTATCGTCGAAATCCTTCAATTCTTTTTCTGGAGTAGTATAATCTGCTGGTCTAATATTATTTCCATTTGGGCGGGTGATCTGATTTCCCATTTTGTTTTCCTTGCCGAGCTGTGAATGAATCAATTTGAAACTTTAAGAACACAAAAACAAAACTGGAATGAAATATATATAGATAAGCATATATTTATTATTTCTAATCATACGTTAATATATAACAATGGTTAACAAAATATTTTACCTTGGTGGTGTTGGTATATTTCTAGCGTGAGAGTATTGGGTTCAATCTAGTTGAGATTAGCGTGAGAGTATTGGGAGAGATGTCAGCTTTTTATAAGCGTTGGAATGACAGGAACTTAGGATTCAGAAGGGCGGTGATGTTGGACATAAGTCGGCGCCAACACACATCACCAAATGCTGGGGCCTAGCACCTATGTTTGTGATGCATATACATAGAATTTTTGATATAACATCTTATAGCATCTTATCTACATATATAAAGTATTAATAATAATAATGTGGCTCATAGAATGATTTAGCGAATAGAATAATGTGGCTCATAGAATGATTTAGCGAATAGAATAATGTGGCCACTTAATTAAAATATATTTTAGTTCATAAATTATTATTTTTTTCAGCTATGTGGATCAACACGTGGTAAAAATTTTAAATTGGTTAATTTATTTAATTTTAATTATTATTCTATTAAAAATAGAAGAATGCTAAACCAACGTCAGCTTTTTATACAATTATTATTTTATTATAAAAATCAGTCGGCAAAGTCTATCAGTTTAATATTAGCTTTTTAATTACTCAGCTTCACTCCTCTTTATTGTCTGGTCGACAATCTTACTATTACAGAATTCTTCACGTTTTAATTCCGCACTTTATCAACCAAAATTGTTCTGATGCCAAACAACTTGATGTAATGTTCTCGATACCGTTTAAGAAAAACAAAAAAATGCTTTTACAACCTTTTTTCTATTTCTTGTCAAAAGCTTTAACTACCGTTGAAAAAAAAAAAAACAAAACAAAAAATGCTCTCAATACGGCTCACTCTCACTACCGTTAGAAAAAAAAAAGTTCAAAAAGTTACAAAAAGGTTTTATAAATATCATAAATAAATATTTTTTTATAAATATTTCATTTCCAATTCCAAAGTAGAGTGGTCCCAAATTCCCGGGCGGGGGAAGTAAAATATGAGACATTTATATATTAATAAATAAATATTTTTTTATAAATATCATAAATACATTAAAAATTACAAAATCAATACAAAATTAGCAAATAAAAATCTCTAATTGAAGTGTAGAAGTAATTTTTTTTTTATAGAAAAAAAAGGATTGGCGAACAAGGTAAAAGAATGTGATTGAATTATAATGCACATGGAGTTAAAAAATAAAAATAAATAATAATAAGTGACAGGCCTATAAGGCATAACAATAACAGAAAAAAGAAAAAGAAAAAAAAAAGTTGGTTTAAAAGGACATAATAAGAAGTTGAAAGCTGAATAGGACAAAAGAAGAAGAAGAGAGAGTTGTCACTCACAAAATCGTTGCCAAATTTTTTTATTTGAAATCACAATTTTTTTTGACACTTTAGAGTTTTAAATTGCTATAAGATTTACGAGATCACCGCCACCGAATTTTGTTATTGGACATATTATAATTTTATTATAAAGATATGAAATAATAATTTTTGATATTTCTCAAAATTTAAATATTATAAATAAATCAATAAATAAATTAATAAAATATAACATAATAAATAAGTAAATGAAAATTATAATATAAATAAGTAATGAGTTAAAATTTAAATAAATTTATATTAAAATAAATAATTTTAGTTATTATTGTAAAACAGAGTTAATATTCAATATAACTATTATATATAAATATTATTTTTAAGTTCGCTTATGTTTTTATAGGAAGAAATTAAGATTTTGAATTGAAAATATTTTATTTTTAAAATAAAATTAAAATAAGAGGTTGGTCTAATTACTAATTAATATGCTTAAAATAAGCTCTTATTAAAGTAAAATTAAAAAGGCAGAGCTAATTTTTTTTAGAGCTAAAAACATAGAGTTAACAAATACTACTTTAAATTGAGATAAGATATTGGGCACGGACAATAATTAACAAAGAATTTAATTAAGATTTGCACCATATATATATATATATAATGCAAATTTTGGGGGCCCAATGTTTTAATTAAAAAAAAGTTTAAAAAAAAGTTTAAAATGATTATATATATATATTAATTTTGCTGCAAAATTTTGGCCCAATATTTTAATTAGAAAAGTTTAAAAATAAGTTAAAAACATACCATAAGTTAAAATAAGTTATAACATTTATACTATATTATATATATATATGGGGTGGGGCCCCAAAATTCTTGGGGCTTGGGACGATCGCCCGGTGGCCTGCCCCAAGGTCGGACCTGCATCATGCCAACAAATATAACAATATACTGAAGATCAATACAGGCATAACATTGAACAGAAAAACTCATGAGAAATGAAAAAAAACTCAGACAACTTAATGATCAAAACCCCACAACAAAACACATAAACATTGTTACTATTATCATCAAGCTATTATTTTATTCAAGTCGAGATTTTTTATTTCTCCTATCTTTCTCATGTATTATAATATTGTTATTGTGTTCTATCTAATGTTTATAATATCTATACTATTTATAAAGTCAAAACTCCTTAACTCACTCTGTTGTCATAAATTTTTAAATTACTCACTACTTTTTAATTTAAAACTGTCAAATAAATTTAAATAAAAAAAATACTTTTATAGAAAATTTGGTAATAAAACACAAAAAGATTTTTTTTTTTGTAATGTTAGTAAATATAAGACTTATTTGAAGAATAATGTCATACTGGGTTGATGTTATTGTTTTATAATTGCTGACTTAGTCATTATGGTGAATAATAGGTTGTCCAGAACAGGTTGGTATATCTACCTGTTTTGTATTATATTTTACTGGACAAGACTAAAATGACTTATATGTCTTATGCTTGGTATGTGGTCTAATATTTACTATTTTAAAATATTTTTATAAGATTTGTGTGGAGAATATAATTAAATTGAATCTTTTTTTAATTTACTTTTGTTGTAAACGTTAATTAGTTCTAACGACATCCATCCGAATTCCTTCACTCAAGATTTTGAGTTCGATTCTTTTTTTTTATAAATAAGTAAAAGTTTTTTTTCTCGTAATATAAGTAGGCGTGCGAGCCCCTCATGCTCTTACATTAGACGTAGATCTTATTCTAAAATGCCATTGCCGAAAGTTATTTGCAAAAAGGAATTAAGCATTATAGTACCTCATTGCAAAAAGGAATGACACGTTCAGGCGTTCTCCTCTCTTATTTGCTAGTGCATGTACTACGTGAATTTTAGGAAAAGGCAATGGCATTCCTTTTTCATTTGATGAATAAGATCTATGAGATTTCACACTTTATGTCAATCACTTTTTTTTAAGAAACACGAATAATTTTTAATAGCTGTTAAAAATCCATAAGCAAAGATGTTTTGAATATCAAAAAGATTATAAAAAGTGAAGAAATGTATTTTGAAATATAAATAATAATTAAACTCTTTCAAAAAAAATTGAAATTTTATAATGATAAACTCTTTCAATGTAGATTTATTATAATAGTATAGATTTTGTTAATATATTCATTAATATTGTTTTTATATTAAATTAATAAAAAGATATTTTGTTTATAAATAGAAAGAGGCTAAAAACATAGTAAAATATTTGAATAAAACAAGGTAGCTTAAAAGTAGGAGAAATGAAAGGAATAAAGAAATATAAAAATTTCCATGTTATGCCCATTAATAATTTTTAAAATAAAAATGATAAAATATAAGATCAAAGCCTTAAATGGGAAGTTGGTTTATTTGCAAAATGTTTTGTATTTTGAAGATTATAAAAACTATGGGAAGTTTTGTCTTTGATATAGAATCTTTCATTTAATGTCTAATTACTATAATGCCCTCACTAATTAATTAATTAATTAATTTTATTTTTTTTGTGCAAAGAACAAAAAAATGAAAAATGTTAAAAAAAACAAAATGCAAAAATGGTCATGGTGTGAAAAGTTCGATCTACCAACAAAGAGTTGGTTCGCTGGTTCGGGGAGCGAACTACGAGGTGCGGTTGAGGGACTCATTAAGAGTTCGAGCCCGCTTTCGTTCATTCTTGTTGGAAGAGGTGTCCTTGCCCCTGTAAATCTTCAAATCCAGAAAGATTAGTCTCACACCAAAAGAGATTAGGACAATTGCCGGGTGCCAAAAAATTGGTACCAAAAACAAAAAACAAGTTCGATCCAAGAAGATTTATTATATTAGTATAGATTAAAAAGATTAAAAAAGTCTAAAATATCCCTATATATCTAAATGCACCTATTGTGTATCTAAATACACCCCAACACATAAAAAAATATAGATAATAAAGAACTAGGAGTTTCAAGACATAATTTTTATGTAATTGTTTTAGTTCTTGCCTTGGGGTCGTAAATTCTCCTCTAGGATATTCAGTCGAGAATACAACTTCTCGGTACAAGATTTGACCAACACCAATAGACGATGAGGTGGAGGAAATATGCTGATCTGGAACTCGTCGGAGTGTTAGAGAAATTGCTGGAGGTTTGTTATCTGAAAAAGGGAAAATAGAAAAATACAGGTTATCGTAAGAAACACTAATGTGGTGTCGGCCAAGGCCCTTCGATGTCTAAGTTAGTTCAGAACTGCGTAATACTGAACTCAGTTGAGAATGACTTAGAGTTGCTTACCTTCCCTTAGGGGTTAAAGTCTTTTTATAGAGAGGGCTTGAGGTCTTTGACCTTGTCTGTAATACCCTAGGTTTGCACAAAAAAAATATATTGAACTTCGGGAAGTGTGCCTGAACGTTCAGGCTCCTGCCCGAACGTTCGAGCGCATGCCTGAACCTTCAGGCGCGCTCCCAAACCTTTAGGCACCAAAATCACTTCTCCTTGTGATTTTTCTTCTCTCTCTCACTCATCTTTAGTTTTTGTCTTCTCTTTTGAGACTCTCTTCGCGGTGCAACGAGGTTCTGCTCGGAGGAAGGTGCCGGTTCGAGAAAAGAGTTTTTATCTAAAGGTGGGGAACGAAACATAGGTTTGCTTGTCTTATAACTTTTATTAAAGTTTACATTCATTTATCATTATGTCTACTATTCATTTACATTGCATTATTGCGTATAATGTTTATACTCGTCATGCTTATGCGTGTATATTTGGAGTTCATGTATTACATTGTTGCTATGCCGGATTAGTGGTCAATCTGACTCAACCAGACTCAGTTTTGCCTTCAGTAACTTTAAGTAGTGAACGGGAGGCAGCATGCTGCTCTAGACGATTGATATTTAAGTAGACCTCGTGTCTCACCTCTTAAACTGGAGACTGATCTGGTTGGTCTTATTTGAAAGTTATTAGCTTGTACAAGTAATACTGAATGTCCTAACCTTGCACATAGTGATACCGACCCTGATAAGGATCACCAGACGTTGCCAAATTCTGTCTAATGTTAAGTAAAGACCAGACCTGTTCATGCATTGGCATCATACATAAGCACCACCTAGGGACGAATGTGGTTTATGATTCATAGATTAGTTAGAAGCAATGCTCACTATTTATTATATTTCTCTGGAGAGGGACGTATAATGAGAACCCGACTACTCCTGGGAGGGACATCTGTACTTGAATCCAGAGCGCCATTCCTGAGGAGGGATATATAATGTGAACCCGGCTACTCCTGAGGAGGGACATCTGTATGTGAACTCAAACGACGTACAATCATGGAACCAATACGAGACGGTGTCATGCATACATACATGTTGTATTGATTATGATGCTATGATGTGTATTTATGATATTTGATTATGAAGTTTGTTTTATTAATTGTTATATTCACGAACTATTTTACCCACTGAATGTGTAGCTCACCCCATTGTTATCCAATTTTTCACAAGAGATTAGCGTAGACTGGGTGTAGGTTTTTGGGCCCACATTTTGTATCCTTTGTATTATTTATTGAAAATTTTGGGAGTATGTTCCCTATACTATTTCATGTACAAAAATATATTCTTAATTTAATGAAATCAGATTTGTACTTAACTATATTTTCGCGCATTCGGTTATTGTTATAATGCATTCGCACCCCGTCCATGAGTGTCCCGCCAATTTAGGCGCGTCTGGGAGGGGTGTGACATTGTCGTAGTGTTGTTGTAGAACTAGGAATCCAACTTGTGCTAGGAGAGCATATCTGATTCCTGGTAGGATTGGGTTCGATCCTCATACGATTATGATGACTTATCAGCCTTCTAGTCGAATTGGTAGAGTATCTGGCTTTATTAAAGTCGGATTATGAGTAAATCCCTGACTTGTCGCAATGGATCACACCCTATCCCTATATGACCCGGCATTCCGTCGTCATCCGTTCCAAAGTCGAAGACCCTTACAGGTCAGTATGTCGATTTGCAGTCTCTCGTTCTAGTGGCTTGATAATGGAGATTTGGTTTGTCATAAGGTCGGTATACAGTGGTTGGTAATTATCGATATGAGATACCGATATGGCTTTGTATATCTTTTGTTGCCGACCTTCCATTTATTGTGACGATGACATTCACCTGGTCAGTAGGACAGACCATGGGCTCAGGCTATTTGCCCGGTTAGGTAGATCCATCTCGCCTGTCCAGAACATATATAGGTCGGTATATCTACTTGATATGTGCTACGTCTTACTGGACCATATTAATATGGCTGACGTGTCTTATGCTCGATATAAAGTACACAGTTACCCCTCAAGCTCCGAGTAAGAATAATTGCTTGGAGGTTAGATGAAATGCCAAGTACCGAGCCATTTAATGCTTGTGACAGTCGTGCTCCAAAAACTGTTCGGATGTGCGCCGCCTGATAGCCTGGCGGCCACTGCACGTCATTTGACTGTGGGCCGTTGATCTTGCCTAGGGATTAGTGCCCATAATTACGCCTAATAGGTTGTTTGCCTATAAATAGAAAATTGGTTATTTACTCTTCATTCATCAACTGCGCTCTGAGAGATCTGTAATCGCTTGCTCGACTATTCTGGTCTTCCACTCTTGCGCGGTAACACTCTACTCCAAGCTTTTTCATTTTTTTTGTCTTTCTTTTAGGTAGTCTATAGGTACAGTCCTTAGGTTACTTAGATGACTTCCTTTAGCGTAGATCCCCCTACCGACCAGAGAGCTTCTTCTTCATCCTCTATGGAAGTCTCTTACGATGACCTATTCCCGGAAGGAGAAAAGGAAGTTAAGGCTGGCCCTCAGGTCGGAGGGGGTGCCGTTATTCTATTCTCTTCCAAGGACTCTGAGGATACCGAGGAAGATGAGGAGGTGCTTGATGTTGCACCCCTGTTGGTCGATAGGTCCCAGAGTAAGCTTGGTACTACCGAGCCTAGTACATCGGGTTGGGTACACGTATCCCCTGAGCCAGAAGATGCCGGGGTAGGTGATATTTTTTACTCGGTAGATCGTGTTCCTTCTAATATAAAGGAGCACCACCTTGCTCAGTTGAGGAAGGAGGTCGGTATACCAAATTGCATTGGGTTGAGAGCACCTGCTCTTGGGGACCGAGCTAGCCACCCTAAGAAGGGAGAGGTTGTTCTGTACACCAACCTATTTGAGGATGGATTGACCCATCGCCTTAATTTTTCGCTATGCCGCCATCTGAAACATATCCAAGTCGCCTCTGCTCAGCTAAATCCCAATGTGTGGAGGGCCATTCTGACCTGCCTTGTGCTCTGAAAGGAGAGAAAGTGGCTAAAATTTGACTTTCAAGACTTTGCCCTCATATACCGACTAAAATCCCACCCGAGATGTAGCGGGTGGTATTATGCATTGGCTCATCAGGGTGCCAAAGAAGGCCAACTTCTAATCACCGAGAACCCCACTGCCAATAAATCTTGGAAAGACAAGCGGGTTTTACATCGGGCCCTTGGGCGGAGGAAGCTTGCGTACCGGCCACTTTTGGTAAACCAGGTACCGAGCTTCCTTCCATACCTTATCTTTATTTCTTATCTTATTCTTGTTCGGTAGAGACTCATTTTTTTCGCCCTTTTTGATAGGTACTTGGGAAAAATCGAGTAGGGACGAAGAATTCGACTTCTCTCGTGTTGACGAAATCTATCGGCTTCCCTTTATAGATCGACAGTACAAAGTAATTCTTACTCCTGAGAGGCTATATCGAGCTAGTATTATCACAGAGAAGAAAGTTTTCTCAAGACGTAAGTTTGGCTTATCTTGTGTTGATTTTGTACCGATCAATTTTTTGAGGTTCGGAGCTGAGATGTTGTGTTTATAATGTAGGTTTTTTTGCTCCCAGTTCTACCTCCAAGAAAGGGAAGAAAAGAAAAACATATAGGTCTAAAGAGATGGCACCCAAAAGAGCTACTGCTGCTCAGAAGCCGGCAGGGAGATTGTCAAATAGCGCCCCGAAAAAGACTGAATAAAACAAGGTAGCTCAAAATTAGGAGAAATGAAAAGAATAAAGAAATATAAAGATTTCCATATTATGCCCATTAATAATTTTTAAAATAAAAATGATAAAATATAAGATCAAAGCATTAAATGGGAAGTTGGTTTATCTGCAAAAAGTTTTGTATTCTGAAGATTATAAAAACTGTGGGAAGTTTCGTATTTGATATAAAATCTTTCATTTAATGTATAATTACTATAATGCCCTCACTAATTAATTATTATTATTATTTTTGTGCAAAGAACAAAAGAGAGGAAAAATGTTAAAAAAAAAAAGCAAAAATGGCCATGTTGTGAAAAGTTCGATCCACCAATAAGGGGTTGGTTCGCTGGTACGGGGAGTGAACTACAAAGTACAGTTGAGGGAATCCTCAAGAGTTCGAGCCCGCTTTCGTCCATCCTTGTTGAGAGAGATGTCCATGCCCATATAAATCTTCAAATTCAGAAGGATTAGTCTCACACCACAGGGAATGAGGATAACTGTCGCGTGCCGAAAAATTGGTACCAAAATCAAATAAAAGTTCGATCCAAGAAGATTTATTATATTAGTATAGATTAAAAAGATTAAAAAAGTCTAAAATATCCCTATATATCTAAATGCACCTATTGTGTATCTAAATACACCCAAACACATAAAAAAGAAAGATAATAAAGAACTAGCAAAGAGTTTCAAGACAAAATTTCTATGTAATTCTTTTAGTTCTTGCCTTGGGGTCGTAAATTCTCCTTTAGGATATTCAGTCGAGAATACAACTTGTTGGTGCAAGATTTGACCAACACCAGTAGACGATGAGGTGGAAGGAAGATGTTGATCTGGAACTCGTCAGAGTGCTGAAAAAATCGTCAGAGGTTTGTTATCTAAAAGAGGGAAAATAGGAGAATACAAGCTATCATAAGGAACACTGGTATGGTGTTGGCCAAAGACCCTCTGATGCCTAAGTTAGTTCAGAACTGCTTAATATTGAACTCAGTTGAGAATGACTTAGAGTTGCTTACCTTCCCCTTAGGGGTTAAGGTCTTTTTATAGAGAGGACTTGCGATTTTTGGCTTTGTCGTAGTGTTGTTGTAGAACCAGGAATCCAACTTGTGCTAAGAGAGCATATCTGATTTCTGGTAAGATTTGGTCTGATCCTCATAGGATTAGGATGACTTATCAGCCTTCTTGTCGAACATCATAGGATTAGGATGACTTATCAGCCCTCTAGTCGAAAATGGTAGAGTATCTGGCTTTATCAGAGTCAAATTAGGAGTAAATCCCGAACTTGTTGCAATGGATCACGCCCTATCCCTATCTGATCGGGCATTCCGTCGTCATCCATTCCGGAGTCGGAAACCCTTACAGGTCGGTATGTCGATCTATAGTCTCTCGTTCTAGTGGCTTGATAATGGAGATTTGGTCTGTCATAAGGTCAGTATACAGTGGTCGTTAATCATCGATATGAGATACCGATCTGGCTATGCAAATCTTTTGTTGTCGATAATCTATTTATTGTGACTGTGACATTCACCTGGTCAGTAGGACAGACCATGGGCTTGGGCTGTGTGCCCGGTTAGGCAGATCCATCTAGCCTGTCCAGAATAGATACAAGTCAGTATATCTACCTGATATATGCTACGTCTTACTGGACCAGATTAACATGGATGACGTGTCTTATGTTCGGTATATGGTCCAACAGTTACCCCCCAAGCTCCGAGTAAGACTAATTGCTTGGAGGTTGGATGAAACGCCAAATATCAAGCCATTTAATGCTTGTGACAGTTGTGCTCCGAAAACTGCCTGGACGTGCGCCACCTGACAGCTTGGCCACCACTGCACGTCCTTTGACTGCGGGCCGTTACTTTTGCCTAGGGATTTGTGCCCATAATTATGCCTTACAGGTCGCTTGCCTATAAATAGAGAGCTGGTCATTTGCTCTTCATTCATCCACGGCGCTCTGAGAGATCGGTAATTGCTTGCTCGACTATTCTGGTCTTCCACTTTTGCGCGGTAACTCTCTACTTCGAGCTTTTTTTTTTTGTCTTTCTGCTTGGTAAGCTATAGGTACAGTCCTTAGGTTATTTAGATGGCTTCCTTTAGCGTAGATCCCCCTACCGACCAGAGAGTTTCTTTTTCATCCTCTATGGAAGTCTCTTACGAGGACCTCTTCCCGGAAAGAGAAGAGGAATTTAGGGCTAACCCTCAGGTCGGAGGGGGTGTCGTTGTTCTATATCTTCCGAGGACTCTGAGGATGTCGAGGAAGATGAAAAGGTGCTTGATATTGCACCCCTGTTGGTCGATATGTCCCAGATTAGGCTTGGTACTACCGAGCCTAGTACATCGGGTCGGGTGCACGTATCCCCTGAGCTCGAAGACGCCGGGGTAGGTGATATTTTTTACTCGGTAGATCGTGTTCCTTCCAAGATAAAGGAGCACCACCTTGCTCAGTTGAAGAAGGAGGTCGGTATACCAAATTGCATTGGGTTGAGAACACCTGCCCTTGGGGACCGAGCTAGCCACCCTAAGAAGGGAGAGGTTGCTCTATACACCAACCTATTTAAGGATGAATTGACCCTCCCCCTTGACTTGTCGCTATGCCGCCTTCTGAAACATATCCGAGTTGCCCCTACTCAGCTAAATTACAATGTGTGGAGGGTCATTCTGAGCTGCCTTGTGCTCTGAAAAGAGAGATAGTGGCCAGAATTTGATTTTCAAGACTTTTCCCTCGTATACCGACTAAAATCCCATTCGAGATGTAGCGGGTGGTATTATGCATCGGCTCATCAGGGTGCCGAGAAAGGCCAACCTCTGATCACCGAGAACCCCACTTCCAATAAATCCTAGAATGACAAGTGGTTTTTTGCATCAGGGCCTTGGGCGGAGGAAGCTTGCGTACCGGCCACTTTCAAAAAACCAGGTACCGAGCTTCCCTCCATACCTTATCTTTATTTCTTATCTTATTCTTGCTCGATAAAGACTCATACTTTTTGTCGTTTTTTATAGGTACTTGGGAAAATCGAGTAAGAACGAAGAATTCGACTTCTTTCGTGTTGACGAAATCTATCGGCTTCCCTTTATAGATCGGCGGTACAAAGTAATTCTTACTCTTGAGATGCTATACCGAGTTGGTATTATCACAGAGAAGAAAGTTTTCTTAGGACGTAAGTTTGGCTTATCTTGTGTTTATTTTGTACCGATCAGCTTTTTGAGGTTATGAGTTGAGAAGTTGTGTTTATAATGTAGGTTTTTCTGCTCCTGGTTCTACCGCCAAAAAAGGAAAGAAAAGAAAAACAGACAGGTTTGAAGAGATGGCACCCAAGAGAGCTGTTGTTGGTCGGTATACTATCGACCCGTTCATGCTGAACGACCTCTCTGCTGAGCGAGCAGCTGCCGCTCAGGGGCCGGCAGGGAGATCACCAAGCAGCGCCCCGAAAAAGACTTTGGTTTCGAAGGGAAAAACTCCAGCATCTTCCTCCGAGCAAGTGAGCACTCCTGCTCAGGAGACAAGGTCGGTGGGGGCCAAATTGAAGTCCCCTGCTACTACCGACTAGGGGGCTGCCAAGAAGGCGAGATTTAGAGAAGACGAGCGCCTCGTAACCAAGATTGGAGACATTAACCTGAACATCGACAACTACCAAGTCGGTGTCCCCAATGCCTTCTCGATAGTGATGAAGGATGAGGACATGATCGAGGGCATGGGTGATGCCTTCATGAAGTCGGTGGAGGTGAGTCCGCTTATTTAATTCATTTTGTTGCCAATGTATTCTTCTTCTGTGGTCCCTGTCTTATTCTTTTTTGGTTTTTGCAGGCTGTTGCTCAACACATATACAACCTCCGCCTCATCAAAAATCACTACGTGAAATTTCAAGACGCGGTGAAGGGGGCCCAGACTACCTCAGTAATCTGGGAATCCAAGGTTGTAGCTCAAGATGCCGAGATCAAGAAGCTGAAGGAGCAGCTGAAGCTTAAAGAGGTGGAAGTAGAGTCAATCTAGGACGAGCTGACCAGGTACCAGGCTCAGTTTCGGGCCTCCGTTGAGACTCAGGCTGAAGAACTTTGCTAGGCCCAAGTGGGTCAATCTTGCGTTAAGGCAATAACTGTCTACTTAACTGATCTGGAGGAGTTCTTTGGTGACTCGATAGATTGGAAGGGCTTCGACAGGTGGGCCAGCTCAACAACTGGAGATGTATTAGAGGAGGAGGAGAATGAGGCTGAGGCTGAAGACCAGTATGCTACACCCGCGGTTCCGGGGACATCGTCTGAGCAGCCTCAAATAGTCGACTTCGAGGAGGAGACACGCCGAGCTGACGATGGCGACAAGCCAATCAGTTTGACTGAGATCCTACACCATTCGACTGGTCTAGAATCGTAGATGATTTCTTTTAGTCTCGATCGTATTTTTTGTAAGGGGCCCGCGTGCCCCAGTAATCCTCTGTTCATCTTTGTACTTTGTTCATTTTACTTAGACCTGATCTTCTTGCACTCTTTTGTACTTATCTTTTTTCCAAAGTGTTTGTTTTTACTTATATTCCTTAAATGTTTGTTGCGGATTAAGGTTGATAATCCACGTTTGACTCCCTCTTAAGCTTTGAACAATTAGGTTCTCTTCTCGGTAGCGGTTTGATCGCTGCTGCAAGGCACTTTAAGGGTCATTGACCCCTCTTCTCGATAGTGTCTGCTCTTCTGGCGCAGTACCCCAAAGCCCTTTTACCATGGTTTTCTTCTTGGTAAGTACCTAGCTAAAGCTCGATACCCCCAAGGCATTCTAAGGTCAGAACCCTTCTTCTCGGTGGCTTCCGATCTGGTTGGTAGTCCCAAGGCACTTTTGTTTGTAGATCGTAGACGCAGATTTGTAGAAAGAAAAACTCTTGGTTATTGTAAGGAACACCGGTGTGGTGTCGGCCAAAGACCCTCCAATGCCTAAGTTAGTTCAGAACTGCGTAATACTGACTCAGTCGAGAATGGCTTAGAGTTGCTTGCCTTCCCCTTAGGGGTTAAGGTATTTTTATAGAGAGGGCTTGAGGTATTTAGCCTTGTCGTAGTGTTGTTGTAGAACCATGAATCCAACTTGTGCTGGGAGAGCATATCTGATTCCTGGTAGGATTTGGTCTGATCCTCATAGGATTAAGATGACTTATCAGCCTTCTAGTCGAACTGGTAGAGTATCTGACTTTATCAGAGTCAGATTAGGAGTAAATCCCAAACTTGTCGCAATGGATCACGCCCTATCCCTATCTGATCGGGCATTCCATTGTCATCCATTCCAGAGTCGGAGACCCTTACAAGTCGATATGCTGATCTGTAGTCTCTCGTTCTAGTGGCTTGATAATGGAGATTTGGTCTGTCATAAGGTCGGTATACAGTGGTTGACAATCATCGATATGAGATACCAATCTGGCTTTGCAAATCTTTTGTTGCCGACCTTTTATTTATTATGACTGTGACATTCACCTGGTCAGTAGGACAGACCATGGGCTCGAGTTGTGTGCCCGGTTAGGCTGATCCATCTCACCTGTCCAGAACTGATACATGTCGGTATATCTACCTGATATATGCTACGTCTTACTGGACCAAATTAATATGGTTGACGTGTCTTATTCTCGGTATATGGTCCAATACAACTCATGCATACAAATGTTTTTCAAGAGCACTTCATGAAAAATTGATTTAAATGATTTCTAAGTGTTTTAATAAACGCATTCAAATCACTTCAGACATGTTTTAGTTAATGACATCAAGCTAAATGCTTTTAAGACTTAAATTTTAGGAGGAAAATAGCTTTTAAGGTTCTTGGTCCAACCAAGGTGGTATCACAAAACACTAGTGCAATGCATTGGAACAATGTTGATGTCAAGAAAAGTGGCCAGCATGCTAGTAGATCGCCCTGAATTCTGGCTACTTGCTCTCCGGTTTCCTGACCGACACGCTAGTCATTTTTATTAAACCACACATGACTAGTTTGCACTACGAAATGACGTTTTTGACCGTTATTTTCTCTTTTTTTTTGGTTCAATGGAGGCAGGCTGAGAGTAGGGGTGACAATTTGGCCCGAGGCCCGTAGGCTTGACTCGGCCCACTATAAATGGCTCGGTCCAAACTCAGACCTGACTATTACATGGGCTGGTCCCGCCCGGTCCCAAAACTTATTAGATGGGTTTGGAAGGACATAGCTAGGCCCCGACCCGACCCGACCCGACCCGCTAACCCGGTCCAAAGGCCTGGCCCGAAGGCCCGAAGAATGGGCTCGATTATACATACATATATATATATATATATGTGTGCACGTTATTAAGAGTATAAAATGAAAAACAAAACTTAATTAAAATTGTGTTATATAATTAAAGTATATATAGTATATATAAATATAATGCGTATCACATACATAATACAGTATGTCAAAAAAATATAATATATATGTATATGTGTATATGTATGTATGTATATATAATGATAAAAAATATAATCAAGTGTATTATTATGATTAAGAGTGTATAATATATATTTAATTAAGTCAATGGTGTTATTTAACTAAGGGTTTATATTTGTATTATATATACATTATTAAGGGTACGTTCAATTAGGTATATAATATGAATAATCCACATACCTACTCTATTTCTTAATAAGAGTACATATAGTATATAATAATAGTACAAAATGGTAACAACAAAACATAATTAAGATTCAAGAGTATTATATAAATAGAAAATATATTATACATAGATATACACACGCACAAACTTATATGTACGTATATATATATACACTATATATTTAATTAAGAGTTTATAAAATGAAAGAAAAAAAAACATAATTAAGAGTATTTAAAGTGTGTATAATAAGAAAAACACAATAGTGAAAAGTGTTATATACTTATATATAATTAAGTGTTTATATTTGTATTGTATATATAATTAAGAATATGTTCAATTAAGTATATAATACGAAAAATATATATATATAATTAATTAAAAATATATGAATGCATTTCAACTTTGGTAACTAAACTCTCTAAAAGCATATAGTAGGGCTAAATATAAATATATAATGAATTTAATTAAATTATAATAAGGCGAGGTTGAGCTAAAATTATGAAAGAAAAAAAAGATATTATCCAACTATATACATAAACTCATTCATTTAGAATAAATTAACACATATTTAAGATAAATTAAATAAAACAAATAATTCACATACTTAGTTATTGGACCAATGCTTCTCACGTCAGTATCTCAGTATTTTGATGATTACAAACCACATGATATCATCTGTATTGTTTATCTAAGTTCTACAACCAATCATCAAGAACACATCAAATAATAGCTATCGAAGTTTATAAAAATCAAGCTCGAAGAACGAAGACATATCTCATATGGAATGCATTAGTTTGATCTTAGGTATGTAGGGTAACCTCTCGATCAATCTCAGCACTAAAACTCTCAAAATTGCAAAGTTTTCAAAATCACTTCGATTTAGTATTCGATTTTAACAAAATGTTTTCTGAAAGGTTTTAATCATAATTTGAATGATTTAAAAGTATTTAATCTTATATCAAAGTGTTTTGATTCCATGGAATGGTTCTTGAATGTAAAAAGATTATTTTTTTCCAAAATAAGAAACCTATATGTCACGACGCCCCTGACGTAGACTGACGTCATGACCGGCACAATGTATTATACATTGTACATACCCATATACAATATATAATACATTGTCAACCTCAACGAACATTTACAATAATTCCCACAATTTCCAAATTTTTGACTACACCTCCCCATCAAATGAACGTTTTACTTTTGTTTTTCCTGAGATATCACAAATCAAATCCAATATAGGTATCTATATCATTCCATTCATTCACACATCAAATTTACATTTCATCATCCAATATATTAAGCTATATATATGCCCACACATCTCATCTAGATGATAATACATATATATATATATATATAATGTGTGATAAATATACATATCAAAATAACAAAAATATAATTTATTTCCTCCAAGCATGCATACATATACCAGACGAAGGCTCACGTGATTAGCACTCACGGATTTTTCCTTTTCCCTTCGACTCAATACCTAAAATATTGGAGGAAATGGGGTGAGCAAACAATAGCTCAGTGAATATAGTTATTGACATGACAATCGCATGCATTTTAGGAAACATGGCATATCAAATCGATTTAAAACATTTCAAAAGCACATATACACCATTCATCAAAATAGTATACGTGCACACAATATATAGTTGATGCCCATTCATAAATATTTTACCATCTCCCTCTCATTACCCAATTTACAGTCATTTCAAGAATCGCAACCCTTGTTAGGATAGACCTACTGACAATGAGGACTCGCAAAACCTCATCCGGGTCTAATTCCTAACGAAATGACATTATTATAAGCTCCAATTTCTAAAATCAGTTTGCATGATCACTAAAACTCAATGCATTACATAAACATGCATACAATCAAACAGTTTATATGTGTACAATGTCATACAAGAACCAAATCAAGAAAACTATACTCACAGTGGTTACACGGGGTTTCTAAGCCAATATATCCTCTAAAATCGAGCAACAATAAACGTCCATCATAATTGCTTCATCAAGAGCATTTATCCATGCACTTAAGCTCTCAATTTAAACACTGAAATTAACCATAGATTATCATGAGAATCATCATTTATCATATCTTACTAAAAATATCAAAGCATATCCAAATATCATGTTCTTAACATCGAAACGTCCGGAATTCAGTTTTCTACGATTCTATGATCTCAAACCGGAGTTTCATTGGATTCTAATTCTATTTACTATTCATGTCACTGTTCACGTCATCACTATTCATTAGAAAGATGTAACTTGTTACTAAAATTGTCAAACGGTCTCCAAAAATTATGAACTTAGCATCGATGGACTCGCAACAGTCCATTCTACCATTCTATAGCCTTAAACTGGAGTTTCATTGAGAATGGTCTTCAATCTACGCTCTAACTTTCAACAGCCATAAAAGTTCCAAATGAACACATAAATTCAATCTAACCACATATTCGGGGTCCCGACAGTCCAGGAAGTATTTTCCAACCTTCTTAGCGGATTTTCATTCACGTTAGGTCAAAACCCCAATTGTTGAAAACGCCGTAAAACGGCTCCCACAACAAAAATTACTCCGCTAGAAAGGTTACATCTAGCTTAGATATCAATTTTACGACAAAAAATAGCAAAAATAGCTTACCGGCACGTCGAATTTGGTCGCAAATCCGCCATTTCCTTTTTCTTTCTTCTCTTTCTTTCGTTCTTATGGACGTTCCTCTTTCGTCTTTCATTCTGCAACTTCGTTTAATTTATTTATTTACTGTTCCGTGAACAGTACCAGCTTATGAACAATAAACTTAATTTGTCTTTTATTCGAGTACTGTTCATTATTTTATTTTATTTTATATCTTTTTATTCGTTCGTCTTCTTTATACACTCAATCTACCTGAGGAATACACGTGTTATCAATCGATTTCTATTTAAATCACGTTCCGAACTCACTTTTGACATTTTCAAGTGCCTTTGACACATGTACACATGGCTTTAAAGGTACTTATACGTGTATTATACTTTTCAGTGTACATATAAATTAACCAAAAAGCACGGGGTGTTACACTATAGCACTCTATCATGGATGATAGCCTGCTATTCAGCCAATTGCCAAAGTTTCCAAAAGGTAATAGTGCGCTATCATGGATGATAGCGCGCTATCAATGAGTTCAGAAAATCAGGAACTCTCGATTTTCAGTATATCGAGCTTCAATAGCCCGCTATAGGCCAATATCGTGCCTAATGAACAGGCCGATAGCGCGCTATAGGACATGATAGCGCACTATTATTGTTGGAGACAGAAATCTGACGAGAAAAATGTGAACACTTTCACTTACTCGTTTTTCTATTCCTTGCACAGTTTTGCCCGGTTATCTTATCTGAAATATTCTCCACTAACATCTGAATAATTGACATTGTCTCGCATGCCCAAAACAACTTTAGATTAAACAATGTTTTGAATTCAAATCATTTCATATTCTTTTATTTTTGAACCTGCAACTGCTCATTTTATAAAACACTCATTCTCTTATTTATATTTTATTGTAACTAATTTAACTTTAAAATGTGTATTTGATTACATTAGTTGTTGAAAAACTCGGTCCAAAGGCCAGTCTATATATTTTTTGGGTTGGGCCCGACCCGAAATTTTATAAGGCCCTGAGGAATCGGGCAAGGCAAAATGGCCCGAATTGCCACCCCTAGCTAGGAGAATTACAACATGGCGAAATAGACACCCATGGCATCTCTTCTAAGAAGATGGATTATGCTGCCCGAGGGATAAAAAAGAACGCTACTCTGGGTGTTACAATGAGAGCCAAGATTTGCAAGAAAATCAACACTGGCGTTACCCTCTCTCAATGTATGCTGGAGAATGCAATCGCAATCCCTACCCAGAAGATGCACATAGTCCTTCAACATTCCTAGAAGAGGGTGATTTTTTGGAAAAAGGCTTCTAAAGCAGTTGAATGGCACAAAGGGCATCAGATTCTACTAGCAACTTTCTGATTCCCATATCCCAAGCAATTTTCAAACCCTCCCTGATGCTCCAAAGCTCGGCCGTGAGAATGTTCGAGTGCCTAATCATTCCCATATAGCCTCGTAACCAGTCACCAAAATGGTTTCTAAGCAGACCACCAAAGCTGGCCTTCCCCGGATTACCATTGCACGCACCATCAATGTTAAGTTTTACCCAATGTTCTATGGGGGGAATCCAAGAAACCTATCTTTGAACTCCAGTTACTCCATCTCTCTCTACAGCGAAGGCATGGATCATACCGGCATGGAATCTGCATATAGAGATCCAGGTTTCTCTTTCATTGGGAAGGACATTTGAGATCACTTCATTATTTCTCATTTTCCACAAGTTCCAGATGAAGGCTAGGAAAAACAGAACCTTGAGATCAACTGAGGCTTGTTGATTTTGAGGGATGCAATTGGTTTTGAGCCACTGGTTTAGGGGAAGCTAGTAGAAGTCAGCTGGAAGATTTTTGTCAAGCTTACGCCACATACGAGAAGATTTGGGGCAATCCCTCAAGATGTGGAGAGTGGATTCTAGGTCTTGGAAGAATTGTTTACAAGTGGGGTTAGATGAGATTCATCTTTTGAATCTGAACTCTTCTGTGGGAAGTTTGTATTTCCAACATAACCATATAAAAGTTTTCAGCTTTTGGGGCACCTCAACTTCCAGATCCAGCCACTATCAGTCTCGGCATTCATAAATCTCGTTGAGGTGAGGAGCTGGTAAGCCGATCTAACTGTCAAATTTCAAATTGGTTCCCAAGTTTATTGAGCTTTTTGTCCCCAACATTTCCTTGTAAAACCAGTTTCTTTGAACCAATTTGAAATTTGAATTTTAGGTCAGTTTCTTGGAGATAGAACCATTAATTATATACAATAGTCCACAGGCACGTGAAACGCACGATGAATAAAACTATGGGCAGTTTTTTTTAACTGCAATCAGTTTTTTAACTGATTTAACATTAATTAAATTACTTATTTACCCTCATTTATATTTCAATAATTAAAGATTAAAGAAGGATATTTTGGGCAGTTAAGTGGCAAAAAGTGGCGCTTCGCCGTTAAAAAGTATTTTCTTTATAAATAATATAGATATTGAACACTATGAATTTTCTCTAATTTTTGTAAATTTACAAAAAGCTTTCAAAGCACGAAACTGTTTTCATTCCAAGTGTTAGTTTTTTATTTGGATTTGAGCTTTCAATAACATCATTCAAGAAATTTAAAGTCCAGTACCTTTCATGATCTTTAGCAGAGCATCAATTTTATATTTCTTGGCTGAATATTCTAGAGGGATCTGAGATTTTATTGTAAGTATTTTTGAAGTTTACTTGCTAAGAGCATCCACTTAACTTTATTTATCTGTATTGATCAAGTGGCTTGTTAACCATGAGGAAGTTCTCTGTTTCGAGAATGGTGTTTGCAACGGTTTCTAATGCCCCGAAAGTTGAGAAGTATAACTGGTTTAAGATAAAGAACTTGGTTCTCATCATTACTTCCTAGGCGCTGAGATGCCTTTCCTTCTCTTTCCAATCCAAGTTTACCACTGACATCCTTAATTAAGTGAGCTCATGGCATAGACACTTGGGTTGCTGAAGTTGACACTCTTCTTGAGCTTAATGTTAGATTAGATATACCCCCTTGGATGATACTTTGCCAGTTCCTATTTTTTTGTTTTTTTTTTCACATTAGTGTCGGTACCTTAGTCTATCTAGCAATCATATGCCCAAATATTACATATGTTGTTTATCTTGTTAGTCAATTTGTTGTTTCCCCTAATATTTTTCACTAGGGTGTTGTTCTATGTATTCTTCTATACGTTGAGGATACTTTACATTATAGTCTTTCACTTTGTATATACTTGATGCTTTCATTGATTTTTGAAGTTAAGTCACCTTCAAGATCCGTCCTAAATAAGAACTGCAACAACATCATTAGAATTGATATATTACAAGTAAGAAATACATATCCATTAAGTTTTGCCGAATTTGCAATATTATACAAGAATGATAGAGTTTCCAAACACATCAAATGATAATTACTGAAACATAAGCTTGCAAGGATATCATGAATCACATTTGATCAAAGTGGGTACTAGAGGAGACAACAAAAGTGAACAATCACATTTTCCAAAGAGCCAAAAATCTGACTCACAACCTAAAATGTGTTAAAGTAGAGGTCCCATCTAGTCCTTTATGACTGTAATGTATAGAGAATTCTTCCATTGTAATTTCTGTAAATAAAGGAGGATTTTCTTCTGATAATAGTTCCTTAATAGGCCCAAATACCCTTGTACATGGTTGTACATATGTGGCGAAAAATGATCCTACAGAAATTCTTGGACCAACATGATTGGCCAAGACCCTGTGTTCGGAGCTTTTAAATCTATCATTAGAGACAAGCTGCACAGTAAAAAAGACATTTATCAATTAAGAAATTTGAATTTAATTTATACAAAAAAGGTAGAGATTGAATATACGGATAGACATCCATGTTAAAAAGAAAAGGCAACCCGCCTAGTACATGAAGCTCTCGCCTATGCAGTAAGAGTTTAAAAAATAAAAAATTTCCCAAAGGGTTGTCTGTGGAAGGATGATTTGCAAGAATACAACTCTAGCTAAGCAAGTATCCACTGGAATATATATATATATATATATATATTGATGAGTATTGTTAGTTATCTAATTGTGTCAAATGTGAATTTTCGAAAAGTTTAATGTTTTAACCCTAGCCCAAAAATTCAAGCCAAGACAAATTGTGAAGCAATAGTTTTTTTTTTTTTTTTTGGTAGTGAAAAACACTATTAGACAAAATTAAAAATGAGAATATTCGAATATAGTAGTGCTATGAAAATATAATTGGGAAACACACTTTTGACCACTCTATGCCCCTAAGAGTTGTTGGATTGCCTCTAATTACGCATTGGTCACACAATTTGAGGTGATCAAACAACATTTGGGGGCATAGTGTCAAAATTGATTGTCCCCAAGTGTGTTTCAAAAGCATTGTTCATTCAAAAAATAGGAGTAGCCCAGTTGATTAAATGAGGGAAGGAAAACCGATTAAGATGGTTTGAACACAACAAAAAAGTTCTTTAGATGTGCTAGTTAGTAAGGGCGACGTATTAACAATTTGCGATAATAATAGAGGTAGAAGAAGACCTAAAATAAAATGGATAGAGATAATTAAGAACTAACATAACTTAAATGTCTGACTTAGCCCTTGATAGATCGAAGGGTGAAAGCGAATTCATGTAGCCAACCCCATATAGTTGAGATAAGGCTTAGTTGAGTTGAGTAGAAGGATACCCTGTACCCGACCTCATAAAGTTGGGATAAGGTTTAGTGAGTTGAGTAGCAAGAACTTTACCATATAAGCTCACTAGCATTAATCTTTTCCAAAATAAAGCTTTGTGAGAAATTCATATAATAATAAATCAAGAAGATGTAAAAACCTGAAAATTATCTGATCAAAATGGAAAGAGACTTGCCTGTAGAAGATCCCCAACATTTATTATTAGACCTCCATCCGTAGGAGGTACATCAATCCATTGGCCTTGATAAAGAACTTGCAAGCCACCAATTTGATCTTGTTGGAGGATAGTAAGGAAATCATTATCAGAATGCTTGGAAGTTCCCAAGGTCAGTGCAGGTTCTGGGCATGCTGGATAGTAGTGACAAGCAATGAAAAGACCCTCCGAGCATCCCATTTCATTTAGATGGTCTTTTCTAAGCCCAAGAGCCTCAGATAGTAATTCAAGCAATGATTTTCCCAAGTTCATAACATGCTTCGAGTACTCCATTAGTATACCTCTAAAAATCAATCAAATTATGGAATAATTTATTATGATGGTGTCTCGCAGATATATAGATAGATAGATAGAGAATAGTGGACTTGATTGAATGAATCAATTTTCAAGTATGTAAGCGGGAAAACTACATGTAAGTGGCATTGGAGTCTATGAAAGCAATTAGCAAAATTGTTAGAATTAAAAGAATATGCGTATTTTTGCAAGGGCTGCTCAGTAGCTTTTAGCTAGCCATAGCCAATGAGCAAGATCGTTAGATATATGCTTAAGATAGCCATGACATTGTATTTGCTAGAGGACCTAATTAATGAAGATTGAAGACTAACAATTTCATAAATCCATACCAAAACAAATGAATATCGGCGGCATAAGAAACATCAAACTTTCAAACATGATACTGAAATTCATGAAAGTGATCAACTCAAAGGTCACATCCTAATTATTAGTGCAAAGATAAAAAGAGCTTGATCTATACATGTTGTATCAAGTATTATAAACACTAAGAAGTGAGCTTTGTTAGCAAACCTGAATTGTGTTGGCAACTCGTTTGGACTAGGAGAATCAGGAGCTGCCATGAAAGATATAGTGTCTCTCCAATTTGCAGCTTTGGTTCTATACAAATCAAAGTTGCTATTATATTGGACCTTTCCATCCCTTGTATAAAATTTGCTTTTCTCCTCTTTCGGTTGTTCATTAAAGATACGAACTCGTTCACGCATATCATCTAAAATTATTGTAGGAATCCCATGGTTCACCACTTGAAAGAAACCCCACGTCTCAGCTGCATGTTTTACTAGATTGATGATCTCCTTCCTTCTAATAACATCTTTTTCCATGTCAATGCCTCCAAGGTCTATAACTGGAATCATAACTTCTTTCTTATCTGAAATCCTCCCCTCATTAATCAAATCAGGTGGACTAATAAATATTCGAGGAACCTTTGTTACGCCGGCCTCTACAAGTCCTCTAACCCCCGCTTTTGTATCGTCGAAGGCCTTCAATTCTGGTGTTCGGTCATAATTTGATGGAATTTTGTCGGACACTTGATGGGCGCTTGGATTTTCCGTAGTCTTTCTTACTGGGTTCTAAAGGAATCAAATGAAACAGGATAAATTGAGAGGCCATGAAACTTGTATAAATTCAAACCAAACAAGAATTTAAAAACAAACACGAGATTATATGTACAAAATATCTATAAAGTCTATAGCTGGTTGTACATTTGACTAGTAATAGGATGACTAATTAAATGCTTGGAGTGCCGGAAACTCAAAAAATTCATCCCAATTATCACATATATCATCAATTAGACAGACCACTAAAAAAGTCTCTTGAATTCTGATATATTTGGAAGCTTCTCTTCTGGAATTTCTATGGGATTTTAGTGCCTGCAGGTATAACATCATTCAGGAGCTTCTCCTAAATCAGAAATGATTGTAATTTGAGTGTTCTAGCTTGCAAAATTAAACTAGGAAGATCAAGGTGGTATAGTAAACTAAAGGGTAGAGATGATATAGATATAACAGATAAAAAACACTTGTAACAGAAAGATTTTGAAATTATGGGAATTAAATCCAATGATAAAGAAGAAGACTTACATTAATTCACAGATAGTAGAAATCCTTTTCCCTGAAGGGCCAGTCGAAGATACTGACTGATATGCAGCTGCAACCATTATAAAATATAAATAGTTTCAGATCCATGGACAAAATGTTTAAGAGTGACTTTTTACTGACAGAGAAAAACCCTGACCATGTGCGTGAGCCGCACGGCTCCATGGTCAGCCGGCCGACCCTAACCATGGACAAAATGTTTAAGAGTGATTTTTTACTCTAACCATGTGCGTGGGCCATGGTCAGCCAACCCTCATTTGTAAGGTCAGCTCTGTTTGGTCGACTATTTTATTTTTATTTTTTTTATTATTATTACCACATATTATATTATAGTAAGATGTATTTCATGATAATTTTGACATATTTTCATCTATTTTGTGCTAATTTGAGCGAAAAGTGCATTGTTTCTCACTCGTTATTCTCATGTGGGGTATGGATAAAATATGACACCGAATGTTATAAAATACATTCTAATGCAATATGGTATATGAAAATAAAAAAAATAATAATAATAAGATAGCTGGTTGGACATGACCAACTCTTACAAAAAAGGGTCGGCCATGCAGTACAAAAGGTCAGCCGACACCTTTTCATGACGATTTTTTGAAAAAAAATGTCATTTTAATAATTTTAGTTAAAAATATTTAAAGAATTACATAAAATAAGTCTTATATTTATTAATATTATTAAAGAAATCTTTTAGCGTCTTAATACCAATAAATTTTTTTATATAAATTTATTGAACAGTTTTATATTAAAAAGTAATGACTAATTTAAGAATTTATGATAAAAAGAGGACATGTACACCATTGTTAAAGAATTTTAACTTTATAAATAATATAGATTATTATTATTATTATTATTAAATTAGCACATAACTTTTTATCATTGTTTCACGTAACTAAGATTAAGAGGTAATAATTTAATAAAAACTTGGTAAAAGCTAGCAAGAATTATTATTGCATGCGTTAGTATCTAGAAAATTTAGCATAAACTAATATCTTGAAAAAAAAAAAAATTAACAAGAAATCTGAATGCATGTATAAGTATATGGTACTATATAAAAACAAAATTTAAGTTCAACAACTTATTGAAGACGATTATGAGAGTATATATGTTACATATCTTACATCTCTGTCCTTGAAAGTTTGAACAATCTCAAGGCAAGATTGCATGCTCTATTGTAAATTTTCAAATTGATTTACTTTTAATATTTTTATGTGTTATGTTAATGCATATTATATATATTAGGAATATGATGTAATATACATAAATTTAAATCTTTCAAACCTAATACATTAAATTCTGCTGCATTTACAATAATATCATACAACCATTATAAGAATTTCAAACACAATAACTGCCAAATGATAAATACATAAGGAGTGAAAATATATTTGATCAAAGTAGACATTGTACAATCACATTATCAAAGCCAGAAAAACTTGAACTCAAAGCTTGAAATGTGTTAGGGCAGTGGTTCCATCTAGACCTTTTTCATTGAAATATTTAACATACTCTTTCACTGTAGTTTCTCTATATATAGGAGGATTTTCTTCTGATAGCAGTTCCTCAATGGGTCCATATTTTCTTGTAGATGGCTGAAGATTTGTGCTGAAAAATGATGCCACAGAAACTCTTGGGCCAACTTGGTTAGCCAAGACCCTATGTTCGGCGCTTTTAAACCTATCATTAGAGATAAGCTGCAAGCAAACAATGTAACAATCAAGTCAAGTAAATTGAAATTTTATATATATGTGCGTGTGTGTGTGCGCGCCCACGCGCGTGTATTTTGAGAATCATATGTGTTCTCCCATTCATAGATGAGAAGAAAAGTAAACATTTCCATTTCAAATATAATTCTCAAAGAATGTCAAAATACTACAAAAACTTGTCAGTAGGATGATTTGGGATACAGGTGTAACTAGAGCTATTTGAGTACTTAATTTTGAAATGGTTGTGTACGAAATTTATATATGAGAAATTCATGAAGATAAGAAGTTAAATTTTGTCGGGTATAGTATAAAAACTAAGCTTGAGTATGAGAAAAGACTTGCCTGTAAAAGATCCCCAACATTTACTACAAGGCCTCCACGAGTGGGAGGAACATCGATCCATTGACCTTGATGAAGAACTTGTAGACCTCCGATCTGGTCTTGCAGGAGGATTGTAAAGAAATCATTATCAGCATGCTTGGTGGTTCCCATGGTCAGTTCGGGTTGTGGGCATGAAGGGTAATAGTGACAAATAATGAAGAGCCCCTCCGAGCATCCGATGTCATTCAGATGGTTGGGATTGAGTCCAAGAGCCTCTGATAGTATCTCAAACAATTCAACCGCCAATGTCATAACATGCTTCGAGTACTCCATTATTATATCTCTACAAATCAAGGTCATTGAGGAAAAATACTGTTATAATATCGTCGCCGAGATAAAAAAAATTTAGCTTGCCAATATTTTCTTTATTTCCTAGAGATACAATTCAAGTTTACAATCTTCGATTTTCTAGCATAAGGGGAAAACCACTTGCCATTGGCATTGGACTAAATTGGAACAATTTGCAAATTTGGTGATCTCATGCCTCTTGAAGCTGAGGCTATGGCCAACAGGAGTTTCTCATAATGAGTTGAATGGAAATTAAGCCTGTTTAGCATGCAATTTAAGAACTGTTTTCAGTTTTTTTTTTAAATTGTTTTTAGAGTTAGATTTCCAAAAACAATAACAGCCAAAAAGTTGTTTTCTTATTCCCATGATCCCTTCACCAATTTTAAAGTTAAATTTGAAAATGGTTTTAAATTTTTTGAAGAAATTTAAATTTGATGCCAAACAAGTTCATTTTGCAAGCACTAATGAGGAGTACAGCACAAAATGCTCAAATCATTGGCTTCCTATGACAATTATGGTCATTGCAACGGTATGTAATGCTAAGAGAACCATAGGAACACCAAAGTTCAGGAATTCATTTGCCAAGAACCACATATTCATCATATGCATCCATATAAAGAAACTCATGAAAGTGATGGTGAAATTCAAAATTCTGAAATCACCTCCTTAATTATTTAGTAAAACTCAAATCTGTTGCTTTCTCATTGTTAAGTTTTAGCAGAATGAAGCTTGGTTAATATTGTATAAAATAGTACAAATCAAAAAGAAAAATAGAAAAGCAATAAGCTGGGTTGGCAAACCTGAATACTATCGGTATCTCTTCAGGATTTGGAGAAGCAGGAGCCATTAAGAAAGCTATAGAGTCCCTCCAATTTGCTACTGGTGCTTGATAGAGGTCAAAATTGCTAAGATACAACACTTTTCCGGTTAAGTCCCGCGTATACAATTTGCTCCTTTCCTCCTTTGGTTGCTCACAAAACATACGAACTCGTTCAAGCATTTCATCAAACACTTCCACGGGGATCCCATGGTTCACTACTTGGAAGAAACCCCATGTTTCAGCTGCTTGCCTGACTTGATTGATTATCTCTTTCCTTCTAAGAACATCTTTCTCCATGTTAATAATGCCTTCAAGATCTATAACTGGAATCTTAATCTCATTCTCATCTGAAATTACCTTTTTCTCATCAATCCAATCAGGTGGGTTGTAAAATATTCGAGGAATCTTGGCTACTCCGGCTTCTACAAGTCCTCTAACACCCGCTTTCGTATCATCAAAGGCCTTCAATTCTTGTTTCCGATCATAATCTGTTGTAATTTTGTCAAACACTTGGTGGGTGCTTGGATTCACCATTTTTCTTTCTTTTCTTTTTTTTTTTTTTTTTTTTTTTTGGGTCTTGCAAGGAAACAAGATTGATCAATGCAGACGCTTTGAAATCAACCAAGATATCTTAAAATCTGAAGTTGTACTTGTAAGAGAGTATCTATCAACGTTTGGGTATATGTGGTTGGAATGCAAAGTGAAAAAGTTAATCCACTACTATCAAATCTGGTAAAAGTTTCTTTGAATTCAATGGCTTCAGAGGCTTCTCTTTGGAGATTTCTAGAGGATTTTCAACCGAATTTGGTGGGTAATTATTCATTTGAAAGAAAAATTTTCCTTTGAAAAGCTTCATGAGTTTCTTCAGCCTTAGGAGACATGACAACTAAAATGGGCTAAAGTTTTTTTTTTTTTTTTTTTTTTTCTTTTTTGGGTTACCAGTTTTTGGCCGCGATAAAGACGTGTCCTCTTACGTTCCGGTCGGGACTAGTTTCCCAAAGTTTGAAGTTTTCGGGTATACAAATTTTTAAACCCACGCAATGCGCGTGGACAATTTATATAAATATATTTAATAAAAGATAATATGCAATTAACTGTTAAGAGACTCACTTTAATAATTTTATAAAAAAAATGCAAGGGCATTTTAAGAAACTGCATGAATTATTTAAAATAATTACTAAAATG
Source organism: Paratinospora sagittata (assembly GCA_035771175.1). Lineage (NCBI taxonomy): Eukaryota > Viridiplantae > Streptophyta > Magnoliopsida > Ranunculales > Menispermaceae > Paratinospora > Paratinospora sagittata. The sequence goes on from CM069598.1 coordinate 44,517,783, forward strand.
TTAAATTAAGTAATGAAGTTTTAATATGATTAAAATATAAAAATATAAAATAATAATTGAAAAAAAACTTATATAATATTATATAGTTTTAATGTATTAATATAATACATAGATCTGGTAGATATTATACAGTTTAATATATAAATATAATGAAGAGTAGCTCTTGAAGTGAGCCGTTTCAGAAAAACTTCTGTCATCTCATGACAAAAAAAAAAAAAAAGATTTTCGTGAAAATGAAATGTCCTGAATAATTGAATACGATTGTGATGTTAGATATACCAATATTTACTAAGGCTTGCATTTAATAATTATTGGCAAGGCCCGACATTTAATATTAATGACTTTTGCATAAAGACCAAACAACAATACGCCTAAATAACGTATCCTACTTTCTACTATTTTTTCTAGGACTTTGTCAATATTTGTAATCTTCGTTCTTAAATCATCTTCGTTACATGAAGCCGAATCTTATATAAATAACAACTTATTCGCAACTTCTTTTGAGCCTTAGAATTCATTAGCCAACATAGGTTTAAGATTCAACAATTATGGTTTTATGTTCTCGAAGTGATTCTCATATCTACAATGTATCGGGCTCAATAATTCGTGCGTATGACAACCTTTCCATCGTCGGTCGTCGATCGTCGATCCCACAACACATTTCTAAACTCATAATATTTTTGACTTACAATTCGTACCTGCTAAAAGAAGAACAGAGAATAAAATTTTAAAATAAAACATAATAAAAATAAATTAGCCAAAGAAAATTAAAACTAAAAAGTGTCTGTGATGGGTTTGTTTTTTATTACAAATTTGAAAATGATAAATAATAATAATAAATAAATAAGAAAAAAGCATGAAAAACTTATAGTGAAAATCAGTTGTTCGTACCCGGTAAAAGAAGAAAAGAGAATAAAATTTTCAAATACAAAATCAAAATCAAAAAAATTAGATAAAGAGAATTAAAATTAAAAAGCACCTACAATGGATGACTTATGGTGAAATAAAAAATGGCAATAAAAAATCAATATGAAAGAAAGAAGGAGAACTTATGGTCAAAATATGTTGTGCTGAAAGTTGCTCACAAAGTGTCACCTATAACGCCGCCGCTTCTTGCAACCATATTGAACCCCGACGACTCCTTCGATGATTTCTAGCAACAACGACGCCCTTCGATGACACCTAACCTAATTGGTTTTAATATCAATTGAAGCCACTGAAACTAACAATACAGAGAAAGAGGACCAGCAAGAGAGAACAGGGTTTCAATGTTTATGAATTGTCTTATCTATTTATTAGCAATCTATGAGGAGTTACTATCATGACTTGGGGTGATTGCAATGTTTATAAATTGTCTAATCCATTTATTAGCAATAAACTAGGAGTTACTATCATGACTTAATTGTCTCATCCATTTATTAAAATAACACTCTATGACTTTTGAATATTCGTTTGACTATTATTATTAAAAGAAAAGATTTTTGGATACATATTTTGTTGATAACAAAAAATAATCATATTTTTAGAACAAAGTATATATTTAATCTTTTCTTTGAATAATAATCAAAGTATCATTATTATTTTCGTTGATTATTATTATAAATGGATATTTTGGTTTTATTTTATAAATTTTGTTGTTATTTATAGCCTTGACTTTTTTCTTTGAAATAAAACACAAAAGTAAGTATATAATCTTTATAGCTAAATCCATACATGTCCTCACTAATATAAAAGGAAGAAAGTGATTAAATTGTATATGAAGAATTCAACAAAATTATGTACATTAACATTTAATTGATAGACAATTTTATATGTATATTTCGCCAAAATGCCAGTATTTTGCATTCAATAATAATTGGTAAGATCTGACATACATCATTAATAAATCTTTCATAGACTTCAATCAACAAAGCGCTCAATCTTTGTATCATTGTTTTCACCATTTTTTCTAGTTCTTTTGATAGTAGCTATAATTCGTATTCTTGGACAGTTTTTTTTACATACAGCCGGATCTTGTATAAATAATATCTTATGCGTAAACTTTTTCTCGCCCTGTTATTAAGTAGCCAACATAAGTTTAGAATCCAACAATTTTGACTTGTGTTCTTCAAGTGACTCTCATATCTACAAAGTATCGGAATCAACATCCCGTCCGTAAAAAAATCTGTCCATCTTGGATTGTAGATCCTAAAACACATTTCTTCACTAATTAGCTTTTTGGCTTATAATTTGTAGCTGAAGAGCATTAATTAATTCTATAATTTTAAATTATCACTATATATCATGTACTAAAGTCTGAAGTTTAAAAGGTTGCAAAATATTTTGTCAAGTTCTATGAAATGGTAGATCTCATAGAATTACTATTATAATTACACAAAATCAAAAAAAGTATGGAATCAGACAAATAGAAAAACTTTTTCAAGGAGCAAGAAGTTGTGAATGTTGTATAAAATAATAGATATATGAAAATAATAGAAGATCTTGATTTAAGAACTTGACAAAGTGACAAACATTTTAGCAAATAATGGTCATGTTATCAGTAACATATAATATCCATCTCTTAAGCTTATTGAAATTTTAATGCATATTATATGCCGCTTATACTATTTTTTTTTTGTTTTTTCTCAACGGAGTCATTGTTTGACATAATAAAAAAAAACATTCATATTTAAAGCTCATTTGGTATCAAAGATATTTTGTTACCAAATATAATATACATAGAATAAAAAGTTAATTAGCACACAAAGTAAAAGAATACATACTTTGATTCATCAACCACTTCTAAATTTTCATAGATAATAGATTGACCTCAGTATCCACTTCGACGTTGTAGTGATAACGGGTAGAACGAATAAGAAAATAAGTAAGAAAGAGTTTTGCATGAAAGAGAAAAACGTCAAGAGCATGCATGAAAGAAAGAATTAGAAGTAATAGAGATTTGAATTGTAAGGAAGTGGAACTCACATATATATATATATATATTTCGTTCTCATCCAAGCATAGAACAAAAATCACCGTCTATCTTAAATACCAAGTTCATTCGTCAAGATTGATTTCGTTAGCAACGACTTAATTGAGAACAAAAGTCATCCTCTCTTTTAAATACCAAGTAACCATATAGTCAAGATTAAATACAAAATAGTTCTCCTAAAATTTATATGCCGGCATTTGATTTATTGAAGTCTCTGATGTCTTTAATACCTAATAACACCTACCCATTTATTAAAATCACCATCTGAGCCTCTAAGTCAAACGGGGATGGTGATGGAGGAAGCTGTTTAAAGGCAGAGAGTGCGTGGCGCACTGAGAAACCTTCTTAGGAGTGAATTATTAAGTATATATTATAGATAAGCGTCTCTTTCACCTAAAGTTTGACCGAAACAGGGCTCAAATTCGTGACCAGGTTCTCAATCTGCCTCGGGGTTACCTTGTGCCAGTCAACGACGGTTGGTTGAGGGCAATAGTTAGTTATAATGAGTTTTACTAAAAAAAAAAAAAAATTATAATAGAAGGTAAGATTTTATACCAAAAATTCTAGATTATTGTAATTGTTTTTTTATTATTTAAATTCCTATATACTGTTATTTTTCCTCATTATTTTCCCTAGCTTTGCAATAGATAAACAAATTTGTGAAAATTCATTTGAAATTCTTGGAATTTAAACCATAATTTTGGAGGGCTAATGTAGATAATCAAAGACTTTTACAACTCTTAAAATGCATTAATTAAATAATAAACTATATTCTAATTTTTTTTTAAAATCAATATGAAAAAAAAAAACTTTTCATTCAAGGTGTTTTATAAATTTCCATGTTGAAGTATTGGAAATTGCTTATTCATCAAAAGGAAGAAATGAAACCCATTTGATCAGTTAAGATTTGGCCAACATTGCCTAATTTCACTAGCTCAAACTAACTATGTTGCCTTATTTTGGCCCCTTAACTCCTCGTGCACTAGGTGTTCTCTTCATGTGGCTTAACGCGTGCACTAAATGCTCCTCACAATGTGTTATTTTTCTCCTTAGAAAAATGTGTTGTTACTAGTGTGAAAGGGTGAAGTTATTAAGAGAATTTACCCATCAAGAGTATTAGCTCGATGGTCAGGAGGCGAAGCCAAGGTCAGGGAGGTCTTAAATTTGAATCTTGACTTTACGAGTTTCTACCTTAGTTATCCGGACTTATGCGTAATAGGTGCATGTAGGTCTAGAATTAGATACCACTGCTCAAAAAAAAAAAAAAAAAAAAAAAAAAACAAGCCTATTAAGTCTCCTGATTGACGTGAGACTCTTCCATAACATCAGTAGGAGTAAGATACCACAGACTGGAAATCAAATAAGAAAAAATCGATTAAGGTGATTTTGATAAATACAATTATACAACGAAAGACAATTAGATATGTTAGTTAGAAGAGTGAATTAATGAAGTATGATCACTAATGAATATAAACACACTACCAGCAAACTACACAAATCATTTGTATATTGTGCAGTAAATGACTAAACATTAGAGTGCCTTTAATGTGATTAATGTGCATTTATATCATGTAAGTAGTTCTTTGCTATCCCTTTTGTACATAATCTACAAGCCAAAAGATTACATTTATTGAAGTCATACAAATTTTTAATAGGACTAAGCACCATTTTTTTTTTCTTTTTAGAAATCATGGGTATCGAAGACCTCTCTCCCCACTAATTTTAGTGGGCCGGATACAATCCAATAGTACCAGTAGTCAACAAATAGTGGAAGATAGACTCGAACCTCAGACCTTCCCATAAAATAAATTTTAGGTGCTTGCACATAACCACTCTCCCAACCCTGTGTTGGTTAAGGACTGAGCACTGTGAATGCAACTTAATTTCACTTACCCATATAGACATCAAACTTCTCTATTGTACTTTAGCTTTTAAAGTAAGCAAAGGAACAAAAGCAGAGTTAGAGAAAAACAAAAAAAACGAGAAGATTGTGCCTTCAAGACATCCAAAGTGAAGCATGAAATTCTGATAATTCTCTTGCATTTACTCTTGAATGAGATATTATAATAAATTTACAAACATTAACAACCATTACAAGTTTTTCAAACACACACACAACTGCAAACTGATAATTTTCAGAATATCAAGAGTAAGTCAAACTGAATTCACATTATCCAAGCCAGAAAAATATGAAATCAAATCTTAAAATGTGTTAGGGCAGAGGTCCCATCTAGTCCTTTATTACTGAAATATATAGTGTACTCTTGCAATGTGGTTTCTCTATATAAAGGAAGATTTTCTTCTGATAGCAGTTCCTTAATGGGTCCATATTTTTTGGCAGACGGTTGATAAAATGTGTTGAAGAGGCAAGCAACTGACATCCTTGGGCCAACATGGTTGGCCAATACTCTGTGTTCTGCGCTTTTAAATCCGTCATTAGAAATAAGCTGCAACACGAGAATACAAGAATTTAATCAACTAATGTGACCGAATAGCATGATACAAATCTATATGTCATTCCCTATTCATAGATTAGCTGCAAAGATTTTTCAATTTCATTAATAACACTGCTAAACTACACAAATCATTTGATTTTTATATAGTAATTGAATTGAAAAGTAGAGTGTCTTTAGTCCAGTAAATCTACACTTCTATCAGGTGAGAAGAAGAAGAGGTGATGAAGCTGTGCTTTTGCTGTGATGCTCCACCCAAACACTTGCTCGAGATATAAACATTTATGGGATTCTAGGATGAGACGTAAACATTTCAAAATACCTCCAAAATTAACAACCCTGGGCAACCCAAATCATGAATTGACATTTACGAAAAGACCAATAAGCAGAGGTCCAACTATGTATATCAAGCGAATATAGAATTAACACTTCTCCTCACGTGCATGATGGCATGTAAACTAGATTTATAATAAGTAGGAAAGACCTGATTGATAAATAAGAGAAACAAGCAAATGCTTGCAAAGAGGTTTCTGATGGGCAAGCGTGGATTTCAACAAGTATCAATATTGTCCCAACTTAACCACCTCTATGCTCAGGTGTGAGATTCAACTCTAAACGGCCTCAACACTAATGAGGATGAGATCCCAATTAATATCCCATGTGATGAAGTTGTCCATATTCGATATAAAACTATTATTTCGGTCCACACAATCCCAACAATCTCCATCTTGGACCGGAATCCAACTTTTCATCACAATCATACATTGCACGATCCATGTAAGATCAACTATTGCCATCATGTTGAGGAGCAACAACTCAAGGAACCATATGCAACTCATGAGCATTCACACGTGCTCGTCCTTGACATATGTGTGTCCATGCCAAACTATTGGCTCTGATACCACTTGTTGGGCAAGCCTGGATTTTAATGAGTACTGATATTGTCTTGATGATGTGCATATATAAGATGGCTTATTTATATTAGTATTTTTAATTTATTAGGAAAGTTTACTTGTTAGGAAATTAGAAAGTAGTTTTATTTTGGAAGTTGTTTGTAGAGTCCAATTACATATTTAAAAATAGAAAGTTGTTTAGGAGTTGTTTTATATTAGTAGTTATTGAGTCCAATTATATAGAAATGTATTTGTCTTACAATTACAATTAGAGGTTATTTGATGTTATAAATAGGGAATATGTGAAATATTCATTCCATGTTTTGTTAGTCCTAAATTTTAGATTATTGAATAGATATTATAAAAATATTTTCTAGTTTTTATTGTGGCATTTCTTGTGCTATTCTTCTGCTGAAAGTACTCTACATCATGTTCCCAACCTAACCACCTTTGCCCTCAGGTGTGGGGTTTTATTCTAAAAGGTCTTAATACTAGTGAGGATGAGATCCCAACTTATATTTCATATGATAAACTTGTCTATATTCATTGTGAGACTATTATATCAATCTGCACGATCCCAATGTTTGAAACACACCATATTATAAAGTTCTAATACCATATTATCATGTAAGAAACCACACCATATTACCATGTAAGAAACCCCTGAACACAAAAGCAAAGGTCCAATTATGTATATCAAACAAGAACATAGACATTAACCGTGACTCCATAGTATTTCTTTTTTATCTTTTCTTTTTGTTTGAAAAAGATACTACCATATAAGTTTGTTGCTGGGAGCCTGGGACCAATAATCCTATATCAAAATAATGTTTTGCAGGAAATTCATATGCTTGAGATTTAAAGTGGTAAAATTAAAAATTATCTGAATAGTAAAAAAGTGAAGCTCAGTAGTCCAAGAAGACTTGCCTGTAGAATATCTCCAATATTTATTACTAGGCCTCCATGTACGGGAGGGATATCAATCCATTGGCGTTCATGAAGAACTTGCAAGCCACCGATCTGATCTTGCAAGAGGATGGTAAGGAAATCATTATCAGAATGCCTAGAAGTTCCCATGGTGAGTTCAGGCTCTGGGCATGTTGGATAGTAGTGACAAAGAACAAAGAGCCCCTCAGCGCATCCAATTTCATGTAGATGGTTGGGATTGAGACCAAGAGCCTTCGATAGTAATTCAAACAAAATGATCCCCAATTTCATAGCATGCTTCGAGTACTCCATTAGTATAGATCTACCATCAAGCACATCAAGAAGAAATACTTTCATAATCTTGCTACTGAGATAGCTAATAATGGAATATTAGTTTGAGATTTTGAATATATCTCATTGGGTGAAATTTGAAGTTGGTGTGATGGCCAGGAATCTGCCTCAAGAAGTTGGAATTATGAGTTCAAATCCAACTCCAAGTGGTCACTCTTCAAAAAGAGCTTGTATTGTGCGATGACAAGGAAGCTTGCAAATATCTCCTCAAGAGACTAGTTGGGTGCTCTAAGAGTCCCAAACACCTCGAATAAAAAAACAAAAGAAGCAAATGAACAGTTAAAGCTTGGTCAACAGACCTGAATACTATTGGCAACTCTTCGGGACTTGGAGAATCAGGAGCAACAATGCAACTTATGGAATCTCGCCAATTAGCAGCTGGTGCTTGATAAAGATCAAAATTGCTATTGTACCTTACCTTTGTTGTTACGTCCCTGGTATAGAATTTGCTTCTCTCTTCCTTTGGTTGCTCGTTAAACTTACAAACTGCTTCAATCATTTCATCCAAGATTCCTACTGGGATCCCATGGTTCACTACTTGAAAGAAACCCCATGTTTCAGCTGCATGCTTGACTTGATTGATGATCTCCTTCCTTTTAACACCATCATTGCCCATGGTAATGCTTTCAAGGTCTATAACTGGAATCTTAGAGTCTTTCCCACCTGAAATCATCCTGTCATGAATCAAATCTGGTGGATTGATAAATATTCGAGGAACCTTTGCTACGCCAGCCTCTACGAGTCCTCTAACACCAGCCTTTGTTTTGTCGAAGTCCTTCAATTCTTCTGTTCGGTCATAATCCGATTTGATTTTGTCAGACACTTGGTGGGCATCTGGATTCACCATTTTCTTTTTTCTAGTTTGTCGGAAATAAAGATCAATTAAAATGGCTTTGAAGCTTCAACAAAATCAAAGTAGACTAGAATATAGAATAGAAATAAATTTCTATTCACCATTTTTTTTTTTTTGGGGGGTTTGCAGGAAACCAAGATCGACCAAAATGCTTTGAAGCTTCAATAAAATCAAACTAACACAAGAGCATAAAACTGATATATATCTCTTGTAAATGGTAAATCACTACACAAAAAATTATAAAAGAACAAGTCATCACAAGTATCAATATTAACTCTTTGGTTGGTAGATTGACTTCTAAGTTGTACTGGATGCATGATTTTTGTGATTGGGGAGCGAGTGAAAAATTCATCAACAACTATATATATATATGAGACTTAGAGGGAAATCACTCCAATTTTCTTAGAGTTCTATATGGCTTTTAAGCCTCTTTGGAATCATTAGAACATGTTTAATTTACCACAGTGAATAGAGAACTTCATGCCAAAGATAAACTTCTTTTGTAAGAGTAAGAAATTAAAGAACAGAAGAGGTGATAATTAAAGAGGGTGTAGACATCCATACCATTATCTCTGCAGATGAGAAACAGTTGGGTGGGTGTGATACTGAACTGATAAACTTTATCTGTTTTATAATGTAAGAAGTACTCCCAAACTTATATAATTGAAACTGAACTTAAAAAAAATAAAAATTGAAGTAATCTATTTCATTATTTAATTCAATTCCTTAGCATTAATTGTCATCATGTTGAGATTCAACCCAACTTGTATTTATTTTCTAGCTGTTTTATTTTTTAAAATTTTATTCAATTCTTAGGCCAACAACTCTATTATCTCACAATTTAATAATATTTGTATAATAATTATTGTGGGACAATATTTTTTTTTTTTATGTTAAAAAAGACTTTATTGAGTTGAATATTTTCATTGTCTCGCGTTTAAATTATGGTTGAATATTATATAAACATGAATATGGTTGAATATTTTGTTTATTTCCCAGTTGGTTTTATCCCTTATCTTTGATAGTGTGGCCTTGAAGGTCAATATCTCTATTATATCACATAATCCAAGTTCCACCCTCATATTTCCTATTATTTTATTTTATATTGATAGAACAATATATCTGTATAAAATATATGTGCATCAATGTTGTGAATCATTCTAGAGAATATGCAAACAAAAAGAACTAGGAACCCCCACAAGGGCCATGGAGACAAAGTGGTCGCACATGAGCCCCTCATGGAAGTACGCAAAGCCTTAAGGCGAGAGGGCAAAGCCTTCAAAACTAAAGGCATATAGCTCCATGAACAATAAGAACCATAGGCCTACTACAAAACCATGAACAATTAATATCCATGATTGCCCAATTATTTTGACAGTAGAGGCATTTGAACCATCCCTATTCATGAAAGGGGGAGAGGTGCCAACCAACTGAGCAAATATAGTTGATGAATTGAGTATATTGTTGAAGTATTGAGTCCCAAGATCGCCCCTATGTAAAAAATCCAGAGGTGCCCTCTTTGGGAGAGGTCTACCATTCCACTCCTGCTTAAAACGAGGACTAGTCTCATACTCAAAGGGTATATATATATAAACACGCCACCAAACTACACTAATCATTTGTCTTTTGTATAGTAAATGACTTAAACATTAGAGTATCTTTAGTGCAATAAATATAAATTTTTATCAAGTAGTTCTCTGCTATCTTGTAAAAAATGTACAAGCCAAAAGAAGGTTACAATTATTATACCCATAAAAAATTGAAATCAAAGAACAAGGCACCACGAATGCAATTTAATTTCACAAATTCACGAACTGAAGTGATAGTCACCTATCTCCACTATTGTAATTTTGCTTCTAATGTGGGCCAAAAAAAAACAAAGGGCAGTAGCAGAATTAGAAAAAAGCATGAGTAGATGGCATCTTCAAACCATCCAAAGTGAAGCATTTGAAGAAGTGAGCCACTGGCTGCTAGCCATGAAGTTACAAACATTATAACTGCTATTATTAATTAATTTACAAACATTATCGACAACCATGACAAGTTTTTCAAACACACCCAACTGCAAACTGATAAGTTTGCAGAACATCAAGAGCAACAACAATATCTAATCTGACTGACATAATCACATTATCTAAGCCAGCAAAATATGAACTCAAAGCTTAAAATGTGTTAAGGTAGAGGTCCCATCTAGTCCTTTATTCTTGAAATATATAGAATACTCTTGCACTGTGGTTTCTCTATATAAAGGAGGATTTTCTTTTGATAGAAGTTCCTTAATGGGCCCATATTTTTTTGCAGATGGTTGATAATATGTGCTGAAAAGCCAAGCAACAGACATCCTTGGGCCAACATGGTTGGCCAATACTCTGTGTTCTGAGCTTTTAAATCTGTCATTAGAAATAACCTGCAGAGAACATAACTATCAAAATCAAGTAAATTGGTGGCTGAATTGCATGATGTATATAAATATATATGCAATTCCCTATTCATAGATGAGCTGCAAAGATTTTTCTAATTTATCAATAACGCTGCCAAACTACACATACCGTTTGAGTTTTATATATTTTCTGACTTAAAACATTAGGGAAATATAACACACTATACCCTGTGAAATGACCAAGAAGAAGAAGTGATGAAGTTCTCTTTTTGCTGCGCTGTTGTGCCCAATTCCTAAACACTCTCTCGAGACATAAACATTTTAAAAAACCTCCAAATTTAATTCTTGGCAAGCCAAATCATGAATTGACATTTCCCATATCATTACTCCGCAATAAAGATCTTTTTTTTTTGAAAGATACTACCATGTAAGCTTGTTGCTATGACCAATAATCCTATATCATACCAACAAGGTCTTGAGTTGGTGGCTGGGTCGTTTCCCTCCACAGGGGAGGTGTGTGTTCGATTCCCCCCACGGCCGACCTTTGTTGGGGTGGGCTTCTCCCGAAGGGAGGAGGCCTACGGGGTAGTATAGGGTTGTTTCTTTTAAAAAAAAAAAAATCCTATATCATAATAATTTTTTACAATAAATTCATGTAGTGATTCAGAAAAGTAAAATAAAAAAAATATCAGAATAATGTATAAAGCTAAGCTTGGTAATGCAAGAAAACTTGCCTGTAGATCCCCAATATTTATTACCAGGCCTCCATGTACGGGAGGGATATTAATCCATTGGCCTTGATGAAGAACTTGCAAGCCACCAATCTGATCTTGCAAGAGGACAGTGAGGAAATCATTATCAGAATGCTTGGCAGTTTCTGTTAAGAAATGTAAATACATTAATGCACAAAATCTGGGATCTCCTTGATTTTGTGCACTATGTTTGGTTTTCCTTAATTTTAGGATCCTAAATTGATCTCTGTTCTGTATATATATTCCTTCCTTTTCAATGAATACAACAGAGAATTGAATTCTTTCATGGTATCAGAGATCTTTGAAAGATCAAGGTTATTCATTCTCTCTCCCTTCAATCTAGTCTGCTCAGCCAACTTTGAAGCAACCGTGAACAGTGCGGCCGTGAACAGTAGCCGCCGTGAACAGTGATTCTCTGTTCATCTCCACGCGTGAACAGCGATTTCTGTTTTGGTTTCTGTGAACAAAGATTTTCGTGAACAGTAACCGCGACCGGTGAGCCGTAAACAGTGCTGCCGTGACCGGTGAGCCGTGAACGGTGCTGCCGTGAACAGTGCTGCCGTGCAAAGAGCTGCCGTGAACAGTGCTGTGTGAACAGGGGCTGCCGTGAACAGTGCGTGAACAGGGCGTAAACAGTGCTGCGTGAACAGGCTGCCGTGAACAGTGCGCGTGAACAGAGCGCCGTGAACAACGCGTGAACAGGCTGCCGTGAACAGTGTGCGTGACCAGAGCGCGTGAACAGTGTTTGTGAACAGAGCGCGTGAACAGTGCGCATGACAACAGTGCGTGTGACAGTCTGACGTGAACAGTGCGGTCCTGAAACCGGCGTGAACAGTCGTCGTGAACAGTCCCCCGTGCTGAATCTTATTCTCGTATACAACAATCATTCTTCTCCTCTTCTAGCCAACACCCATGGCAGAAAAAGACCATATAACCCAAGACTCAGCCAAGCTTGAGGCAAACAACTATAATAATCCCAATGACCCTTTTTATCTCCACCACTCCGATCAACCTGGAGTTGTGCTTGTTACTCAACCATTGAATGAAGAAAAGTACGGTACTTGGAGCCGTGCCATGCTCATGGCCCTCAGCATCAAAAATAAAGAAGGCTTCATCAATGGCACCATTGAAAAACCACCAACTACATCTACCACAAAACTCCAACAGTGGACGCGTTGCAACAATCTTGTGAAATCATGGCTTCTCAATTCAATCTCACACGATATCGGAGCAAGTGTAATATACCACGAGGTTGCTCATGACGTTTGGGTTGACCTGAAGGAGCGTTTTTCCGCATCAATAGTGTCCATCTCTTCCATGTTGAAGAAGGAATCCATGATTGTAAACAGGACAACATGACCATTGGTGCTTATTACACCAAGCTGAAAGGCCTCTAGGATGAACGAGACGCAATGTGTTCTATTCCAACCTGCACTTGCGGCACTGTCAAAGAGGTTCTACAGTTCCAACAAAGTCAAAAGACTATGAAGTTTCTCATGGGCCTTAATGAAGCTTATGCTGCTGTTCGGGGACAG
>CM069598.1:45183397-45585195 GCA_035771175.1 Paratinospora sagittata
GAATGGAAGTAGCCCGGTCAAGCAAGGGAATCTCAGTGTCACAAAGGAAGTACGTACTAGATCTACTTAAAGAGACGGGAATGCTTGGGTGCAAACCGGCTGAAACACCCATGGATTCAAGCACTAAAATTGGAGCTAATAAGGACAATATTCCAGTGGACAAAGGAAGATATCAAAGACTTGTTGGGAAGCTGATTTATCTCTCACACACCAGACCTGATATTGGGTTCTCGGTTAGTGTAGTCAGTCAATTCATGAATGATCCGACTGAAGAACATATGGAAGCTGTCTATCGGATACTAAGGTATCTTAAAATGACACCAGGTAAAGGCTTGTACTTCAAGAAAAACACAAGGAAAGATGTTGAAGTGTTTGTTGATGCTGACTGGGCCGGATCAATAACGGACCGAAGGTCAACATCTGGTTATTGTACGTATGTGTGGGGAAACTTAGTAACATGGCGAAGTAAGAAACAATCGGTAGTTTCTCGAAGCAGTGCAGAATCAGAGTTCAGAGCTATGGCACTCGGAATTTGTGAGGGAATATGGCTAGAAAGACTAATGAGGGAACTAGGAATCATCACTTCTGAATCAATGAAGGTATTTTGTGACAATCAGTCAGCTATTAACATTGCAAAGAATCCAGTACATCATGACAGGACCAAGCATGTGGAGATAGATCGCCACTTCATAAAGGAGAAGATAGAAAATGGGACAGTTAGTCTGCTATACACACCGACAAGTCAGCAAATAGCAGATATCCTCACTAAAGCTCTACCAAGGAAGAATTTTGAAGATTTGAGTATCAAGCTTGGCCTGATTAACATCTACGCCTAGCTTGAGGGGGAGTGTTGAAATACTCAATCCCTGATTTTCAGGGATACAGCTGCTGCTGTCAATCCCTGATTTTCAGGGATACAGCTGCTGTTTTTCAGGATACAGTTGCTGATTGTTGAAATACTCAATCCCTGATTTCAGGGATACAGCTGCTGCTGATTTTCAGGATACAGTTGCTGATTTTCAGTATTAGTTGTCTACATTAATTTAGGAATAAAGAGATTCAGGAAATCCCTGATATCTCTATTAGTTAGTTTCCTATTTTACTAGTTTTCCATTATATATTCAGACTGTACAATGATCATTGAGACATATGAGAATTATTTTCTTCTCTAAATTCAACAGGAACCTTCACCGTAAAAGGAAACGTTGGACCCCTTTCTACCACGACTGTTCTGTATTCGATTACGATCACGGTGGACCCACTCCCAGCGTTTGCCCTTCCCCCTATAGCGCCTCAGCAATTTAGCTTTCTTTCTTTTGCCGAATACATCAAAAAGTATGTTGCAACATATTGTTCTCCATCTTGTTGCTCATAAATTGAGCAAAATGATCGACCTTTTAATAAGTTTGAAGCTCCGTGTCCCAATATTGTTAGTACTGTAGGAACAGAGAGGAATTACTGATCTCATGATGCACAGAACGAAGAAACCTAGACGTTATCTTCTTATTCTCTGAGCAATGTGAATTCTGTTGTTGAATCTTCCTTGTTAGATATCTGGATTTTCCTTTACTATGCATGCATCAGTATAACATAGTTGACCACAACCATGCCAAATAATTTAATCTCATCCCTATTTGATTATTCCCTATGCTACAATGGGTATGTAATCCTTGATATCAGAGTTAGGGTTTCAGATGAACCAAAATCCCTTAAAGCTAGTTGGTAAGATATAATTGAGGCAGTAGAGAAATTACGTTTTCTGTTTCCATTTGATATTTAGTAATTGTTAATATAGTATCACATCCAGTTGAGATACCTGATCCTAGAAGGCAACTTGGGTTTAAGTTGTCATTGGGGGATGTTTGTGCTAACATAAATCAGAGCATAATCCAAACTTGCAACAGAGGCTAACTGAGCATGCTTCATGTCTCCATCTGTGATTCCAACTACAACACTTCATGGCCAAACTGTTGACATTATTTCTTTTGAACTCAACAACACAGTGACAGATTTATACTTCAAATTATCATAAAATTACTGAAGACACGTCATGAATAACTAACATGTTCAGAAGTACATAACTACAAAACCAGAAAAGTTACCATGTCACCTGAATATTCTAATGCCTTATTAGTAAATAGTTATGATATATTAAAGTCTTTAATTCTGTACTACACAAATGAAAGAATGGCCTATACACCATTCAGTGGTCTAATATATAAGTCGTACCTTGGAATTTTATTCCATATAAAATTCAATTGTCCAAAACTTAAATCCTTGTATTGCATCATGCAGAAAATTTGCATAAACTAGCTTACGTGCTGACTTGGAGTTTTGTATCCATAGAATGTTCAATTGTCCAGTTGTTAGATGGGAAAATTTAAATTTCGCTTCTATCTTTTAGTTTCTACTTGGTTACATGAGCAATGGATAAGGATGTTTCTTTCGTTTATCTATGTTAAAAGCATTTATGTTTACTGGAAGCTCATCTTAGATTGCTGTCTTATTACTCCTGCAGTTCTGTTTCTGCAAACAATGTCACAGGAAAGCTGCCTGAAACCTTTGGCAATCTGAGAAACTTAATAGTGTTGTAAGTTTGTACTGCTCTTGGAGTAATTCTTATTTTGAATTAATGACTGCTAAAATGCGGTTTTTATTTATAGTCGGATAGATGGGAGTGGAATCTCTGGGAGGATACCGAACTTCATTGGGAACTGGTCAAAGCTTAATATACTGTGAGTAAATGCACTCTGCTTTTCTATCTATTTTGTTGGGTTTATAAGGTGTTTCCACACTCTGTGTAATGATCTATGCCCTTTTTATTTATTCCCTTGATTTGTATGCAATTTTCACTCTTTGAGTTTAAATGCATGTTCTATGCAACTATTACTGCTGTAGGAAACATCTTACATGATCATGACTTGCTATTTCAAAACTATTTGCAGAGATTTGGAAGGCACGTCCATGGAGGGACCGTTTCCCTCTACCATCTCCCTCTTGCAAAACTTAACTAATCTGTGAGTCCATATTTTACACTCTTTTATAACTGAGATCCCATGGATTTTGTTGTGGTATCAATTCATGATAGATGGAATGAAGTATCGACTTGATATTGATTTTCAGGAGGGTGTCCGACTTAAGTGGGTTGAGTATGGCTTTCCCAGAATTACAGGGCATGGAACCTTTGAGAGAACTGTGAGTTGTGTTAGTTACAGTTAGCAATGTCTAGTTTACTAGTCATTTTGTATTTCTTTGCTAAAATACTTAGCCTAGGTTTTCTTCTACAGAGTGCTTAGAAATTGCATGATCACTGGTAAAATCCCGCAATACATTGGTGAAACAATGACCAATTTGAAAATCCTGTAAGTTTCTCTCTATAGATAACTTTTTACAGGTGAATGGTCCTTGATGTCTTTATGTTGTATTGTACTAATTGTGCAATACTGCAAGCTTTGGAAATAATGAGTCTGTCATTCCAAAAGCTAAAGCTAATTATGTTAACGAAAAGCTTACAATATATAAAGAGTGCTTGATTTGAGTATGCTGTAACTAATGAAATGTCACAATATTTTTTTGAGAGCCACAAAAAAAAGGTTGAGCTTTGTTGTGTCTTTATGGATATTGAAGAAGCCCGAGATTTTCATCTTCTTTATTTACATTGTATTATTTAATATATTATCTAATTTAATTTATTTTCTCTACCTGCATTCGAATATGTATGGTTTATGAATCATCTTTTAGTATAATAAAAAAGGTAGTGAGTGGGATAAGGAATCGATATGAATTTGTCCTCAAAATAATTAGATAAATCCAACTGAATTCATTAGAAAAACATCAAGAGCATCAAATCAATAAAGATGGAGGGATAAGGACGATGTATGTAGCCTTACCTCACATGGGAGAGGTCGTTTTTAGACTCGAACCCCTGACCTCTAGGTCACAATGGAGTAACCTCAATCATTGTATCAAGGCCCACTATTTTATTTAGGAGATAAGTTTTTAAAAGATTGCAAACTTTACATGTGCAAGTTTTTTTTCCTTGCTTTTTCATATGTAAAGTACTCGTAGCCTCGTAGCCTCGTAGCAACAGTCTTATTTTAAATTTATAGATTGTTATTTAATGAACTATGACTCCGTTTGTCCTAGCACAATAAATTGTACAATTTCATTACTTTTACATTATGTTATTTTATTTAATATTACTTAGTGTGCCAATTTACTAAATTTGAATGATTATATATTAGTTTTATATCATGGGAAATTTGATAAAATGACCTGTCTTGTGGTGGGGAAAAAAAGAAGAAAAGAAACCAGGATCTCAAATTACCCAAATTGTGAACCTTTCATTCATTCAAAGACGTAGTGGAGAAATGAAGAGAAGAAAGGATAGAAGAAGTGGACTGCAGAACAATCATATAATTTATAAAATCATTGGATTAGTAACGAGTGTGGGATCGTGCTCTTTTCTGGTTTTCTTCTTGGATTAGTAATTGTAAACTGTCATGTGGTTATAAACTTAGTGAGTAGATGAAAGATTGGAAATCCATTTTGGAAGGGTTGTAATGTCCTATTGGGACTGCTCGTCCCATATGGACCTCTTTTATATTTTGATGTTCTAACTACATATATATACGTATCATATTTCTGGTCAATTTTCTTTTTTTTTTTTATAAAATCATTGGTAAGAAAACAACTATGAGTTAAATCTTAAACGTTCTTCAAGGATGATTGCAGGATTCATGGAAAAGACAACAAACCAAATAGAAAGGAAGAAAATATCGTAGAAAGTGAGTGATGAAGAGGGTTTGGCACAAGAACTAGAAGGAAAGCAGGGGTTGTATTCAAGCTTGACTTTGCCAAAGCTTATGACATGGTCAACTGAGACTTCCTTGACTATGTTTTAAAAAGGATGAAGGGGTTTGGCGCGAGATGGAGGAAGTGGATTCGTGGTTGTTTGTGCTTGGTATCTTATTCAGTGTTTGTTAATGGCCGCCCGAGGGGCAAGATTGTGGGGGAGAGGGGACTCAGGCAGGGTGATCCGCTTTCCCCTTTTTTGTTTACCTTAGTGGTGGATGTGTTAGGGAGAATGCTGGACAAGGCAAGGGAGGCAAGTCTGATTTCAGGCTTTAGGGTTGGTTGAGATAATGTGGAGGTTACTCATCTCCAGTTTGGCTGACGACAAATTGATATTTCTGGATGGGAGTGAAGATTGCATTGGTAATGTATCCATGGTCATGAAGTGCTTTTGTTGGCTTTCAGGCTTGGTTATTAACATGGCCAAGAGTCAGCTAGCGGGCATACATGTTTTGTCAAGATTGGTTGGGGGATATGGCAGATCAACTTGGATGTGCCGCTAGCTTTTGGCCTATGAAATATCTGGGTATGCCCTTAGGTGGCAATCCCTTCAAGATGGACTTTTGGGAACCGGTGGTTTCCAAGGTTTCGAGAAGACTGGATGGATGGAAAACGAGTTTCCTTTCCAAAGGTGGAAGGCTTACATTAATTAAGTTAGTGTTGGATGCTCTACCAACTTACTACCTATCTGTGTTCCGGATTCTAGTAAAGGTGGTGGATTGAATTGAGAAGTTAATGATGGATTTCTTGTGGAGGAATGACGATAAGTCGAAGGGATCTCATCTTGTGTCTTGGAGTATTGTGTAGAGGAAGACCGAGCAAGGAGGTTTGGGCATTGGAGATGTATCAAACAGAAATAAAGTATTGGTTGGGAAATGGTTATGGAGGTTTTCAAGGGAGAAAGATCGGTTGTGGGGGAAGGTCATTTGTAGTAGGCATGGGCTACGGCATAGTCTGAGGGATGTTGGTTTAGCCAATAGAGTCACTTATAGGAGTCCTTGGAAATTCATCTCATCAGTTTATCCTTTGTTCTTACCATTGGTTGGGAAATGGTTATGGAGGTTTTCAAGGGAGAAAGATCGGTTGTGGGGGAAGGTCATTTGTAGTAGGCATGGGCTACGGCATAGTCTGAGGGATGTTGGTTTAGCCAATAGAGTCACTTATAGGAGTCCTTGGAAATTCATCTCATCAGTTTATCCTTTGTTCTTACCATTGGTTAGACTCAAACTTGGGAAGGGTGACTCAATTCGGTTTTGGGAGGATATATGGTGGGGAAATGACACCTTACAAGCACTCTTCCCATAAGAAGGATGCATTAACTTCTCAATCTCCTTTACAATCTTGACAGATAACCTATAGATTGATAGGTAGAAGGTTGGCAGGGCCTCCAGAACAACTAACTCGCCCTCCCTAGAGAAAAAATATCACTCTCCTTTCACCTTTGTGATGTTTCAGTCACTAGAGCCCATAAATTCTCTCAGAGGGTTATCCTCGAGGGGCATACCTAAATACTTCAAGGGCCATTCCCCCCCCCACTGTACAACCACTTATAGAAGCCAAGTCATTGAGAGTATTCTATGGAAGACTAGTGCAAACAATTTGACATTTTCCCAAATTGACCTTTAGGCTAGATAATTGATAGAATGTGTAAATGATCTTAAGGGTGTTGCCGAGGCTATGATCATCCCTCCCCACAAAAAATAAAAAATCATCAGCGTATTGGATGTGGGAGATGTTAGTTTTATCGTTACCCACCTCAAAATCTTTGACAAGACCAACTTCACGTCCTTTGTTTATCATTATGCTTAGTACATCAACAATAAATGCGAATAGAAAAGGAGAGAGTGGGTCACCTTGTATGAGTCCTCTAGTTACCCAGATTTTCCCCCTTGGTCTTTCCTTGATGAAAATTAAATAAGAGATATTACTTTTTTTTTTTAAAGAAACTAAGGATAGTATATATATAAAAATGGGTAAAAAAGGATATACATCATTGTACGCTACGATCAATACATTGGCACACCCAAGCCTTAATCCGAAACAAAGTTACCCCACCCGCTTATCCAATCCCCTAGTGCATAGCCATTAGACAACTTACTACTGGCTACCCAAAGGGAAGCTAAAAGGTGGGAATTCTCCCACACTTTAACTGCCAATGACATCTCATCATGAAACACTCGATTATTACGTTCCTTCCATAAGGACCATAAACCGCTAAACAAACCACCAACCAGTGTTCTTTCCATTGGGCCGGAACACTACTCATGAAAGGGAATATTTTTATATTTTCATCCTCCAAATCCACTTCATTCATGACCGGAAAGCGGAGGCACCATCTACTCCACACTTCCCTTAAGAAAGGACAATGCCAACACACATATTGCCCATGTTCATCTTCTCGAGAGAAGCAACCCACCCCAAGAATTTGACTTTTGATGGCACCTGTGCTTTCCAAATGAAAGTATGAAAATTGAAAGGAGGAATATTTGACACATCCAGAAGAGAAGCATGGAATGACTTGGTGGTGAAAGTACCCGAAGATTCCCATGGCCAAGTAACCCGGTCATCTTCCTCAGACAAATGACATCCCTCTAGTAAACTGACTAAAGACAACACATCCCCATCCTCTCTTGAGGAAATATTCCTACCTAAATGAAAATCCCACGAGAATGAGGAGTCTTCCAAGTACCTTACAATGTTGATAATAGGTTTTTTATGGAAGGCAAATCGACGATAAAGGTTAGGGAAAAGCGTTTGGAAGGCATCGTTCCCACACCAACAATCCTCCCAAAAACGAATTGAGTCTCCTTTTCCAAGTTTTAGTCTAACCAGAGGTAAAAAGAAAGGGTAAACTGATGAAATAAATTTCCAGGGGCTCCTATAAGTGGCTTTATTGGCTAAACCAGCATCCCTTAGAGTAACCCTTAGACCATGCCTACTACAAATAACCTTCCTCCATAAAAAAATTTTCTTCCTCGGAAACCTCCATAGACATTTCCCGACCAAAGCTTTGTTTCTGTTAGTCACATTTCCAATGCCCAAGCCTCCTTGTTCAATCTTCCACTGTACAATGTTCCAAGACACTAAGTGAGATCCCATCAACCTATCATCATTCCCCCACAGGAAGAAATAAGAGACATTACTTAAACATCCTTTCATTCATCTCCACCATTTTTCCCCCAAACCTTTCTTTTCCCTAGCTAAACCCAAGAAATCCCACCTCACCATGTCATATGCCTTGGCCAGATTGATTTGAGAACCACTCCTTCTTTGCGGTTAGTCCAGTAGTCTTCTACATATTCATTTGAAGTTAGGACTGCATCAGTAATCTATCTTCCTTAACAAAGGCCATCTGATTTTTAGTGATTGTTTTATGACGTATTTGCGTGAGCCTAGCTGCTAGAGATTTAGCAATGATCTTGTAAAGGCTAGTTGTTAGGCTTATTGTTTGAAAGGCCCCCACCCTTTTTGAGGTGACCTTCTTGGGCACAAGGCAGATATATGTTTCATTGATGCATTTATTAAAAATTCTTGTCTAATGGAACTCCTCCATGACTTTCATAACATCATTGTTTAATACATCCCCAAATGTTTTGGTAAAACTTCATAGCAAATCCATTAGGGCTTGGTGTTTTGTCTCCTTAATGAGGCATTGGTGTAGATGCTCACCAGTGTTGAGGGGCATTGAACGGGTCAAGGGTTCGAGTCATGGAAGGCAACCGCTTAATAAACACGTAGCGGAAGGGCACTTGCAAAGAATAAAGGCTACTTCGGCGTGGGTACGTGCTGAGCAGAAGCGATAGATTATCAAACTTGGCTTGGGAGAGCTTCGTGCCGCTGGTGGGTCATCGCTGTCCCACACAATCGGTGTGGGGATTAGTGGGTTCAGGAATAGGCTTGATACCCCTACGGGTTAGAGCAGGTTATACTTTGTATCTACTAAAAAAAAATAGTTGAAAACAAACCGCTCTAACTTCCTCTTCATCAAAAGGTCTCTCGAGCCAATTCTTGTCTTCCTCTTGGACACCCGCAATCCATCCCTTCAATACCCCATAGATCAGATTTCCTGGTAACAAAGATGCCTTCATAGAACCTTAGAATTTCCTCCACAATACCTTCCTCATTACTAACTACCTACCCATCTACTTTCTCAAGTTTTGTAATTGAGTTCCTCATCTGTCTGAAGTTCAACATTTGGTGAAAGAACTTTGAATTTGTATCTCCCCTTTAGCCCACTTCAATTTAGCTATTTGGTTGGCACCCCTTTCCTCCTTACGACATATAGCCTCATATATGACCTTGGCTTCCATTCTCTCCACCCTTTTCCTCTCTATACATTGAGAACTTCCTTCCAGGTTATCAAGCTAAAGCAACTGAACGTCCAGTTCCATTCCTAGTCCTATCCTTTCCCTAGATCTCTCTACTCCATTTTTTCAAATTCACTTAAGGCACTTGGGGGATTAGGAGTATGAGAAGAGGAAAGTGGTGGCGGGAGAAGGGGGGGATTAGGAAAGCAACAAACCAACATATCAGTTGAAGAACAAGAGCGTACCTTAAAGTTGGATGACATACCTTGGTGCTCATCGTCGTCACTTTTCTTGATGTCTATATTTGCAGAGTTATTATCCCTGTTGCTTAACTCTGCTAGTAGTGTCCCCCTTGTGATCTTACTGTCTAAGATAACCTCATCATTATCCTTGGATTTAGCTGTTGGCCAACCTTTTAGTCGCCAATCCTTCTTCTTTCTCCTCCCGGTCTCCATTTCATTTGGGCCTTTTGTGGTTGGATTCCTTCTTCTTTGGTAGACTTGGCAACTCCCTATTGGGCTTTTGTTTTTGGAGCCCACCCTTACATTTGGTTCCGATCAACAGACCCGCTCTAGGCTGGCCCTCAAAATTCCTTTGCCTTAAACCCTAAATTCCTTATTCTTAATATGCTCAAGTCTCACATATTCAGAGTCTTAGACTAGTTCCAACTACAACATCAAAGCCCTTTACGATAATATTCCCGTCAAAAGCCAAATTTCTAGGATGTACAATTGCTCACGGTAAACTTAATTGTGCGGATGTGCTACAACGAAGATTTCAATATATGTGTTTTTCGTCAAGTTGGTGTTGTTTATGCAAAAACAATTGTGAGACTAGCTACCATATTTTCTTGGAATGTAGTTTCACCAAACACATTTGGGAGAGGTGGCAGATCATGTTGCGATTGGATGGTGTACCAAACATGACCCCTTTATGGTCGTTTTCAGTAGGGGAGCGGGGCTTCGGAAAACTTAAGCACTATTGGAAGGTTACTGTTTTTGTTGTGGTGTGGTTTATATGATTTGAAAGGAATCACCGAATATTTGAAGATGAAGATCAAGTTGCGGATAATGTATGGGGGAGAGTTCTTTCTTTTTGGCATCATTATGGGTTAGTGTTGGAAAATTGGCGAGATGTTTTACTTTGGGTGATTAGCTAAGGGGTTGGGGACCTATGTTGGAGTGTATTTAGTTTTTCATGCAGACTTCTTGTCCTCTTTGCAATTTAGGTTGTCATATCTTTTAAATTTAATATAATATATAAAACCTTCGTTTCTTGTCAAAAAGAAAAAAGAATCTCCTGGGGGCTTTAGACTTGGCCTCTTTTTCAGGTCAGGCATGTGCTGAAATGGGGAGTGTGGAGAGGATCTTAATAATGATGATGATTTCTTTATGTTATTTGTGAACATGGTCAGAGAAAGATTTAATGTTTTTGAAAACTTCATGGTTGATGTCAAACTGTTAGTTTCATTCTAGATTTGTTTTTGGTTGCAGAGATCTGAGCTTCAACAGATTGGTTGGTGAAATTCCAGCAAACTTTCAGAATTTGTTACATGTAAAATTTATGTAAGAAAATGAACCTAGGATTGGTATTTTTACTCAATTTGTGACTCAACGATGATGTTTACCCTTATATGTGCAATAGATATAATTTTGTTTTTTGATTCAGGTATCTCAGTAATAATTCTCTGACTGGAGAGATACCATCATTGATATTGGACAGCAAAGAATACATGTATTATTCATTACAAATACTTCAGTAGGATGAATATGATTTACCTATCGCTTTTGTGATTTTCACCTTTTAATGTATGACTCTATGAAATTTAGACTCTCTTGCAGTGATATATCATACAACAATTTTACTGGGCCCTCTCAATACAGCTGCCAACAACCAAATGTGCAAGTCACTTTGTTTTCCTAGGGTCATTATCCTTGATCACCTCTTCATTGTATTTAACCCCTACATTTGATCGTTTGATAGGAAGAGAATCTCCAGCTATTTGTCTTCAGATGACAAATCGTAAGTTCTTCATATTGTGAGATGCACATTTTGTGTGCATAACTGCATTAGATTTAGGGTTCTGTTTGAAAAGTAAATGATCACATGAATATAAAACTTCTACAGATCTTGGTGCTTGAGGAAGGGCCTCCCCTGCTCTAAGAAACCTGAATGTAAGTATAAAAGGCTTTCATGTGTGTATTTTTCCTTTTCCTTTTTTTTTCTTCTCTAAAATTGTGCTGAATCATTAGTTCTGAATTACTCTGGGATTGCAGGATAAATATTTATTAAATCACAGCCTGAAATTAGAAAACCTTAAAACTTAGTTACTTCAACAAACAAGCTGAAAAACTGTTAGTGTAAAATGATGAGTGGTTAGGCAATAGACTTAAGTTTTTAAATGAAATAAATTAACCTTATTAAATTGTTAAATAAAAGTATGGGTGTGGTCGGTGACCAAACCTTTTGCATTGCATCTTTTTTTGTTGTTTTTCCTGAAGTATATGTGGAGTCTGGGAACTCTGTGAGCTCTCATCTTGTTCATGTGAGAATCTAAGGTTCAAGATGATTGAGTTTTTTTTTTTTTGAATCTTTTTTGTACTAAAAAATTCATGATTGTAGTTGCATTTAGTGGTGCTGTTGGAAAAATTAAGTTGTTAAGAGATACTCTGGCTGATTCCAAATGGTTGAGGGACATAAGATCCCAAGTGGCTACATGATTTTGTAATGGTGGTGGTGTAGGGTTTGTCCATTTTTCCCCTTCCTTTTGCTGTATGCTAATTTACAGTATTGCATACAGGTCTTATGGAACATTTTGGGGATTATTAGAATTAAATGCAGTAATAGGTGCGACTTCCAAGGTTTTCTTGAATTACCACAGCAAGTCTTGCAATACTATAGTAATTTCTTAAATTTTTTGTGAACTTTCTTGACTTTCTTGTTCAAATAATTTGCAGAATGTAGTAATTGGTTTGAGTTGGGAAAAGATATCCGTTATACCCAGCTTGTCAACAAACTTCTCAAAACTTGATCTTGGAAGGCCTTCAGTGAATAGGTTTGCTACTTGATTAGCCTTAGGAACATAGACAACACATACAACACCTTCTTCAATTTTCTCTTTGATGAAATGATGATCTACTTCAACATGTTTTGTACGAATGATGAACAGGATTGTGTGCGAAGCTGACAGCGGCTTTGTTGTCACCGTAGAGTTTCATAGGTAGTTGAAATTGGATCTTAAACTCATCGAAAAGTAACTTCAGCGAAAACAGTTCACAAATACCTAGTGCAGTAGCTCTAAATTCTTCCTCAGCACTACTTCTAGAAATCACTGTCTGTTTCTTACTCCTCTAAGTCACTAGGTTACCCCAAACATATGTACAGTATCGAGAAGTAGAGGATCAATAGTTGAACCTGCCCAATCGGCATTTGTAAAGGCTTCAACTCCTCTATGCATATGTTTTTCAAACATGAGGCCC
Source organism: Paratinospora sagittata (assembly GCA_035771175.1). NCBI lineage: Eukaryota > Viridiplantae > Streptophyta > Magnoliopsida > Ranunculales > Menispermaceae > Paratinospora > Paratinospora sagittata. Next base: position 45,196,038 of record CM069598.1, read on the forward strand.
TTCCTTGGTGATCCCTTCAAGAAAATAAGAATCTTGTAAATTACTTCCATGTGTTCTTCAGTAGGAGAATGCATGAATTAACTGTCGACACTTACAACAAACGGAATATAACGTTGAGTGCGGGACAAGTAGATCAGCCGCCCAACTAAAGGTTGATATCTCCCTTTTTCCACTGGTGGACTTCCTTCAGTTAGACCAAATCTATGATTTTGATCTAATGGAGTTTCACAAGGCTTACACCCCAACATACCAGTCTCCTCTAACTAATCAAGAGTGTATTTCTTTGCAAAACTGAAATACCTTTTCTTATTCAAGCCACCTCCATGCCCAAGAAATATCTCAAAGGCCCCAAGTCTTTATTTTCAAATTCATTAGCCAACATTCCCTTTAACTATTATTTTGCAAGTTTTCACTTCATCCTCGCAGCTTGGACCCTTCTTCATAAATTCACACTTAGTTTAGCGCTTAGATTTCTTATTGTCAAACTTTGAAGCTTCTTGCAACCACATAACGAGTCCGGGTGTGTGTGGCGGGGGGGAGGGGGGAGGGGGCGGGGGGGGGGGGGGTTTGATATTAGAGTCATTATGCAATTATTGTATCATCTCTTAGGAAATGGTGGATCAGTTATTTTACTTAGAGTACTTTATAAGCTTTCTTTGTTCTCATTTATATTCATTTTTCATTCCTTCATCTAGTAGAAACGAAACCTCTGCACTTTTTTTTTGTCTTCTCTCGTTTTGCATCATTTACAGGAAGCAGTGGTTCCATTTGTTGATTGACTATTGCTATACTCTATGTAACCCTCAATACTTGGTTAAAGTATTTGTTAGGGATCACCTATTTGCATCATCAAACCATATAAGGCCTTATAAACAAAAATGTTGACCACTTAAGGTCTTAGGAAACTCTGGATATGGTGATAGGCAAAAATTATCACCGTTATGACACTGCTTATTACATTGGATGGTTCATATTGATCCTTGTCTATATATGAACTCATTATTACGTGCACCCAAATATTTTGTGGAGATATAGCTCACCAGCATCACTTATCTCACCCCGCTTATTGTTTTTCATATAGTATTTCTACAAGAGAGTGCTTTCTATATTGGGTGCCTTGTATTGATCCCTTTCCGTATAGTGTACATGAACTTCTTACATTCCCCCACATATTTAGTGGAGATATACCTCATCATCACTTATCTCATCCAGCTCTTGGTTTCTCCTATAGTGTTTCCACAAGACAATGCACCCAAAATCACTTGAAGTGTTTGCCCTAGCTCTATTTGATGGAGCATCGAGAGGAGAAAAGGAAGAAATAGAAAGGAATTAGAAGAGACGAAGTAGAAGAAAGGGAAGAAGAAGAGAGAAGAAGACGAAGAGGAAGAGGGAAATATCAATACTCAATACTTTTTCATTCAATCAATCTTTCAATTTCAATTATAAACCTATTATTTATAGAAATCTAAAATACCTAATGTGTATCCTACTACAATTTAGAAGCTAAAATCCTACCAAAATAAAATAATTAGAATCCGACAAAAATAAGTAACTAATTTTCTAATAAAATAATAATAGTAATTATTATTATAATAATAATATTTATTTACTTTTGTTATTTCTATGTCTATTATGCATTATTCTCTCCCTCTTGAAGAAAGGGACTCCAACGAGTTGAACCACACCAAAGTATAGGGAATTAATCCTTCCACGCAATTAAGTATTGTTGGAAATGGCCCACACAGAAGCCATTAGAACATTAGAAAGAACTCACGATGCCAAAGTACCAGTATGTAATGAGATGCAGTCGTTATTTGCTAACATATAAAACCCATGAACTATTTGATCACTACCCAAAAAATCGATGTTCCTTCAAGAACAAGAAGAAAAGAGCATTTGCGGGTTTTGTCTTCTTCAATGAACTTAGTTGATGAACAACAACAATGTGGATCGGTGTGGCAATGATGGCAAACACAATTTAAAAAGAAATAGGGTCAAGAAAAGTGAGGAATCACAAGCTCTGATACCAAATTGATGCAGCATGGAGAGGAGAAAAGAAAGAAATTGAAAGGAATTAGAAGAGAAGAAGTAGAAGAAAGGAAAGAAGAAGACGAAGAAGGAGAAGAGAGGGAAAAATCAATAATCAATATTTTTTCATTCAATCGATTTATAAATTTCAACTACAAACATATTATTTATAGAAATCTAAAATACCTAATTTGTATCCTCCTACAATTTAGAGACTATAATCCTACTAAAATAAAATAATTAGAATTCTACTAAAACAAATAACTAATTTTCTAATAAAATAATAATAACAATAATAATTATTATAATAATATTTACTTTATTCTTATTTCTATTTCTATTTCTACTCGGCATTACTATTCTTCAAGGAATGTTCTTAAGTTAGGTGCTCTTGATTTCTTTCTTTGCGCTGATATTTGTGAAAAATAGCTTTTGCCTTGTATGACTGTAAATTTCTTTTATATCTGTAGATTATTCCTTTTTCATTAATTGTGGAGGCCCAAAACTGACCTTTGAGGGAAAGACATATGAAGAAGATCTGGCAACTATGGGTGCATCATACTTCTTCTCCACTGAAAGATGGGCTTATAGCTGTACAGGTTCCTTCCTTGGCCGTCAAGAGGCCAATTACTTAGCAAGAAACACTTCTGTTCTACAGATGGCTCATCCAAACCTGTACATGACTGCTCGACTCTCTCCTCTCTCGCTCAGGTACTATGGCCTTTGCTTGAGAAAGGGAAGTTATAAAGTGCAGCTTCACTTTGCTGAAATAGTCTTCACAGATGACCAGACTTTTAGTAGCCTTGGGAAACGCATCTTTGATGTATCAATACAGGTTTGGGTTTAACCAAAGGAGATTGCTAGTTATAACTTTTAAGTTGATCATCACATTTGTGTTTGGTTTAGTCCTGTAAGAAAATTATTTATTATGTTCCACTGTGTTCCTCTAGGTAATTATTTGTTCCATTTGTTCTTGGTACGAATAGGGTGTTCTATGTTTATCAAAATGAACTATTAAAAGGTTTCCCATTCAATCCAATTTTTGTTGCAATGCTTTGACTATTGCAGGGTGAAACATTTTTGCGGAATTTTAATATTGCAGAGGAAGCTGGAGGAGTTGGTAGAAGCATCACTAGAGAGTTCAATGTTCTTGTTACTGGAAGCACTTTGGAGATTCATCTATTTTGGTCTGGGAAGGGGACTAATGACATTCCAGACAAAGGTGTGCATGGACCTATTATATCTGCAATAACGGTGACTCCAAGTAAGTTCATCTATCTGATTTGTTTCTTTCTTTCCATCAACTTCCATGTTATGTTGGTTCATCTTTTTTTTTTTTTCCTTGTAGACTTTGACCCTCATGCCAAATTATCTGTTGGAGCTACTGCTGCCATAGTTTGTGCTTCAGTTATCACTCTTTTGATTTTGGGACTACTTGGGTTGAAATGCTACATGGGACGGAAAACTCTTGATAATGAAGGTGAGATAAATGGTGAAGAATATGGTTTAGTCGTATGCATGTCATATAGGTCTACTGGTTATCATTTGCCGTTAAACACTGTGCTTTAGAACCAACGGTGGGTTGGTTCAATGGTTGGGTGCAAGTGCACCTACCTTGAAGGTCTCGAGTTCGAAACACCTCCCACCACTTGTTGGCCAACGGCGTCGTTGAGTGTTTGTGGTCGTGCTCTAGAGGGATTAGGGGGTACATAAGTCCCCGATACCCGTTGATCTCAAAAAAAAAAAAAAAAAACCTGTGCTTGAGGCTTGTAACTTGTAATCAGGTAGAAAAGATTGGTGTGCCTTTGCCATGTGCATTCATAAATACTTTTTGTTATTTGTATGTGAAGCCAATGATGTTAGGCGTTAAGGTGATGGTGATGCCTGGCCAATTTATCTTGCTTTTGCAAGGTGGTGCCTAGGATTCACCTTGACGTGGCCTTGGCAATACAAATTAGATAATCAACATAATATATACGTATAATATCTTGGCATGTAATATTAAGTATTTTAAGGTTTTGAAACCTAAACTACTTGCATAAGTCATGAGGAAACTTATTAAAAAAATTTTAAAGAGTATTTTTGTGTTCAGAATTTAGAACCTTAAAGACAAGTGATACCATTATTTGGTAATTGGATTGTCAAGTTTTTTTTTTTTTTTTTTTTGCAAAAAACTATTTGATTTTTAAGATAGAAAATATTTTTTGTTTGATATATGAATTTCTAAAAAAAGAGAAAAAAAAATGGATAAAATGGTAGAGATATCTTTCTTAATATCTCTATAAAGTATTTTTGTAATTATTATGAAGTGTTTAAAAATTTTTAAAATTTGTAAAGAAGCCCTACTACATGCCCAAAGAACTGTCTTGGTGATTTGAGGTGAAAATGCTTAGGGGATGGCCTAGTTGATGCTTGGGCTACTACACCTTGACAACATTGTTTGCAATATAACTTAGAAATATACCACGTATATCAATTATCATTTGTGTATGCACTTACTTATTTGTCAAGCAGAGTACAACCGATTCAAATGATAAAATAAGATATTTGTAGCCATTGTTATCATACAAATGAACACATAATTGGAACGGGTGGACACATCATAAGGGGGGGGGGGGGGGGGGGGAATGGTTATATGTCTTAAACATTGGGAAGGGGGGAAGGAGTAGTCCAATCTAGACAATAAATCTTCACTTATGCAAGAACTTTTTTTTCCCTTGCCAGAACTTAGAGGCCTAGAGTTGCGAACATATCACATCAATTTAAGGCAAATAAAAGCTGCAACTAGGAACTTTGATCCTGCAAATAAGATTGGTGAAGGTGGGTTTGGGCCAGTTTACAAGGTAACACTTGGATCTTGTCACTTTTATCTTCTTTCAATTCTCACAATCAAAGGGCATCTTATTTTGTGGTTCAAGTCCCTCAATTGACATGCCAATAATTGTTAAATATCCAAAATATAAGGAATATCAGGGAGAAGAGTTTGTCAAAAGCTTTATTATGATATTGTGTTTTATATTGTTATTTGATTTTGATTCAGATTGTGGTTTGTGTTTCTAGGGTGCATTGTCAAATGGTGCTATGATTGCTGTCAAGCAACTTTCGTCCAAATCAAAACAAGGGAACCGTGAATTTCTAAATGAGATAGGAATGATATCTGCTATAGAACATCCTAATCTTGTGAAGCTTTACGGGTGTTGCATTGATGGAAACCAACTATTTCTAATCTATGAATACATGGAAAATAATAGCCTTGCAAGTGCTCTATTTGGTAAGACAATCTTTGAATTGTTTATGTTAGTATATGAAATTTGGGAATGATACCTTGAAACTGTTATTTTTTATCTGTTTCCTTCATAAGGCCCAACATTCATGGTCTCCATAATATTTAGACATTGTCTTATGAAAAGGTGGCGAGGAGTACCGATTGCACTTGGACTGGCCAGCAAGGTATAAGATATGCTTGGACATAGCAAGAGGTTTAGCTTATCTTCATGAAGAGTCAAGGATGAAAATTGTTCATCGAGACATAAAAGCAACAAATGTGTTGCTTGACAAGGATCTCAATGCAAAGATATCTGACTTTGGTTTGGCTAGACTTGATGATGAGGAGAAATCCCATATCACCTCACGGATAGCTGGTACCATGTGAGTTTTCTTTTGTTTTCTTCCTCTCTACATTTGATTTGTTGAAAGTTCCATTGATTTAGTTAATGTAACTAAAAGAAGTGGACTACATGCAATAGAGTTTGGACCGTTGATGCAGCAAGCCACTTGACTTTCAAGTCTTTCTTTCTCCATCTCTCGGATCATCCAACATATACTTAATATCTATCTTCTTCACTCCTTCGAAGGCCATAATCCCTTATAAGGTGAAAAACTCAATTTTGTCGTGGACAAAAAAAAATATTCTTGTGATAGGTCCTATTCCTTATCAGAAATATAGTGAAATCACCTTTCCTATTCTTCCTTTGATATTCTCTAGAGATGGAGGCCTTCTCTCCACCTTTCTCTTAATTGGTGTTCTTTGTGAAGGAAGGCCTCATGAGTCCATTGAACGCTTCTTCATCCATTGCTTCTATTCTCAAAAAGTTTGGAGTTGTATGTCTAGGAAGTGGGGTGCCCCTATAGTAGTACCTGCTCTCTGTTAGGAGATTTTCTGCTTTGATCACATAAGGGGAGGGGAGAGTAGGAGGAAGGTTATGTGAAACTTCTTTGTGTTCGGGATTTTATAGTCCTTATGGTTCAAATGGAAATAGGGTTTTCAATGACTCCTCTTGCGAACCTCATATTCTTTGGTATCTTGTTAGATTTAGAGTGTATTTTTTCTAGGTGATTTTATGGTCATGTTTTGTTTGGGAATGGTCTCCTTTTAAGCCTCTCTCTTTTCTTATGGGTCTTCTATTCTCATTTAGAGAACACTTGGTCTTCTGGCTCTACAAGTTCCTTTTCCTTTTGTTAATGTACTTTTGTGTTTCTTATCAAAAATTCTACTTGATTGTCTATTGTCTATGGCCTTATGAATGATTGGTTGAACAATGAACTTTGTAAGATCAAAAGTTGATAGTGAATCAAAGAAAGAAAAAGGAAGTGCTTTTATTTGGATACTAGCTTAGTTAGATATTTGTTGTTTGAAATGCCAATATCTATATATTTATACAAACTGAAATGATAACTAAGAAACATCATATGGTTTGAAACTTAAATTTTAATGGGCAAAGCACATTAGACTAGAGTGTGGTATTAGTTGGAAGTGAGAGTAAATGCAGATGATATGGTTATCTTCGTGGAGGGGAAAGAAGATGGTGTATTTAATTCTCTCAGGCTTATAAAATGGTTTTGTTGGGTGCTGGAATGAAGATCAATCTCCCAAAAAGTCAGGTGGCAGGCATTAATATACACAGGAATATGGTGCAGGCTTGGGCCAATCAAATTGGATGTGCTACCGCCTCATGGCCAATGAAATACTTAGGTATGTCGGTAGGGGGCAATCCATCAAAACTGGATTTTTGGGATCCAGTGGTAGCTAAGGTCTCTAAAAGATTGGGTGGTTGGAGGAGAAGCTTTTTATCTAAGGAAGGCAGATTAACACTCATTTGATCGGTATTGGAGGCCTTGCCAACATACTATCTCTCAGTGTTCAGGGTACCTAGGAAGGTGGTAGATTTACTGGAGAAGTTAATAAGGGATTTCCTTTCGAAGAGGGAAGATAAGGAGATGGGTTCTCATCTAGTATCCTGGGACGTTGTTCAGAGGAAGGTGGAGCAGGGGAGGCTTGCTATTGGAAGCCTTCAGGTCAGAAACAAGGTGGTGGGAAAATGGTTGTGGCGGTTTCACATGGAGCATAATCAGCTGTGGGGGAAGTGATCAGGAGTAGGCATGGTCTACTAAGCAATCAGAGAGACGCAGCCCTAGCCATTAATACAACTTATAGGAGCCCATGGAAGTTTATCACTTCCGGTTACCCTTCCTTTTCATCACGCCTTAGACTGAAACTAAGTAATGGAGGGAGAATCCGATTATTGGAGGATTCTTGGTGTGGCACAGATACCTTCCAAACATTATTCCCAAACCTTTATCGTCTCTCTTCCCTTCACAGCAGTCTTATCTCAAACTTTGTTTTTGATTCCGAGGGATCATCTGTCTCGTGGAATCTTCATTTGAGTAGGAATGTCTCGGCTAGAGACGAAGGCGAAGTGATCCACCTTCTTAATCTTCTGGAGGAATGTTGCCTTGCAGAAGAAGAGGACAAGTTACTATGGCCTTGGGATCCTCTAGGGTCGTTCTCCACTAAATCTTTTTTTGATATACTTATTGATAACCCTTCCTTGCCCGTTCTCCCACAACATCAACTACTTTGGAAAGCACAAGTCCCATGAAAAGTCAAATTTTTGGGATGGGTCACTATTCTTGGCAGGTTGAATACGGGGAGGTATTACAAAAGAGATTGTTGCATTTGTTCATCTCGCCTCATTGATGCACTTTATGCAAACAAGATTTGAAATTTGTGGAGCATTTCACTAGTACATGCTCCTTCGTCCATAGCATATGGGAGACATGGAGGTCTCATTTTCGAGAGATTGAAGGAGAGGTAAGCAGGTTTCAAGGCATCAATATCTTTCCCTATTTGGATTGCATACAGTCATCGTGAAGGAAACATTGGAAGGTGGTTTGTATAGCGGTCTTGTGGTCCATTTGGAATGAACATAATAGAAGGATTTTTGACAATAAGGAAAATTTGGTTGGTCTGGTGTGGGAGAGCTCAAAACTATTAGCAGCGTTTTGGATAACTAATAGTAAATTGTCAAGGGTTTTCTGCAAATGACTGGGTGAGAAATTGGGATAGCATTGTATTGGGATAGCGTTGTATAGGGTTTTGCTTTTGCTGAGAATATACAACATAGGTAACAAAGTGTAATACTATTTGCATGTTGTCATTGTCAAATATATCTTACACAGAAAAGATTTGGTTTTGCAAGTCTATTTGACGAGGCTCTACGCGTTACGTTTCCAACTTCTATTTCTAGAACTTAGGTTTATTACCCCGAGAGGTGTCCCAACTTGATCAAAGCCCCGATACTCAAATAAACATCAAGAATTCTGATGACAAATTCCAAATATTGACTAAACCAGTGAGCTCTAACCTGACTATTAATGCCGAAAATCTTGATATTGCTTCCTTTGTATTTTCAGCATTTGTACTTGTTCTTACACCCATGAGTAACAATCTTAACTAATATTAATGACCATTAAAATCACGGAATCGCTACTCAATTTACAATTGCTAATCTTCATTTCTATATGTTGTGGAGAAGAGCAAAATCTGTGGGATTTATTTCTTTTAAGGTTTATTTCCTTTAAGGATTTATTTCCTTTAAGGAAAGATGATAATTTTAGTAGTCGTTTTATTTAGCAATTACTAAAATTGTAATTATAGCTATATGTGTGCATAGCCCTGAATGTCTATATATATGGTGTCCCTCCATTAAGACATCATCAAGAATAAGAAAATATTTTCTCTCTTCTCTCATGGACGTAGGCCTTGGAGCCGAACCACGCTACATCTTTGTGTCTTTTATTAGTATTTAACATGGTGTCAGAACTTTAAGCTCGTACAACTGGGAAATTTTTCTTTTCTTCCGACCTTCATCGTCGAAATTGTTTTATTTTGGCCTTCATTGCCGGAACCTTCCTCGTTGGCCTTCATCGCCATTATTCGTGTTGCTGATTGGTGCGTACGTCTTCATCACTGCTACTATTTCACCATCAACTACTGCGTCTTCCTCATCGACACTACTGATATCCTAATCGTCGTCGACGCCTTCGTCTCCATTGCTACTGTGTTTCAGTCGCCGCTGCTCGAACCCACCATTGCTGATCTTTGACGTTGCTACTGATCTTCGTCGTCTCTCGCGCATCTCTCTTACATATCTCTCTTGCGCATCACTGCATCACTGCATCTCTCTAATCTCCATCGCCATCTGCAGCTCCTGGGAAAAAGAAAAATGTCGGTTACTTCTGAAACAGTTGCAGACTCCCCGGTGCCAGACGGATTCAGCCAAGACGACATTGAAAGATTGAAATCTTTGCTTGGCACACTGGACAAACCCTCAGGTACCTGTTCATTGGCCCATTCAGGTAACTTTCCTATTTTTATTGGATTTAACGTCTCGGATAAGTCTTTTGCTAACTCTTGGGTTATAGATTCTAGTGCTACTGATCACATGACCAAATCTCCCAATATATTTCATACCTACAACCTATGTCCTAGTAGTCGGAAAATAGCCACAGCTGATGGATCCTTAACCACAGTTGCTGGTATAGGTGATGTTCACATCAGCCCCACCCTTACACTCAGAAATGTTCTTCATGTTCCTAAACTATCTACTAATTTTATCTCTATTAAAAAGTTGACCCATGATCTGAGTTGCAATGTAACCTTCTTCCCTACTTACTGTGCATTTCAGGACCAGGACTTGGGGACGATGATTGGACATGCTAAGGAACAGGACGGGTTGTATTACCTTGAGACACCAGTACATCCTATCAAGAGTAACACTTCATTTCTCTCCGAGCACAAATTTTCCAATAAAGAAAAGCTATGGCTCCATCATCGCCGCCTTGGACATCCTTCTTTTCGAACCCTTAAAATCATGTTTCCTTTTTTGTTTAAGTCTCTCAATGTTGAAGATTTTCATTGTGAAGTGTGTGAACTTGCGAAACACAAGCGTATATCTTTTCCACTTAGTAATGAAAGAAGTTCAGATCCTTTTGATTTCATTCATAGTGACATTTGGGGTCCCTCTCCAATACCTAATGTTTCTGGAGAGCGATGGTTTGTGTTCTTCATTGATGATAGTACTAGAGTCTCGTGGATATTCTTATTGAAACAAAACTCCGCTGTGAGCTTTGTTCTTCCTACCTTCCATAACATGATACACACCCAGTTTGTTGCTAAAATCAAGAGATTTCGATCTGACAATGCTAGAGACTATTTTAATCAAACATTGACCAATTACTTCCAAAACGAGGGGATCCTTCATGAATCATCCTATGTTCACACCCCACAACAAAATGGAGTTGCTGAAAGAAAAAACGGCCACCTGCTTGATACAACCCGAGCCTTTTTATTTCAGAATACTTTGCCTAAGTCCTATTGGGGGGAAGCTGTCCTTACTGCAACATACCTTATTAACCGCCTACCATCCCGGACCCTTGGTTTCAAAAGTCCTATGGAAAAGCTATGTCAATTTTACCCTAAGGTCAAAATCTCCAATAATCTTATACCTAAGATATTTGGGTGTTTATCATTTGTCCATGTTCACCAACCCAACAGGGGGAAGTTGAACCCCAGAGCTCTCAAGTGTGTTTTTGTCGGATACTCTTCCACTCAGAAGGGATATAAAGGCTATCATCCGCCATCAAAGAAATTCTTTGTCTCTGTCGATGTCACTTTCTGTGAACCTGAGCCCTGTTTTTCCGCTCCTCTTCTTCCGGGGGAGAGTGTCATCATGGAAGATAAGGATCGGAACTCCCTTGATAACCCTTTTGATCTTTTTGGCCCCTTTAACCTCCAACAATCCAAACCTGAATCTCCTACACCCTCTGTACCCAATGACGAACCTAAGGATCGGATGACTGGACAAATGTACTCAAGGAAGAAAGCTGCAGCTCCTGAACCGATGCAAGTTCAAGAATCTGAACCAATCCCTGAAAATGAGGTAACAAATCCTGAACCCTCCTTACAAATTTCATTAGTTCCTGAAACTAACAATGATCTTTTAGCCTTTGAACCTAACAATGATCTCCCCATTGCCATTAGAAAGGGCACAAGGGAATGCACTAAACATCCCTTGTATCGACTATCTCATGTTGTATCCTTCGAGAAGTTCTCGCCAACCCATAAGAGTTTCCTTACCAACCTGAACAACATCCAGACTCCTACATCATTATCCGAGGCTTTATCTTACACAAATTGGAAACAAGCTATGAATGTGGAAATGGAAGCCCTGGAGAAAAATACAACATGGGAGTTGGTAGACTTGTCTGCAGGAAAGAAACTTGTGGGATGCGAATGGGTTTATACAGTAAAATACAAAGCAGACGGGTCCCTAGAGCGCTACAAGGCAAGATTAGTAGCCAAAGGATATACTCAGACATATGGTGTGGACTATCAAGAGACATTTGCTCCGGTTGCAAAAATGAATACTGTGAGACTTGTTTTGTCATTAGCAGCTAATTATGACTGGGATCTGCAACAATTTGATGTAAAGAATGCATTTTTACATGGGGATTTAGAAGAAGAAATCTATATGGAAGTGCCTCCAGGATTTGGCACCACTGATAAAGTGTGTAAATTGAAAAAGGCCCTGTATGGACTTAAACAATCTCCGAGGGCATGGTTTGGTCGGTTTGCCAAAGTAATGAGAAATATGGGATATAGACAAAGCCAAGGAGATCACACTATGTTTATTAAGCACTCGACTTCAGGGGGAGTTACAGCTCTATTAGTGTATGTTGATGACATCATCATGACAAGAAACAATGAGAACGAGAGACAAACTTTGAAGCAGTGTTTGACCGAGCAATTTGAGATCAAGGAACTAGGGAGATTGAAATACTTCCTAGGGATTGAAGTGACACACTCTAAACAGGAAATCTTTATTTCTCAACAGAAGTACATTACAGACTTTCTTAAAGAAACAAGGAAACTAGCATGCAAACCAATGAATACTCCTATTGATCTTAATCAAAAGCTTGGAGAAGTTGAAGAAGCGCTGACTATTAATAAGGAGATGTATCAAAGACTAGTAGGAAGACTCATCTATCTCTCTCACACAAGATCTGATATTGCATATGCAGTAAGTGTAATAAGTCAGTTCATGCACAACCCTAAAGAAATTCATTTGCAAGCAGTTAATCGCGTTTTACAGTATCTTAAAGGGACTCCAGGACAGGGCATCTTATTTAAACAACACACAGGAGTGATTCTTGAAGCATATACTGATTCAGACTATGCTGGTTCAATAGTTGACAGAAGATCAACTAGTGGATATTGTACGTTTCTTGGTGGGAATTTGGTGACATGGCGAAGTAAAAAGCAGAATGTAGTGGCCAGATCTAGTGCTGAAGCAGAATTCCGAGCAATGGCACAAGGGGTTTGTGAGCTATTATGGTTGCAGATAATTTTGACAGATTTGAAGATACACTGGGATGGCCCTATGAGACTCTATTGTGACAATAAATCTGCAATTAGCATTGTTAAAATTGGTCTGAATGCCCTTTCCTTAGGGTTTCCTTTCATTATATAGAAGAGAATGTACATCAAAGTTGTCATATTTGCCAACGTACAAGATAAGTATCATCCCTATTTACAGCCTAATTATCTGCTATTTATAATCTTGCTTTAACAGAAAACATCCCTAAAATATTGCAAATCAAATATTCTCTGATCCTAAAATATCGCAAATCAAATATTCTCTGATCCTAAATTATCTTCGTAACATCTCCGTAACATCCCCCCTCAAATTGATGTTGGTAGATCAAAAAGCATCAATTTGTCAATCAAGAACTGATGTCGATGCCGAGAAAGAGCTTTAGTGAAGATGTCGGCAGTCTAATGTTCGGTAGAAATGTGAGGAAGAGTAATCACATGTTTGTCAAAGGCTTCTCGTATGGAATGGCAATCGACTTCGATATGTTTTGTACGCTCATGGAAAACCGGATTAGCAACGATCTGAATAACACTTGTATTATCAGCATGAAGAGAAGTGGAATGTAGCTGAGGAAAGCCAAATTCTCCTAATAACCCACGAAGCCATGTGATCTCAGAGCAAGCGGAAGACATAGCACGATACTCAGACTCAGTGGAGGACTTGGAAACTCTGTCTTGCTTCTTACTCTTCCAAGAAATGAATGCATTGCCGAAGAACATGCACCATCCAGTAACAGAACGACGAGTATCTGCACATCCAGCCCAATCAGCATCACTATATCCCACCAACTGTAAGGAAGAATCCTTAGGAAAGAACAACCCATGTGAAGAGGTGCCCTTCAGATATCGAATAATACGACGGGCAGCAGCTAGATGAAGATGTCGAGGGGCCTGCATAAATTGACTGACCTGCTGCACAGCAAAAGAAATGTCAGGGCGAGTAATCGTCAAATAATTCAAACTCCCAACGAGCTGCCGATACAAGGATGGATCTGAAAGAAGCTCGCCTTCCTCACGAAATAGCTTGAGATTAACCTCCAAGGGGGTAAGAACAGAGTTACCCGATTGGAGACCAGCCAAGGAAATCACTTCTTGTGTGTATTTGTGTTGAATTTAGAGAAGAAAATAATTCTCATATGTCTCAATGATCATTGTACAGTCTGAATATATAATGGAAAACTAGTAAAATAGGAAACTAACTAATAGAGATATCAGGGATTTCCTGAATCTCTTTATTCCTAAATTAATGTAGACAACTAATACTGAAAATCAGCAACTGTATCCTGAAAATCAGCAGCAGCTGTATCCCTGAAATCAGGGATTGAGTATTTCAACAATCAGCAACTGTATCCTGAAAAACAGCAGCTGTATCCCTGAAAATCAGGGATTGACAGCAGCAGCTGTATCCCTGAAAATCAGGGATTGAGTATTTCAACACTCCCCCTCAAGCTAGGCGTAGATGTTAATCAAGCCAAGCTTGATACTCAAATCTTCAAAATTCTTCCTTGGTAGAGCTTTAGTGAGGATATCTGCTATTTGCTGACTTGTCGGTGTGTATAGCAGACTAACTGTCCCATTTTCTATCTTCTCCTTTATGAAGTGGCGATCTATCTCCACATGCTTGGTCCTGTCATGATGTACTGGATTCTTTGCAATGTTAATAGCTGACTGATTGTCACAAAATACCTTCATTGATTCAGAAGTGATGATTCCTAGTTCCCTCATTAGTCTTTCTAGCCATATTCCCTCACAAATTCCGAGTGCCATAGCTCTGAACTCTGATTCTGCACTGCTTCGAGAAACTACCGATTGTTTCTTACTTCGCCATGTTACTAAGTTTCCCCACACATACGTACAATAACCAGATGTTGACCTTCGGTCCGTTATTGATCCGGCCCAGTCAGCATCAACAAACACTTCAACATCTTTCCTTGTGTTTTTCTTGAAGTACAAGCCTTTACCTGGTGTCATTTTAAGATACCTTAGTATCCGATAGACAGCTTCCATATGTTCTTCAGTCGGATCATTCATGAATTGACTGACTACACTAACCGAGAACCCAATATCAGGTCTGGTGTGTGAGAGATAAATCAGCTTCCCAACAAGTCTTTGATATCTTCCTTTGTCCACTGGAATATTGTCCTTATTAGCTCCAATTTTAGTGCTTGAATCCATGGGTGTTTCAGCCGGTTTGCACCCAAGCATTCCCGTCTCTTTAAGTAGATCTAGTACGTACTTCCTTTGTGACACTGAGATTCCCTTGCTTGACCGGGCTACTTCCATTCCAAGGAAATATTTTAGGCTCCCAAGATCCTTGGTTTCAAATTCTTTGGCAAGTAGGGTTTTGAGCTTGATCAATTCATCTTCATCATCACCTGTTAAGATGATGTCATCTACATATACAATGAGAATTGCCAACTTTCCTTTGGTTGAGTGTTTGACAAACAAAGTGTGATCAGCTTGACACTGAGAGTACCCATACTTCTTCACTGTTTTGTTGAATCTGTCAAACCAAGCTCTTGGAGATTGCTTCAGTCCATAAAGGGATTTCTTGAGCTTACACACCTTATTCATAGTTGCCTTGGTTTCAAAGCCGGGAGGAATATCCATATAAACTTCTTCTGTAAGGTCTCCATTGAGGAATGCATTCTTCACATCAAGTTGGTGGAGAGGCCAATCAAGATTGGCAGCTAATGATAGTAGTACCCGAATGGTGTTTAATTTGGCTACTGGAGCAAACGTCTCTTGGTAGTCAATGCCATAGGATTGAGTGAACCCTTTTGCAACCAGCCGCGCTTTAAATCTGTCCACACTACCATCAGCCTTGTATTTGACAGTGAAAATCCATTTACATCCTACTGGATGTTTCCCACTCGGTAGGTCTGAAATCTCCCAAGTTCCATTCTTCTTTAGTGCTTGCATTTCTTCCCATACTGCAGTCTTCCATTCCGGAATTGAAATGGCTTCTTGGATGGAGTTAGGAATTTGCATTTTGTTCAAATTTGCCACAAATGTTTGGAAGCTAGGTGACAACCCTTTATAAGAGACAAAATTGTAGATTGGATGACTGGTACATGACCTCCTACCTTTCCTTAAAGCAATGGGACAGTCAAGGTCATTAGCAATAGACTCACTAGTGATGAATTCAGAGCTAGTGTTACCTGGTGAACTTTCATGGTTTCTTGCACTCGGGTCAGATTCTTGACTTTGCTTGGGAGGTGCTTGTTGCTCAACATCCTCTTGGATCTTCTTCTTCCGAGAATATACAATGAACTCACCATTGATTGCAGGTTTAGGACATTGGACAGGACTTGAAGGTAGAGGATTTTCAGGAGTTGAAGATGGAGGATTTTCAGGTTCAGATTCAGAATTTTCCAAATCAGAATTTGTTTCTGTTTGGTGGCTTTGGTTTGGAGTAGGAGTAGTTGAGATAGGAGGGATGGTGACTTGGGAACTTGGGGAACTTGGGTAGTTGTTGGATGTTGTGGCATCAATATCCCAAAGCTGGTATTCCTGTATGAGATTCTCCCCCTGAATATCAGATTTGGGGTAATAAGGTTGATGTTCAAAGAAAGTAACATCCATGGAAGTGTATAGTCTTTTGGTAATAGGAGAATAGCATTTGTACCCTTTTTGGTTTGGAGAGTAACCAAGGAATATACACTTGAGTGCTTTGGGGTCGAGTTTACTTCGGTGTTGTTGATGCACATGGACAAACACGGAGCACCCGAATACTTTGAGAGGTATTGTTGAGACAATGCGGGTGTTGGGATAAGAGTAACAAAGGAGTTGGCACGGGTTTTGGAAATTTAAGACATGGGAAGGCATTCGGTTTATGAGATAAGTTGCTGTGAGTATGGCTTCCCCCCAAAACTGTTTTGGAACATGAGTGGAAAACATAAGTGATCTAGCAACCTCTAGAATGTGTCTATTTTTCCTTTCTGCTACTCCGTTTTGTTGAGGTGTATCGACACATGAACTTTGGTGTATAATGCCTTGACTTTGTAGGTAATCTCCGAGAATGTGGTTGAAGTAATCCTTGGCATTATCAGTTCTAAAGATTTGGATTTTGGTATGGAATTGGGTTTGAATCATGCTGTTGAAATTTTTGAATATTTGCCCGACCTCTGATTTTTCTTTCATGAGAAACACCCAAGTGATCCTAGTATGATCATCTACAAATAAGATAAACCAGCGGGTACCAGTCACACTTTTGATACGTGAAGGTCCCCAAACATCACTATGGATCATTGAGAATGGATGAGATTTTTGATATTGTTGAATTGAATAAGGAGTACGAGCATGTTTAGCAAATTGACAAACTTCACACTGAAAATCTTTTGGACTTCTATTGCTGAATAATGAGGGAACAAGTTTTTGAAGGTACACGAAATTGGGATGGCCTAGTCTATAGTGCCATAACATAACTTCACTATCATTATTGAAACGAGAAACAGAAAGAGAAATTTTTGTAGGCTGATTGTTTGCCTTGTCCGAATCTGCCTTGTGAGTTTGTTGTTCCGGAAGATCACCAATCCTGAGGATGTAGAGCCCTGAGCACATCTTAGCATTGCCAATCATCTTCCCCGAATTCAAGTCCTGAAATTCACACGAGTTAGGGAAGAACTTAGTAACACAGTTAAGCTCTTGAGTGAGTTTACTAATAGAAAGTAAATTGCAATCTAAGTTTGGGACCAAGAGGACTGAGTTTAGGGTGAGGTTCTTTGAGATAATCACAGAACCTGTTCCTGCTACTCTTGAGAGAGATCCATCTGCAATTCTAACAGAGAAATTTTCATGACATGGATTATAAGTATTAAAAATCCTTGCATCTCCAGTCATGTGGTCGGAGGCTCCTGAATCCACAATCCATGGTCTGATTTTTTCTCTTGTTGCACTGAGTGCGTTTAAGAAATTACCTTTGTGAGCCAAGGATCCGGTTCCAATGACAGAGGTATTGGAGGATTGTTGCTGGTTGATTAACTTTTGCAAAAGTTCCATTTGTTCTTTGCTGAATAGGCTTTGTTCTGGCTGTGTGTGGTTCTTGTCACAGGAGGCCAGATGTCCACGACTTTCTCTGTTGTTGGATGGACGTGAGGGCTTCCAATCAGCGGGTTTTCCATGGATCTTCCAGCAGGTCTCCTTGGTGTGACCAGTCTTCCGGCAGTGATCACACCAAGGTCGTCCCTTTTTTTGTCTATAGTCTCCAGCTTGATGTTGAGGCCCTTGAACTGAGAGTGCAGATCCTTCAGAGCTGTGTGTCGTAGTTGGCGGTCCCATCATCACTTTCTTTCGACTTTCTTCCATGCGCACTTCTGAAAATGCCTCTCGAAGACTAGGTAGTGGTTTTAGTCCCATGATTCTTCCTCGAACTTCATCAAGGTCCTTGTTGAGGCCCAACAAAAACTTATAAAGTCTTTTCTTTTCAATGATTTTTCTATATTTGATTCCATCTTCTGGGCAATGCCAATTGTATTCTTCAAACATGTCTAATTGCTGCCAATTCCGTGTGAGAGTGTTGAAGTATTGAGTGACTGTGAGGTCTTCTTGACGTAGATCGTGAAGGATACTTTCAACAGCAAAGAGTTCGGATGAGTTATCGAAGCTAGAATATGTTTCTCTGGCTGCATCCCAGATGTCCTTTGCAGTCACATACAATAGGAAATTTTCTCCAATTTCGTTTGTCATTGAGTTGATAAGCCAAGACATCACCATGTTGTTTTCTGACTTCCATGTTCTGTATTTTGGATCTTCTTTGCTTGGTGGGACTGCTACTCCAGTGAGGTAGTCATCTCTTCCCTTTCCGCAAATGAACATCATTACTGATTGTGACCATTGAAGGTAATTTTGTCCATTGAGTTTGTGCCCTGTAATGGGCTGAAGATTTCCATCTGATCCTCCATTGCTGCCTGTGGCTGGGGTTTCAGAATGGGAGGTGACTTTTGAGGAGGATTGGCTTTGCTGAGCCATTGTCATCCCGTATTTTGTCATCTATCTACAGGTCAGAGGTGGCAGCTCTGATACCATGTTGAATTTAGAGAAGAAAATAATTCTCATATGTCTCAATGATCATTGTACAGTCTGAATATATAATGGAAAACTAGTAAAATAGGAAACTAACTAATAGAGATATCAGGGATTTCCTGAATCTCTTTATTCCTAAATTAATGTAGACAACTAATACTGAAAATCAGCAACTGTATCCTGAAAATCAGCAGCAGCTGTATCCCTGAAATCAGGGATTGAGTATTTCAACAATCAGCAACTGTATCCTGAAAAACAGCAGCTGTATCCCTGAAAATCAGGGATTGACAGCAGCAGCTGTATCCCTGAAAATCAGGGATTGAGTATTTCAACAATTTGTGTTGATGTAACAATGTACCAAACGGAGTAATTTGGACCTCAAAACCAAGAAAGTACTGCAAAGGACCAAGATCTTTCATATGAAAAGAGGTCTTGAAATGTTGTTGCAATTGCTGAAGTAATTCAGTATCAGAGCCAGTAATCACAATGTCATCGACATATACCAGAAGCAACACAATTCCTGCAGAATTCTTGCGAAGAAAAAGAGAGGAATCAAACTGACTCTGAGCAAACTGAAAGGCGAGCAAAGTAGAGTGGAATTTATCAAACCATGCGCGCAGAGCTTGTTTCAGTCCGTACAAGGACCGGCGTAGCCGACAAACCTCCGAGGAAGGTGTAGTAAACATGCCGGGAGGTGGAGACATATAGATTTCTTCCTTTAGGTCTCCATGTAGAAAAGCATTCTTCACAACTATCTGCCTGAGAGACCACCCCTGTGAAGCAGCAAGTGCTAAAATAGTCCGAACGGTAGTCATCTTGGCAACGGGGGCAAATGTTTCAGCATAATCAATGCCATACTCTTGACGATTCCCAAGAGCCACAAGACGAGCCTTATATCTGTCGAGTGAGCCATCAGATTGAAACTTAACTGAATACACCCATTTACAGCCAATCGGTTTGACACCTGAAGGACAAATCATAATATCCCAAGTGTGATTCTCTTGAAGAGCCTGGATCTCTTCTTGCATGGCCTGCTGCCAACATGCTTGGGAAGCTGCCTGGGCATAAGAGTGAGGAACAGAAACAGTATCGAGAGTGGCAGTGAGTGAGGTATGAGGAAAACCATACCTATCAGGTGCATGTGTAACCCGAGTGGAGCGTCGAGGTATAGGAACCGCAGAATCAGGTATCGGATCAGTGTCTGGAAGGAGAGTTGGAGAAGGTGGAAGACATCGCCAATACACTAGACCTGATTTAAACCACTCAATAGAAGAAAACACATCATCAAAAGCTGGAAGAAGAGCAACAGAGGGATCGGAAATAACCTGAGATTGAAAGAAATATTGATTTTCGAAGAAAATCACATTCCGGGAGATTCGAAATTTATTTGCATGAGCATCATAACAAATAAATCCTTTTTAAGTAGAGCTATATCCCATAAAGGCACACGTGACAGACTGTGCAGAAAGCTTGTGACGATCAACAGGGGGTAAATGAACAAAACAAACACACCCAAAAGTATGAAGGGATTGATACTCAGGAGAAATGCCAAACAAACGAAAATAGGGAGAATCATAATTTAGAGTGGTAGTAGGCAAGCGATTGATCAAATAGACAGCAGTAGATAAAGCTTCTACCCAGAATTTAGACGGTACAGACGAATCAATCAACAAAGTACGAACGACATCTAAGAGATGACGATTCTTACGTTCGGCGACTCCATTATGTTGAGGGTATAAGGACAAGAACGCTGAGAGATGATCCCCTTTTTCAGAAGATACGTCTGAAACGAATGGGACATGTACTCTCCCCCTGAGTCGGAGCGTAAGATTTTGATACATGTACTGAATTGTGTCTCGACAAGCGGAACAAAGCTTTGAAAGACAAAAAACACGTCACCTTTAAAACGAAGAAAATATATCCAAGTAAATCGACTAAAATCATCGATAAACGTCACAAAATAACGATACTGACCATGAGAAACAACAAGACTTACATCCCAAACATCAGTATGTATAATCTCAAAGCATTTAGAAGCACGACTACCATGCGAAAGAAAAGGTAAAGTTTTACTTTTACCAAGACGACAAGTAGCACAATCAAAAGAAACAGGAGAAGAATTAAATGAATCGTTTTTGCCCAAAAAACCATGTTTCAAAAGATATGTCAAGACAACAGAATTGGGGTGACCCAATTTCTTATGCCAAACTTCAGTATTATTGGCAGTAGTCGTACATGCAATAGAAATGACACTAGGAACAGAAAATTGTAAAGGAAATAGACGTCCCACTTTAGGCCCCTTCGCGATCACCGTCCCCGACACCTGATCCTGCACAAGACAACCACCACGAGAAAAATGAACTTCACAGTTATGATCCACCAATTGTCCAACAGAAATCAAATTGGTAGATAATCCAGGAGAGACAAAAACATGTTGGAATGAAGAACCCAAATTACCAACAGCAGTGATAGGAAGAGTACTGCCATCAGTAGTCTGAATATTTTGCGTGCCTCCATACTTACGAACATCATGGAGACCAATCGAACGACCAGTCATATGATTAGAAGCGCCCGAATCAACAATCCAAGAAGAAGTGGAGTTTGTACCTGTACCTTGCAGGCCTAAAGTCGTAAAAGCGGACACAATCATCTGTTGGACCATGGCAGGTGTGAGAACGGATGAATCAGTGCTTACAATGGGGGGCGCAGAAGAAGGCGAAGGTTGAGCAACAGCTTGAAAGGCTTGGGATTGGCAATTTTGAAGGCCGCACTTGACATTCTTTGATGATATGACCCTCTTTCTTGCAGTAGTTGCAAACTTTCTTAGGGCAGTTGCGAGCAATATGACCGAACTCCTTGCAACTGAAACATTGCACTTTGTTCTTTCCTTTCCCTTGTGTCGCATAGGCTACATTCACAGCTTCAGAAACAACCTTCTCAGAAGTCATACTCATCTGAGTGGATAACCATTGTTCGTCATGCAGTAAATCTCTCAAACAAATATCGAAAGAGGGAATCGGATTACGGTTCAATAAATCGGCTCTAACAGGCTCAAATTCAGGTCGAAGCTTCATCAAGAACTGATCACGCTGACTCTCAGCATGAACCGCTTGAAGAGCCGCGAGTGCCGTAACGAGAACCTTAGAATGAACAATAGCAGAATACTCGCCCAAAGATTAATAAAACCAGAATAAAATTGCTCAATAGTCAAATTACCTTGATTGAAATTGCTAATTTCTAATTCCAATTGAAATTTTCGAGCGTTGTGGTCTTGATGATAAGCACGTTGTAGATAGTCCCACATAGCCTGAGCCGTAGGAAAACACCGAAGATTGGTGACAAGATGGGGCTCAATCGTTCCCAACAGGAAGGAGATCACCTTAGCATCTTTGACCTCCCATTGGGCAAGTTCGTTTTCATCAGTGGGAACTCGAATAGAACTATCAATATGGGTTGATAATTCCTTCCCTGTCAAAAACATCTTAAATTGAAATTCCCATGTAGGAAAATTCTTGCCAGTGAAGCGACCAATAGTATTCTCAATTGACATGATAAAAAAATTCAGACAGGCACGACAAGGGAAAAAAATAATTCTGTTGATCGAAATCACAGTTCGATGAATTCGCACCCAGAACCGATGTCACAGAGGTTGCAAACCATCTCGCAACCACTACAGAAACGGCCAGTCACCACCACAGATGGGTCGACTGCCACAGAGAAGGTCGATTGACACCCAGCCACCGAGAGAGAACCACTGAAAAAAAAAACAGAGAACCCGCAAGAGAGAACGATTCTCTACCACAAAATCAATCGCCGACAGCCACAAAATAGTGAACCCACAAAGTGGGATGATCCCAGAGCAAGATGGAACTTGCAGAAACAGAAAAGAAATTCTTTTCTCGTCACACACGAATGATTGAGACCACAGAGATGAATATCAGAGTAGGGGCTCTGATACCATGTCAAAATTGGTCTGAATGCCCTTTCCTTAGGGTTTCCTTTCATTATATAGAAGTGAATGTACATCAAAGTTGTCATATTTGCCAGCGTACAAGATTACAGCCTAAGTATCTGCTATTTACAATCTTGCTTTAACAGAAAACATCCCTAAAATATCGCAAATCAAATATTCTCTGATCCTAAAATATTGCATCGCAAATCAAATACTCACTGATCCTAAAATATCGCAAATCAAATATTCTCTGATCCTAAATTATCTCCGTAACATCTCCGTAACAAGCATTGTCCATAACCCAGTTCAACATGATCGAACCAAGCATATAGAGATTGATAGACATTTTATTAAAGAGAAGCTTGATAGTGGGTTGATTTGTACTCCATATGTGTCTACCAATAATCAACTCGCCGATGTGCTCACTAAAGGGTTAAACCATACTGCATTTCAAGCAAATGTGTCCAAGCTGGGAATGGTAAACCTTTATTCACCAGCTTGAGGAGGAGTGTTGTGGAGAAGAGCAAAATCTGGGGGATTTATTTCCTTTTAAGGTTTATTTCCTTTAAGTATTTATTTCCTTTAAGGAAAGATGACAATTTTAGTAGTCGTTTTATTTTGCAGTTACTAAAATTGTAATTATAGTTATATGTGTGCATAGCCCTGTATGTCTATATATATGGTGTCCCTCCATTAAGACATCATCAAGAATAAGAAACTATTTTCTCTCTTCTCCCGTGGACGTAGGCCTTGGAGTCGAACCACGTTACATCTTTGTGTCTTTTATTAGTATTTAACAACAAGCACTATGGGACTACCATAATCCTCCCCCTTAGGTCCAACACCCTTGCTAGGACCACTGGTAGATCTCCAATAGCCTCGAGAGTAGCTCTAATACTACTTGTGATGGACTGCTCAAATCATACAACAAATTATTGTCTTTGGGCTTGACTACTCTCACAGATTTGCCTCCACAGGCGTACACCCACTCAAGAGAGGCTTGTTTAAATAACCCATCTAGATAGTGACCTGAAGCCTGTTAGCTCACTTGGGCCACCCTTTAGTCGTTCATGCCGCCCTCAAGGTCAGTCCAAAATGGGTGTTCACGTCTTTAAGACCTCAATAAATAACTCAGGGTCTCTCCCACTACGCAGGCGATGCGGAACTATCACAATCGACCCCCTTAGGTTCTAGTGCCCTAGCTAGGACCACTAGCACTCGTCCATTAGCCTCGGAAGTAGATTGCAATAGTCTTATATCGTTCTGTGGTGAGAAAGACCCCAGGCTATATTATAGAGGTTGTCTCAAACACATGAATGTTGAGGGCAGGATGTGTGGACTAGTATAATTCTGCATGGCAAGCTTTGGCTTGCTTTTTGGATAGGCTATTTAGATGGGCCTCTCCTGTGTCAGTGTGCACACGTAGGGCAAATCCGTGAGGGTGGTAATGCATAAAGTGGACAATCTGTCACATTGTTTTAGCAGTCTGTCACAAGTGGTACTAGAGCCATTTTAGTCTTGGAGTTAGTGGAGGTGTGCCAGTGGTCCTAGTGAGAACATTGAACCTAAGGGAGGTGGATTGTGATAATCCCACATCACTCATGTAATGGGAGAGACTCTAGGCTATATTAGAGAGGTTGTCTCAAGCACATGAACACCTGCTTTACTAGAATCTTAAGGCGGGATGAAAGGGCATGTCGTGTGATCACACGACAGGCTTCAGGTCACTTTTCGAATTGGTTGTCTAGAGTCTAGACCAGCGTCACATTCGTGGGTGTGTGCACATGAGGGCAATTTCGTGATGGTGATAGGCCCGAAGTGGACGATCTATCGTGCGGTTTGAGCAATCTCACATAGATGACAAGGTAACTTGATTTGGAGATGAGATTGACAAAGAATTCTATTTAGGGGGAAAAACAAAAGAAGCCATCACTAGAATTTGTCATTACGCCAAAATTTGCATGTTATAAAATAAAATGTTGCATAAAATTCCAGCATACAAGGAATGTAGAGAAATCAGGTTTTGTTTGGGATAAACTGAACCAAGTTTTTTTTAGGATGAATATCTAAGGAAGAAATGTCTAGGTAAGATCGTTGGTAGGAAAAACTGAACAAACATTGCCTACAAACCTAGAATGTGGTAGCTCCAAGTATTCATGACTTGCATATATTAGTTTGACCAGGACAGTTTTACATTGAAATAATAAGACCTAATAGACTTTATGGATCAAGGTGCTCGTAAAATGAGTTTGCAGAATATTCATCTCGAATTGGTGGAGGGAAAGATTAATTGGGAATATTCATTTAAATCAGGTAGTAAAATTATTGGAGGATAGATAAATGCATCTTGATTGAGATAAGTTTGGACGTACAATAGGAAGCAGTGAAAACTTCAGCAAGGTGCAGCAGATTGAAGACTTCATAACCCAACCATCATTGGAAAAGATTGTTCCTTTAATGAAAGACAAGGAACTGAAATTTTGTCCCTTAAAAGAAGATATAGCCTAAAACAGATCAAATCTAAAAATAAGAGTAACTTAAAGGAGTTGGATTAAGGTGTTGTGTTTGGTTGTGCATAAAGTGACAAAAACAAGTCCAAATTACTAGGGATGGGCTTTCATTATCTTATTTATCTACTTCCCTTTTTCTTGTTAAGTCACAAACACCAGTCTCTGTGTATGGTAATGACAATTAGTTCTAATTTTATTCTTTATCTTTGTTTAGATCTTATGAGATCAATAAGAGTTGCTTTTTTTTGTCTCTATTTCGAAAATTTATTTCTCAGATAAACTTGATTTCCTAATGAATATTCATCTTATGTTATATAATAAAATTTTCTTTTGCGGTAGAACATAAAATAGATTGGATTCATGCTGGCTTGCTACATATTGTTCTCATACTCTACATTTAATGCTGTGGTTATGATATTGTAGTGGATATATGGCTCCTGAATATGCAATGAGGGGTTACTTGACAAAGAAAGCAGATGTTTACAGCTTTGGCATTTTGACACTGGAAATTGTCAGCGGAAAGCGCAACTCAGATTATATGCCAATGGAGTCATCTTTTTCTCTGCTTGATTGGGTAATCTAACTATTGCAGTTGTCCTGATGCACATCCTTTTAAAACTCAAAAAGAAAAATCTTTAAAACGATTACGTATTGCACTGGTTATTTGCCTTATCAAGGTATGAGTACCCTTGGAATGTCTGAAAGTCACTGGGCATGGGAACAGGTGACAGCCCCTCTGGTTGCTCAATTCAAAATTGATTTCTACAATGAGGATTTGTGTATTTGGCTAGCTTGGAAGATTTATTAATTTTTTTGATCATTTCAAAGTAATAAAAATGAAGAATTGAGCATTTACATAGGCTGTCATATTTATTTATTTATTTTCATTTCAAAGTAATAGAAAGGAAGAATTGAGCATTTACATAGGCTTTCATATCTTCATGATGCAAACCAATACCCATACCTATACACATCTGCACTGGTCTTCCATTGTAAAATTCTGTAAAATTTTACCTGAAAGATTGAGAGAACCAGATGTGAAAGGAATGTGTAGACATGAGGTCAGCTCCTGTTGATTGGCAGCAATTAGCAAATGAAAAAGGCGTTTAATTTATCTATACTGTTAATTCAATTATTTTCATTATTTGCTCAATGAATTTGGGACTTTTGATTGCCGACTTGCCCCTCTTTAAACAGCTTAAATCTCTTTTTCCCTTTATCCTTCTCTTCATTACTTTTAATTTGCAATCCTTCTTTCCACATGTAAGTGTTCCATTTCTATTTTTCAGCTGGCATATTAATCTACATAAATGATTTTATTAGATAAAATACTGGTAATTGGTCTAGTCATATTATGCATTTGTCCATGGTGTCAGCATTTGTTTTCCATTTTTTCCAGCATAAAAAGTACCTACAATTCCATTTCATCCACACATTATTTGTTCAAGTGTATATATTTTAGATAAAAATTAAATCTTTCGTTTTAGATGTGCATGTGGATGCCATAGCTTGATTTGAGAAGTTTAATATCTATTCTGCTTATTGAAATGCTGCTTCTCCATGATTCTCCCACTGTTAGCACTTTTCTTTTTGTCTATATTGTTCTCAAGCCTACTCATTATCTACACAAATGCACTTATAACTAGTGGATGCATTTTTTGAGTGCACCCTCAATTTCTACACCAATTTGTTGCAATATAACAGAAAATAAATATGGTTTGGAGAAATCTGTGCACCCCTCATCCATTTAGTCAGTAAATGAATATATCATGCTTATTCCATAATGAAAACAATTTGAGGAAATTTGCTAGCAAATTCATGTCTAAATTGATGGAAACAAGAGCTTACTAGGGCACATATGCTAATCACTTTTTCTTTGCAGCTCTTCTTTAACTTTCTGGTTGTCTGGCAGTTACTACCATAATAGGTACTTTTTTTCTGCCTGAAAGGAAAAGAAAATAACAATTAATCACTCTTTTTTTCTTGTTATATACTTGAAATTGCAGGTTAATGCCCTGGATGACCAAGGAAATCTCCTTGAACTCATTGACCGAAGCCTTGGATCAAACTACTCAAAAGAAGAAGCTACACAGATGCTGAAATTGGTGCTTTTGTGCACCAACCCCTCTCCCTCTCTAAGGCCAATAATGACTGATGTGGTGAGCATCCTTGATGGTCAAATGACTTTACAAGAATTACCTGCCAAGGGTGAGTCAAGCAAAACAGATAACAGTCCTGAGGCCTCCGCAGTAGCAGCTACACAGAGATCACAAGCTTCTTACAGGACACAAGTTTTGTTAGATCTTCTTAAAGAAGAAGCTTCTCCATGATTCTACTCTGGTGCTAAAAAGATGGAAAGGTAGAAAATTCACTTGTCAAATGCTGATTTATTTTGAGTATGCATATAGATTGTTATAGTGCATGCTTGCATTATGCATTTAATTTATATAAGAGAGTCCTATTAGGTGCTAGCTGAGCTTTTTGTCCTTAATTAAGTTATCAACTCTCCTTATTTATGAAAAATTACATTTCACCTTGCACTGAGTTCATGGGATTTGTGCCAGTTGATACCATGTAGGTAATGTTAGAATTATATTATATATAGTTACTTTGGTATGTTGTTATTAGATTAGGGTACTTTAGTAATTATGCCTCTAGGCTATATAAGCCATTTTATCTTCATTGTAATTGTTGTTCTTTCTACCAACTCTAATGAAACCCTAGCACTCTGGCTAGTTTTCCTTTCTTTTCTTCTCCTCTTTCTTCTTTGCATTGTTATCATGGTATCGGAGCAATAATCGACATGGGACCTTTGATTGTTGGTATAATAGAGTTGGATGGTTTGTAGATTTTTTTTATTAATGAGTACTGTTCACGACTGTTAATGAGTAACAGATTTTGCATTATTATCACCATGGGGAAGACACGTGGAATGGGTGCATCTTTTAGAGCTAATTGGCATTACTTTTGAGGTTGATTTTGCACCATTTTGGATGTTAATTTTGGTGCAACAACATTTTGGGGCTGATTTTAGGTGGGTTGAATTAAGAGATTGATGTGGCATGGTTGTGGGACCTTAAGTAATGTCATCTTGGCCATTGAATCAAGGTGAAAAGGAAACAGGTGCAATAGATTTAAGATCATTCATTGGAGTTGTTTGAGTAACTCTCCTTGTTTTGGTAAATTTGGATATTGGTTAATTACTTCGATTTTGAATTTGTTGATCTAAGTTTATTTTGGAACTTGGATAAGTTTGGTAATTTGTTTTTTTTGTGGCGACTATTATAGCGAGCAATATTGCAAGCGTATTGGATATAAGTGGTAGGCAATTCCATGCTATACAACTACATGCCATGTCTGTCTCTTCTTTTGTAGGTTTGTCTTCAAACCCCCAAGGTATATCTCAGTCCACTTGGGTCTTTGACTCTGATGCTTCTTACCATATGTCATGTGATCCATCCTCTTTTGTCTCTTTATGTCCATCCACATCATTTTTATCTGTTATGACAGCCGATGGCACTCCCATGCCATTAGCAGGTGTTGGTCGTGTTCTTACATCTCATTTGTCTCTTTCTGATGTTTATTGTATTCTGAAACTCAAGTTGAACTTAATTTCCATTAGCTAATTATGTAATTCTGGATACTCTATTCATTTTTCTCCTACCGCTTGTTATGTGCAGGATCCTCATTCCCAGGAACTAATTGGAAAAGGTTGTAGAGAGGGAGGATTATATATTTTGGAGCAACTGAGGATTCCAGATGTAGCAGCCTCCAGCATTGATTTATCATTTTTTCGTTTAAGCCCTACCTCCTCTGACTTTTATTTGTTGCATTATAGATCAGGACATGTTTCTGCTTCTCGTTTAAGATTTTTAGCCTCAAAGGGATCATTAGGAAATTTGCATTCTCATGACATTTCTGATTGTAGTGGTTGTAAATTGGCCAAGTTTTTAACCTTACCATTTAATCGAAATACTTATATTTCTCTTGCACCTTTTGATCTAATTCATTTTGATGTGTGGGGACCTGCTCCTATTACCACAAAAGGGGGGTCGAGATATTATGTTTCTTTTATTGACTATCATACTCGTTTTTGTTAGGTTTATCTTATGAAACGTCGTTCTGATTTCCTTGGCATTTATGTTACATTTCGTGCTCTTGTCAAAACACAACATTCTACTACTATTAAATGTTTTCGGTGTGATTTATGTGGGGAGTACACTTCTAATGAGTTTTTCGAATTGCTTGCTTTTGATGGTACTATACATCAGTCTTCTTGTACTGACACCCCATAACAGAATGGTGTTGCTGAAAGAAAGCACAGACACATTGTTGAGACTGCCCGTTCTCTCCTTTTGTCAGCTTCTGTTACAAGTGAATTTTGGGGAGAGGCAATTCTCACCGCGGTTCACCTGATTAATAAAATCCCAACATCCCACACTTCAGGTCTCTCTCCATTTGAAAATTTATATGGTCATGCTCTAGACTATTCTTCTTTGCGAGTTTTTGGATGTACTTGTTTTGTTCTTCGACCTCATGTTGAGCGCAATAAGTTATCTTCGCGCTCAGCTCTTTGTGTTTTCCTTGGTTATGGTGAGGGACAAAAAGGATATCGTTGTTTGATCCTGCTGCACAAAAATTGTACGTTTCTCGTCATGTTTTATTCCTTGAACATATTTCCTTCTTTTCTATTCCTGCCATCTCTTACAATGTCACTAAGTTTGATCTTATCTGCATAGATCCATTTTCAAATGATAATGATAGTTTGCATTCTCACATGCCTTCCTCTATAGATAAACCTGTCACTCACTCTCATTTGCCTATTCGTCCTTTTCCTAACCATTTCTCTCGCAGGGATAAAGGTATGAGTTCTGCAGGTTCTGATGTACCACTCACAAATGCTTCAGATGCTCAACCCTCAGCTGATAAGGGTGTCTCCTCCCTCCCTACGACAACCCAAACACCTCCTCAGATTGTGGATCCTCTTCCCTCTCGTTATTCACAACGTATTCGTAAGTCTACCCAATTGTCAGGTTTTTCTTATTTATGTTATTCACATTCATTTTCTTCATTTTTAGCATCTATTCATAAGCTTTTGAGCCTCTCTCCTATAAAGAGGCAACTCTTGACCCTTTACAGCAACAGGCTATGACTGAGGAACTTTCTGCTTTACATAGGATGACAACTTGGGATTTGGTACCTCTCCCTCTTGGTAAAACTGTTGTTGGTTCTCGTTGGGTTTACAAGATCAAAACCAAGTCTAATGGCTCAGTTGATAGATACAAGGCAAGACTAGTTGCAAAAGGGTTTACTCAATAGTATGGTATGGATTACGAGGAGACTTTTGCCCCAGTTGCAAAGATGACTACGGTTCGCACTCTTATTGCATTAGCTTCTGTTCGTCAGTGGCTTCTTTCTCAAATGAATGTAAATAATGTTTTTTTGAATGGAGACCTTAAAGAAGAAGTCTATATGAAACCTCCTTCGGGTGTTGCTCATAACTCTGGGGAAGTATGCAGGCTCAAGAAAACATTATATGGACTCAAACAAGCTCCTAAAGCTTGGTTTGAGAAGTTCTCCACAATAATTGTCTCTCTTCATTTTAGGCCCAGTGATTCTGATTTAGCTTTGTTTGTCAGGTCTACATCTGCAGGAAGCATTCTTCTTCTATTATATGTCGATGACATGATTATCACTGGTGATGATATGGATCAGAATTGAAGATAGCATTGACCTATCAGTTTGAGATGAAAGACTTGGGTTCTCTACGCTACTTCTTAGGCATTGAGGTAGCTTCCTCTCCTAAGGGTTATCTCCTTTCTCAGTCCAAGTACACTATTGATGTCATTCAACGAGCCCCTCTTATTGATATTCGAACTGTCGATACTCATCTTGAGCAAAATGTTAGATACATCCCCTCAGATGGAACTCTTTTGTCAGATCCTTCCCTATATCCCACTATTGTTGGCAGCTTAGTTTATCTCACCATCACTCACCCAGATATTGCATATGTTGTTCATGTTGTCAATCAGTTGTTGCTTCCCCTACTACAGTTCATTGGGCTGTTGTTCTTCGCATTCTTTGGTATCTTCGTGGCACCTTATATCAGAATATTCTACTTCCATCCACCTCATCCTTGGAGCTTCGTGCATTCTCTGATGTTGATTGGGCTAGTGATCATATAGATCGCAAGTCAACTACAAGATTCTGCATTTTCTTAGGAGATTCTCTTATTTCTTAGAAAAGCAAGAAACAATCTGTTGTTTCTAGGTCTTCTACTGAAGCTGAGTATCGTGCCATGACATCTACTACTACAGAGATTGTATGGTTGCGCAGATTACTTGTTGATATGGGTATTTCTATTACTTCTCCCACTCCTATGTATTGTGACAATCAGAGTGCTATACAGATTGCTCACAACTCAGTCTTTCATGAACGGACTAAGCATATTGAAATTGATTGTCATTTCACTCGTCATCACTTGCAACATGGCACCATCACCTTGCCTTTTGTATCCTCATCCTTGCAACTTGTGAAGCCACACTCCATTCAACGCTTTAGATTTCTTGTTGGCAAACTCTCGATGCTTCTTGTAGCTGCATCTTGAGTTTGAGGGGGGATGTTAGAGTAATATTATATATAGTTACTTTGGTATGTTGTTATTAGATTAGGGTACTTTAGTAATTATGCCTCTAGGCTATATAAGCCATTTTATCTTCATTGTAATTGTTGTTCTTTTTAGCAAATCTAATGAAACCTCAGCACTCTAACTAATTTTCCTTTCTTCTCTTCTCTTCTCTTTTTTCTTTGCATTGTTATCAGGTAATACATAATGAAAAGGTCTTTTCATGTGTCTTATTTACTTAAATAGTGAATTGAGTTCCTAGATCCCATTTGTTGGCGGTACTGGTGAGGTTGTGTTGATAGTTGGAAAAATGGTCTCCTGTCTTTTGTTCTATTTGGATTTTGATGTGGGTATTGTTCTTCATATTAATAATTTGAACTATCCTTGTATTTATGCAATCATCCCTTCTATGCTTGCATTTCAATGTAATGTAGTATAAATTGACAAAAAAAAAAGATAGAGAATGTTCCTTGAAAAAGGTTTTTTTTTAAAAATTTATAGTACACTTGACACATACAAAGCATAACGTACAAAGGGAAAAGCAAGCTCCTTAGAAAAGTTAATAAAGTGATTGTAGCCTAAACTAATACTAGGTTAATTGAGGATGAAATCTGTTTTGCAATTTTTGCTCAAAATGTTTTTCCATCCCTTTTAATATGAAAAAGGTAAAATAATAAGTTTATATCTTAATTAATTCTTTTTTTCACATTATAGTTATTGTTGTTGGAGTACATTTTTAAGCCAATGTTTTTCATTTTTTTTTTTTTTTGGGTAATGGAGGTACTGTTTTATAAGCTAGCTTATGCACATTACAAAAATTAATTCATCTGGAGTGAACATCACTTAGGAGACATGATAGTATATCACTCAATAACATGTGAGTATCCTCACATGTGGCCACGAGACAAGGTTTGTTATTGTAAAGGTTATACCTCTACTTTTGCAAGTAGAGTTAACATTCACCACCTAAGCCAATAATAATACAGGCATTAATAAGATTCAAACCGTCGTTAAATTTATGATGTCTCAAGAATACAAATGAAACAGGATTTTTAGAGATTAGGTCCTATAACTTTTTGGATCTAGAGCAGAGGTTTTAAGTTTTTGAAAATTAAATTTTAGGTCTTCAACCAATCAACCTGTTACCAATCAATCAAATTTTAGGTTGTCAAATAGTGTATTTGACCATTTTGTCATGCTCATGTTTAATCGTCATTTTAACTCAGATTAAAGTGATTTAAAAGGCGTTGAAATTAATAACTTCTTGACCGGGCAACTCAGTTGGTCGATTAGTATATCGATTGACCGATTGGTTAACCGGTCAGTACATCGATAAGTAAACTTTAAATGGCCATAACTTTTTCGTTTTAACTCGGATTTAAGTTATTCAAGATGCGTTGGAAAGAGGAAGAAAATATCTACACCATCGAGTGGTTTAACTGACTTTAGGATCACCGATGATTTTACATACATTGAGTGTTCAACAGCCACCGAACTGGTCACCAGTAATCGAAAAATCCCTTAAAGCACCTGAATTTGTAGATCTTGTCTTCCTCTTTCTAATGCATTTTGAATCACTCATATCAGAGTTAAAACGAAAAAAATTATGGTCATTTAAAGTTTGCATATCGATTAATCAATCGCCATACCGATTGGTCAACAAACTCACCGATCAGTATATCGTTTGATTGATCGATAAGTAAATTTTAAATAGTCATAATTTTATTGTTTTAACTCGAATTTTAGTGATTCAAGATGTGTTGGAAAGAGGAAGAAAAGATCTACAACACTGGGTGATTGAACTTTCGATCACCGGAGACCGGTCACAGGTGTTTGAAAATCGGTGATTTTTACATACATTGAGTGTTTAACAGCCACCGGACTGGTCAACGATGACCGAAAAGTCACTTAA
Organism: Paratinospora sagittata; assembly: GCA_035771175.1. Lineage (NCBI taxonomy): Eukaryota > Viridiplantae > Streptophyta > Magnoliopsida > Ranunculales > Menispermaceae > Paratinospora > Paratinospora sagittata. Next base: position 45,229,803 of record CM069598.1, read on the forward strand.
AGCACCCAGTGTTGTAGATATTTTCTTCCTCTTTCCAAAAATCTGAGTTAAAACGAAAAAAGTAATGGTCATTTAAAGTTTACTTATCGATCGATCAATTGATATACTGATTGGTTAACCGAGTTGACCGATCAATCAATCGATATACTGATCGGTTAATCGAGTTAACCAATCGATTAACCTAGTTGTCCGATCAATCAACTGAGTTGCCCGGTCCAGAAGCTATCAATTTCAATGCTTTTTGAATTACTTTAATCTGAGTTAAAACGATGGTTAAATATGAGATGGGCAAAATGGTCAAATGCACTTTTTGACAACTTGCAATTTGATTAACTGGTGACAAGTTGATTGATTGAGAACTCAAAATCTAATTTTCAAAAACTTGGAACTTCTGCTCTAGATGCAGAAAGTTACCTGGCCTAATATTTAAAAATCCCAAATGAAATTCTACCTCTTGTTTCAACCATTCTACAAAACCACCTTCGATCACACAGTACACAATCCACATGGCGAGTTTTCATCGAGAATGAAGTCAATATCTTGGATTTTTGACAAAAATAAGCTTGATTTTTTTTATATCTTAAAATAGGTAGAAAAAATTTTATATCCACATCTAGGCAACATTTGGACGTCGGCGCCAAGCTGTCCAAAAACTGCCTAGCCGGGTTTTTTTTGCCCATTCAATGGGTGGCATACATCAATTTTATTTTTTTTGAGTGACGCCCTTTAAATAGGCGTCATACTCAAAATATTAATTAAAAAAGAAACTATAAAAAAAAAACCTGCTACTAAGAGAAAAGAAAAGGCTCATGTTTTTAAGGCCACCACGGGCTATCCGTCGAGAATTTTTTCATTCAACCACCTCCAACACGTCCCAAATAGTGCCCCCAGCTATCCTAGGTGGTCGCACCACGCACCGGACCCCCAGTGAATTTTTGACCCCCCCCTACCAGATTTTATAAGTAATGAAAACTTTTATTCCTATTATAAGTTGTTTAAGGCCACAACGGGCTATCAGCCGAGAATTGTTTCATCAAACCACCTCTAGCACGTCCCAATTAGTGCCCCCCGGCTGTCCTAGGCGGCCGCACCTCGCACCGGACCCCAGTGAACTTTTGACCCACCCACCAAATTTTAAAATTAGTGAAAGCCTTTATTCCTATTATAAGCTGTTTAAGGCCACCGCGGGCTATCCGCAGAAAATTTTTTCATCCAATCACCTCCAACGCATCCCAATTAGTGCCTCGGCTGTCCCAGGAGGTCGTACCCCACACCGGAGCCCCGATGAATTTTTGACCCCCCCCCCCCACCCAACCAAATTTATAAACTAATTAAAACATTTATTCATATTATAAGTTGTTTAAGGCCTCTCAACCGTTTGAGCCTGCAAACGAGAGTGATTCAGATGAACTCAGTGTAGATAATGAGAAGGAAGAGGATGATACCCGTGCATATGACCTAGTACAGGACATACATGATCCTTCTTATGCTCCACCTAGTTCACTTGATGACGTGATTGAGGAAGATGCACTTTTTATGGAACCAATAACAGGAGTAAAAACCATATCAGGGTATGAGGTACCATCTTTGATGTACTACAATATAGACTTTGGTGCAGTTAATGTGACAGTTGACGAGCATTTGTTGCGGGGTGGGACTTGTCAAAACTAAATTGGTGAATTGTATAAAGGACTGAGGTTTAATAGTAAAGATGAGTTACAAAATACAGTGAAACGATATTGTATTAAGATTCACCAAGAATTTGTAGTTATTGACTCTGATAGAAAATAATGTATAAGCATCATACCTACGAGGTTCGTAGTCATCCAACCATATTGATAACCCTCATCGTATGCTTGTATCCATTTCTTCTTATCAATCTTGGAAAGCCATCCATGAGCTTCAGGATTCAATATTTTGATATTATCTAGATATGCATTGAACTTTCGAACTTGTTGTTGTTTGCCAGCTTTCTTTACTAATTCTTTTAATTCCTTGTTCTTAAACTTTGTATTCAAATTACTAGCCACGAGACGCAAACAATACCTGTGGTGCCCAAGAGGCTCGCACCAACCATTAGAAGGTCGCTTCATTGCACTTTTAATTCCATGATGTCGGTCAGATGTCACACAAATCCCAGATCTATCAGTTACACATGAGTGCAATTTTTTCATAAACCAACCTCATAAATCTGTTGATTCGTTTGCTACAACTGCAAATGCAAGTAGGAAGACATGTCCGTTACTATCGATTGATGTTGCTATCAAGAGCTTTGCCTCATACTTTCCATATAAATGGGTGCCATCAATTTGAATAATGGGTCCACAGTATTTGAAACCATCAATGCAAGGTCCAAATGCCCAAAATAACCGCTTGAACTCCACTAATCCCTCTTTCAGTGGACTTTCCTCTAATTCTACTTGTGTCTCTGGATTCGTTTGTACAAGCACATTTTTTCACTTACGAAGCATTTGATGTGATGTTTCCCAGTCACCAAAAATCTTCACAAAAGCTTTTATCTTAACCTGCCGTACCCTTTTATAGTGAACATCATATTCAAATTTATCTCTCACAGTCTGGTGCAAAGTAGCTACAGAAACGGTTGGCTCTTGATGAACTAAATTGAAGACCTCTGATGAAGTCACAAATTTACATATTTTTACCCCTATTTTTAGTGCTTTTAGGCTAGAAAATAAAATAAAAATAAAAAATAAAAATCTTTTTACATCACATTTTAGATTTTTAGGTCATTTTTAGGCTACTTTAATAATACATTTTTTATTTTTTATTTTTATTTTCTTTTAATAAGGTCATTGAGCCTTTATTTATTTTTTGGTATGTTGGTGTCTTACTTGGTCTTCAAGTATTTTTTAGATATTTTCAGGATCAAAGGATGAGATTGCATATTTCAGGAAGATCCACACCACATATCTAAATAGACCAAATGTGGAGAGCCGAGGCGTTAGATCCAACAAGCCTTAAATGATCAATCTGAGTCCGTTTGATTGGATTCTAATCAACTTAAAGATTTTGAAAGAAGGGGCCCACATGGTTGCAATCTTTGATGAAGATCTAATTGAGCTCATATCCACCCATTTATGGAAGAAAAAGATGTCACACATGTCAAAAAGAAGAAAAAGGAATTTTCTCCACATATGGGCACAGTCTTCTTCTTATTTTCTTGATTGAAAAAAATCTTTATGTAATTTAGAAAATGACCATTTTTAGAGGATATTTTTTAGAGAATAATAGGTGGTGGATATATTTTTGTTTATGGAAATCAAGAGGTAGACATATCTATAAATAGAGTTAAATTTCAAGAGAATGGATCTGATCCTCTCTGAATTCTCTTTCTCTTTTATTTTTGCATTATTATTTTTTTGGAGCTTGAAGTAATCTGAAAGCTCGGTGTATGATTCAAGGCTAAGGTAGATGACAATACCTTAGGCCTTAAATCTTTGTAAGTTTTTCTTTCTTTTCATTTAATAAAATATTATTCTTTTTTCCTTTTATTATTGATTGTTCTTGTTCTCTTTCTTTTCTACTTTTTTGTCACTTGGATGTTTCATTTATTTATTTATTTTAATTACATTTTGGGTTTTTATTTATTTTTATGTTTTTTTATCAAAGTTCCTTTCACTTCTTGAATCATTTGTAGTATTTTTAAGTTAAAAAAGAAAAAGAAAAAAAAGAACTTGTTGTTTTTAGTTTTTTTTTTTTTAAGAGTCTTTATTTTATTTTATTTTTTTTATAACATTCAGTCTAGTGATTGAAGTTTTAACTTTAATATTTTTTTAGGCTTAAACGTGTTTTTAGTGTTTAGGTTTTTGTTTTATTTCATTTTTTTTTAGGTTTCAAATTTTATTGTATTTGTTTTTGTTTGTTCATTTCTTTATTCATAGGTTAGATTTAATTTTTTGCAATTTAGTTTATTTGGTTAGTTTTTTTATAATGAACTTAGGTTGTTAGAAATCACATTTTATATGCTTTGACTTATATAGTAAATAAATAATTTAATTTATTTAAAAAAAAATATTTTCTCCAATCTTTGTGGATCGACCTTGTCCAGTGCTATAACTTACCTTGTGCACTTGCAAGTATATAATGTGATATATTCAAAAAAAAATCACATCAAATTTTTGGCGTCGTTGCTAGGGATTGGTGATAAATCACTTTATTTTTGGAATAAAATTTAATTAATTATATGCCTTATATGATCGAAGATCACCTAGATTAGGATTTCCTTATTGTTCCTCATATAGAAATAGAACTTTAGGATTAGAAACTGCATAATTAAGGCTTTGCATCAAGTGAACCAGGTGCATCTTCATCAATCACGTCGTCAAGTGAACCAGGTAGAACATAAAAAGGATCATGTATGTCCTGCACTAGGTCATCTACACGGGCATCATCCTCTTCGTTCTCATTATCTGCGCCGAGTTCATCTGAATCACTCTCGTTTGCAGGCTCAAACGGTTGAGCTTGAGTGAAAACATCTGGTATAGTGTCGCCACCAACCATTTCATCTCTTGCATCACCATCCCGTACCCTATTATGTGTCATCTCATCTTCGTTGTGATACGTCGGTTGACTATGATCACTCTGCAAAGCTGGTTGCACACTAAGACCTTCATCTGCGGTAATATGTTGAATAGCCAAGTACATCTTTATGGTATTAAGAGGTGGAAATTGAGACACAATTTGCCACATGAATTGTATACTCTGATCATTGAAAATTGGCAAGAGCTTGAAAAAACATGTTCCACTTCCAAAAAAAATTGGGTAGCGATACATCATACTTAACCGTGTCGGTAAATGGTCTATTGACAATGCCTCCCGTATAACACGTTCCAATTTATTAAAATTTGCTCCCATTTTAACTATAATACCAGTGGAAGGCCTACAGCTATAGTCAACTCCGTTAGGTCCATGTACCATATCTCCATTCATGTAACATATAATGGAGACGATTTTGTCATCCATAATGTACCCTAAACATCAATAATGTAGGACTTAAATTATATATATATAATGAACTATATAAATACAATACTTTAAATGATTATATGATACAGTTATATCATATGTCCTTCAATGTCATATTTTAAGTTAAAAAAAAAAGTCATGTCAAACCAAAATTTAATAAATTCAAAATCGAATTGAAATAGATTGATTCAATTTGATTATCTCGTACCACATGTCATGTGCGTGAGTGAAAAAAATCTGACAAACACAAGTGATTGAGTATTGATCAATAATATAAAATACGATATCCACTCCCGAGTTGACTCACTCATAAATTGTCGGTGGCTCCTTTTAAAACTGGAATTAGAGTTAGGATCATATTTCGTATTTCAAACAAAGGAGACGTTTAATAATAGGATCATCAAATATATTAAAAATTAACAAAAAAAAAATTAAAAATAGTCTCTAAAATATTAATACTCAACTTTCATTTTTTTTTCGCTAACTAATATTAAATTATTAGAATATTTCTTCTATTCTACTTTTAAGTAAAAAAATTATAGTTCCATTACTAAAACCAAACACAACAACAACAAAGATTGAACCGAGATCTTTAAAATCAATAAAAACCTAAAAAAATAGTCAAAACTAACAAGAACTACAACAACAATGATTAAATAAGCAAATCCAAAATCATTAAAACCCTAGAAAAATTAGTTACTTTCAACTAAAAAAATGTTAGAATAGAATCAATCCAAATATGTTGAATGTCGGAGAGAAAATAGTCAAAAACAACAACAACAACAACAACAACAACGATGATTAAATAAGCATCTCCAAAATCAATTAAACCCTATAGAATCAAACCAAATGTGGTGAATGTCGGAGAGATAAAAAGGAAGACGCCGGAGAGAAGACACCGGAAAGAGCCACCGCCGGAGAGATCACAGCTGAGAGTTTCTCTCTTTTTTTTTTACAGCGCCTCGCCTCTTGTTTTTTATAGAACTCTCGTTGCGTTAAGGATTTAAACCCTTATGCGCGATTTTCTATTTTTTATTTTTATTTTTTTACTAGGCGTCACCTCTTAAATAAGCATTTATGGACTCACTAATGCATCAGTAGCATTTATGGACCTAATGAATAGGGTGTTTAGATCTAATCTAGACAGATTTGTAGTGGTATTTGTTGATGATATTTTGGTTTATTCGAAGACCAATGAGGAACATCAGGAACACCTTACAATAGTTTTGGAGACATTGAGGCGAAATCAATTGTATGCCAAATTCAAAAAATGTGAGTTTTGGATGAAGTCGTTCAAATTTTTGGGCTATGTAGTGTCAGCAGAAGGGATATCTGTAGATCCTGCAAAAGTTGAAGCAGTAATGAACTGGGGGCAACCAAAATCAGTGACATAAATTAGAAGCTTTTTGGGATTAACTGGTTACTATAGAAGATTTATATTAAATTTCTCGAGACTAGCTGAGCCTATGACAAAGCTAACAAGGAAGGGTGCTAAATTTAGTTGGGGTGAGAAATGTGAGAATTCCTTTCAAGAGTTGAAGAAACGATTAACCACAGCCCCAATATTGATCACTCTTACAAGCGGAGTTGGTTATGTCATTTACACTGATGCTTCTAAGAATGGTCTTGGTGTTGTTCTAAATGCAGGAGGGTAAAGTGGTTGCTTATACTTCTAGGCAACTAAAGACTCATGAACAGAATTATCCAACTCATGATTTAGAATTGGCTGCTATTGTACTTGCCTTAAAGATATGGAGGCACTATGTTATAGAGAGAAATTTGATCTATACTCTGATCATAAGAGTTTGAAGTACATTTATACTCAAAAGGAGTTAAATTTGAGGCAAAGGAGATGGATGGAATTTCTGAAAGATTATGATTTTTAGTTACATTATCACCCAGGGAAAGCCAATGTTGTTGCAGATGCTTTAAGTCAAAAATCTTATAAGACCAATGGAGAAAAAGCTCAGATGTACCAATTGATTGAAGATTATGATTTGGGCGTATAGAAAAGAGAAAACCAGATCTTTTTGTATAATATGAGTTGCAAGCCAAACATACTACATCAAATTAAGAGAGGTCAAGCTCAAGATAGAAAATTGATAAAATGGATGGCTGGTGCAAGAGCCAATAATAGAAATGCAGATTTCAAGATTGATTCAAAGGGGTTATTGAGGTTCAGAGATCGAATTTGTGTACCCAGAATTGAGGAAATTAAAAAGATCTTATTTGATGAGGCACATCAAACTAAATACACTTTACATCCTGATGGGGATAAAATATACCAAAATTTGAAGAAAAACTACTGGTGGAAAGGTATGAAGACAGATGTGGCCAAATATGTGTCTAAATGCCTTACATGTCAGCAAGTTAAGGCTGAACATAAAAGACCGTCTGGATTGTTACAACCTTTAGAAATCCCTGAATGGAAATGGGATAACGAGCAATAGATTTTGTGGGAGCTCTTCCTAGAAATCAGAAAGGTGAGGATAAGGTTTAGATAATTGTGGATCGACTTACTAAAGTGGCACACTTCTTACCTATTAAGTCCACAGATCCGGTTAGTAAACTGGGTGAGCTGTATGTTAAAGAAATTGTGAAGCTACACGGAGTACCCAAATCGATAGTGTCTGACAGAGATTCCTTATTCACATCTCAGTTCTGGCAAAGCTTGCAGCGGGAATTGGGAACCAAATTAACCATGAGCACCGCTTATCATCCTCAGACAGATGGTCAATCTTAAAGGGATATTCAGATCTTAGAAGACATGTTGAGAGCTTGTGTACTAGATTTCAAGGGAAATTGGAGTAAATACTTGCACCTAACAGAGTTCGCTTATAACAATAGTTACCAGGCAAGTATTCAAATGGCTCCATATGAAGCCCTATATGGACGACCATGTAGGTCACCATTGTGTTAGGCCGATTGGGAAGATAAAGTACTGATAGGACCTGATATGATAGATGAGATGAATGAAAAAGTGAAGTTGATCCAAAAAAGGATAGTTATTGCACAGAGCAGGCAGAAGTGCTATGCAGATAAGAGGCACTTTAGAGTTTTAAAAAGGTGATAAGGTATTTCTGAGAATAAGCCCACAAAAAGGCATCATGAGGTTTGGTAAGAAAGGGAAATTATCGTCTCGGTTCATTGATCCGATCAAGATCAATGATCGAATTAGGGAGAATGCTTACAAACTAGACCTGTGAACTAGTTTATCAACCATCCACAACGTGTTCCATGTGTCGATGTTGCGAAAATATGAACCAGACCCTTCCCACACCATTGATTGGAAAGAAGAAAAGTACAAGCTAATGCCACCAATAAAGGACCTTCAAAGATCCTAGATTGGAAAGTTCATAGTTTGAGAAACAAAGGCATTCCATTAGTTAAGGTGTTGTGGAAGCATCACGGAGTCAAAGAAGCCACTTGAGAACTCGAAAGTGAAGTGAAGGCCAAATATCCAGATTTATTTCAAAGAACGCTCTAGGTAATTAATAATATTCCATTTTATGTGCGTACTATCAATCTTTTCTTGAAACTCATCAAAAGATTGGTAATTTTGATAGACTACTAATAGAATATTTTCAACGTCTTAGGTTTCGAGATGCAACTGGTCAACAGTAAAGAAAATTAACATCATCAAGTAAGTAAGCTTAAACTTTAATTTCGGGATAAAATTTCTTTTAAGGCGGGAAGGATGTAATACCCTGAAAATTTTGGATGTCAATATAGGAAAGTGAGAAAAATCGGTCAATAAATTGGCACATGCTTGAAATTTTACAATTTTCTCTGTTTTCCTTTCCAACAATATTCTCTAATCTCTTTTATTGGAAGTAACCAAAATCACTCCTTAATCCAGTCCAAATCTCCTTTTGTACAAGACGAAATATTGAAAACCACCATTGCAAATCCCTAACCTTATTACATAAATAAGAAGACCTTGCCTAGCCGGCACACCCACCACCATCTTTTCCATCTTTTTCAATCACCTCTTATCTCGAACCAATAACCAAGAAACATGGAACCGGAGCCAGAGAACCAGCAGAAGCAAACCGGTGAGCGGTGAGCATCTTCTTTTCTACTTCCTTCTTTCTTTTCTTTTTTTTGATGTTCTTCTATGCTCTGTTTTGGGTCAACGCAACAGCAGAAGCAGCACCAATGGCGTTGTTGTTGCCACCGTGCACCACCGCTCCCCTGCATAGTTGTTGCCACCGTGCACCACCGCTCCCCTGCATAGTTGTTGCCACCGTGCACCACCGCTCCCCTGCATACCACCATCTCATTCTCCTTCTCTTTTATCAATACCGTAACCCATGTATACCATTCTTTAAGCATTCATTTCACCACACCTTGCACGTGCTGCCATTCAACACATTATAGCGTATATCATATATCATATATATGTTTTTTAAAATGATCCCACACACACCATCGAAATCTCATCTTGCTCATATAACAGACATTATACATTTTAAAATACGAACAGTCAATTACATACATTGTTTAAATATTATTTTAATATTTTTTTGGTATCAGTCATTCATGCTTTAATCCTTTAAACACCCACACCGAACATGCATTATCATATTACTTATTATGTGGGGTTATATCATACCACATATTCATATGGGTATATATGTATATAATACAGCCACCATCATGTATTTATATATTGGTATATGCGTACGTGTATGTATTCTCATTTTTATTATGAGTTTATACATAGGTATACTCAACTAACGTAGACGTAATGTGTACATATTGGTTGAGAACGACACTCGTCGAGAAATCCAAACGACGGATTAAGCAAACCCAAGTGAAAAAGATTTTATGCCTTTACAATGTTTTATTTTGATATATGGCTAGGAACATTAATTAATTAGACTTATAGATTACTCGTGCATACCTATCTTATATGATTTTATATATACCATGACGTAGTTGTTGACCATGATGATATGTGCATTGCATGAATTGTTGTCCCAAGCTGATGTTGGATACGTGTAATTCATATGTAAATTATAATGCTTGATGACAAAACATATGACCTGAGAATAATAGCATGATTGTTATAATAAAGCTTATGTGTGACTATCATTATATCTGTCAATATGATACCATGTGTAGTGAATTTTGAACATATTCTATGAGTTTGATTCATATCATATTTATGTTGTGTGTAAAGTGTGGCATCATTAAATAACACGATTAAGATCAGAATCACACATATGAGACAATTATTCTAAGGAATATCGCCAACATTTATCATGGGACAGTAATTCATGATGAATATCGCCAACAAGTTTCTGATTTTGGGTAGTGCCACCCGGGGTTTGATTCTCTAAGGGCACGTGATTTGGAATGTGATGAAATTCTCAACTCAAACAACCAAATGTTGCATCGATTAATGTGTGAAACTTGCTTGTAATGTTCTTGTGTATTTATTCTAATAAAATGTTGTGAATGGTTTTAGATGACCCATCAGGCTTTCAAGCTCATCCCTATTTTTCACATGTAGGTACTTAAGAGAATAAAATCGTAAGTTCGTGACGTAGTTCAGAGTAGTAGGGGTGAGTTAATTATTTAGTTAGTATTGTAGTAGCATGGCTGGATATTTTTATTTGGTTTTTAAATTTTATTATTTAAATGGGTTATTATGACAATCAAAATTTTTAGTGAATAATATTATGGTTGTAAAGAACTTGTGGTTTATTTCAAATGTGAATGCCTTGATTTGAATTTTTTGCTTTAAATTGGTGAATATCTTCAAATGTTAGGTCCACAAATGATGGACAAGGGTAAAGACTCTCATGGAAATTTGTATAGTGGAAGCTTACGGTCCTTGGCATAAAAATTAAAAGGGTATTCATTTATCTTAACTTGTGACTTTATTTTGAATATAAATAGTATTATTAAAGTTTTCTATCTGTGTAAAGATTTTAGGGTTAAGATAGATAGATACAACTCATGCCTCGATTTTCAGTAATTTTTTCGATAAAATCAAAATATTTATTATTTTTTACTAAAAATTTAAGTGTTAAAAAAATTGAGGTATGACAGATTGGTATCATAGACGCGACGCCTATTTTTTACCATAAGCTCCAACCCTTCTCCGATTTGCCTTTGTATTTTATTTTTTTTTAAAAGGTGCCTCAACTATTTTTTATCGCAAGCCCCAACCTTTCTGCTATTTGCCTTTGCATTTTTTATTTTAAGAGGCGGCACCTATTTTACACTCCCATCACCAATCACATTTTTTTACCGTCTTTGTTAACAATGGTGCCACCTCTCATTTCAACTCCCACCCCATTTTTGCGTGAGTTTTTTTGGTTATTTTTTAACACCTATTTTAACTCCTACCCCATTTTTGGGTAAATTTTTTGTTGTTATTTTTTAACAATGGAGGCAATACCTATTTTAACCCCCACCCAACATTGGGGTGGTGTTCGCTTTGTCACGAGGCACCATTTCATTATTTTTTTAAAGCAGTGCCTGCGTTAAACTTTTAAAAATAACTATACGTTGATAATTTGGGTAACATTTGGACAGTTTGTCACTGAGCTGTTCAAATATTGCCTAGACAGGGATATAAAAAAATTCTAACTATTTGAGATATAAAAAAAAGAAAATTAAGCCTATTTTTGTCAAAAAGTCGGGTTAAAACGATGGTTAAATACGAGAAGAGTAAAATAGTCAAATATACTATTTTGACAACATGTAATTTCTTTAATTGGTAACATGCTTGCTCTAGATGCAAAAGGTTACCTGACCTAATCTAAAAAAAAATTCAAATGATACTCTACCTCGTGTTTCAACCATTCTACAAAACCATCGTCGATTAAGCAATCCACGTGGCGAGCTTTCATTGAGATAGAAGTCAATATCTCAATGAAGTGAAAAAAAATATTCAATCCACGTAATCATCTCACTCCTCAATCTTCTTCTTCTTCTCTCCGCGACATCGCATTCGTTTCGTTTCTTAACGCCATGCTGCCCCTTACACAGGCTCATGCTTTTCCAATGATATTTATATTCTCTCTGCAATAAAACCTTAACTCTTAACCAGAAATCTTTTCATATTCTTCGATGAAAGAAGAAGAAGAAGAAGAAGAATCGAATACCTCAAAAGACTCTGATTCCAGCCAATTTTTCGATGCTTTCGACGAATTACCCTTCTTCGATTGCAATTCCAATGCGGAATGGCAAGGAGAAGAAGAAGAAGAACTACAAGAAGAAGAACAACAACAACAACAAAAACAAGAGCTTGTCGAATTACCGAATTTCTTCAATCTCGAATCCGCAGAACACAGACCTCACGAGCCATTAGTAACTCCTGCTGCCTCGAATTCTCCGAAATCAAGTCTACAGAACGGCCTACGCCGCCGATCCTCGTATCGGTCGGATCACGAAGGAATCAATGGAGATGATTCGAAGGACTTGAGTTCCGATCGGAATGCTGTTGAAAGGAACGAAATTTTGCGCGCTTTGAAGGATCAGGAAAAGGAACTTGAGAGATCTGATAATGTTACTAGGTTTAATTTAAGCTCTGATGATAATATTGTTGTTGGTGATAAAGAACCAGTTAAAGAAACTTCTTGTGTTACTTCAGTTAATGAGGATCCGGTGGAAGACGACCATGATGATGATGAAGACGACAGTTCATCGAGTTTTCTGGTTTTCTTGGCAGGACTAGTTATCAAAGCAGTTAGCTTTCAAGTCAGTTTACTAGTTAGCCTTGTCACGTTTCCAATCTGGTTTTCCTACTGTTCTTTCCTGTTTATTAAGGATCCGTTTCAAATTTCCAAGCGAGCTAAAGAATATATTACTAAGAAGTTGTTGAGAATGTGGAAGGTTTTTTATGAGTATTTTGGTCAATTTGTTCATGAAAAGTTGAAGGGGCATGAAGTTATTGGAAATTTAGTAGTGAAGTTTGGATGGGGGTTTTTATGGTCTGTATATATATGTTTTGTGTTGTTTGGTTTTCTGGTAATTGGATTTGTGATAGGTGCTTATTTGATGAGATACTTAGTTGAGGAGCCAATTCGTATGGAGGTGGGTCTGGATTTTGATTACACTAAGGCCAGTCCTGTTGCCTTAGTCCCTATAATTTCTTGTTCTGGTGTGTCCTATGGGGCTAATGAAGTTGGAAAGTTTGTAGGATCTCGCGGTATTCTGCCTGGTCATAAATTGCAGGCTACTTTATTGTTGACGCTGCCGGAATCGGAGTATAACAGGAAACTTGGGGTTTTTCAGGTATGTGTCCACATTCTTTGGTATACTTTTCATTTGTGATGTTTACAGTTGTTAAGATGATTCATGATGTAGGAAAATGGCTATATAAACTTGTAGATTGTGTTGTAAAATGTTGAGTGAATTAGGAACTTCATGTGATCTTATATCATGCTTTTACAACAGTTAGGTAGGATTGTGATGTTTTGATGTTGTTGTTCATTTCATTTTATTGTAAATTATGGCATAAGTTATGGAACATAGGAACTTTTAGTCTCTTTATTTTTTGAGAAGATAAAAGGTTAGTAGTTAGTTGTATAACCAACTCTATCACCAAACCGCACTATCGGGGAGGTATCAAGTCCATTCTTGACCCATTAATCCTCATTACCCTAGTGTGAGGCAGTGGCAAGAGTTGAACCGAGAACCTGTGGGTTCCAAAGCCACCTCTTTACCAATGGCACTAACTCCGTGTTGGTTAGTCCTTTTTAGTTTAATTGTTTTTAGAAAATCAAGAAGTGATTGAGCAAGTTGGGTTGATTTAAATCTAGAAAAAGCTTAATCAGGAAATAATCTGCTCCCTTCATTGAGAGCTTCTTTTTAATGAATTCTAGGCCTCCATTTGATTTCTTATTAGATTTGATGGTGTCAATTTTACAATGGGCTTCCCAAGGGAGCTTCAGTTGCCTGAAATTTTACTCTCAAGCAGCTGTCAACTCTTATGTTGTTGCTGTTCATTTTAGATAAGTAGATAGAACGTTGATGTCAGATGAAACCCTTGGAAGTTTACATGAGGCCTGCAGGGCGTATGATGCATTAGTTCCTAAGTAAGCCAAGTCATTACATTTTGGATGGAGGATATCAAATTCAAGATTAGCTATCAGCTTTTTATAATTTTGATTTTGATCCTGACAGATTACCAAGTCATATGCTTGAAACGATTTCCAAATTACAAACACCTGAAAAGTATTAATGGTATGGATTGCAAGTCCTCTTAATATGATATATGTGTTTCCTTTTCTTGTCCAAGGAGACGGAAAAAAGACCCATGACCTTCAGTTCAGGTCTATAGACTTTTATATTACTCAGAACTATAGCAGCCAGTTTCTCCAAATAGATAAGCATCTCCAATCTTCTATAAAGTCCTTTCTGTATCTTTTTGTGGAATGTCATTGGTTTTCTTTGAGTGTGCATCAAATCCTAAATGCTTGAAGCTTTTCTATACTCTCTAGAGTTTCTAATATTTTCTTTTCTTGGAAATGAAGATAGCCCTCTTGAATGTTTAATGTATGATAGCCAAACATTTCAATTTCAAAAGTATGTATGATGGATGGAGTCCCTCAGATGTGGGAATGTTCCACCTGGAATGTTCCTGCTGGAACTTTTCCCCCATTTTGTGTTTTTCTTGGTATTTTGTGTATTTTTGTCTTACCCAGTCTAATCCCGGGGGTATTCCTCTTCAAATCTAATATATCCTTATAGTCCTTGTTGGCTAATACAAATATCACGACCTTTGGATTTTGGAGGGTTAGCATTGTGCATGCCTAGATATATTGTGCCATTCACTCAAGCAGTCCACCTTGACTTGCAAATCTTGTGCCAAGGGCTTTTGTCACCCTAACTATGTGTTGTGCCACAAATTTTACCTTGAAAGGAGTGCATAAGCTTTCTTTAAGATCTATACATTAGTATTCATAAATTAGTTCTTGTTGCCGTGTGTTAAATGAACATTTTGAAGACATGCCTACAATTGACGAAAATTTTGGTCTACTTGGTTTCCTTTCACTGTAGTTTGATTAGGATGTAAGAAAAATTCCTTACTTGGTTCCTTTCTGAATGTAGTTTCTCCTTCACGTAATTTCACATTTAAAGTAGGTGATATTCTCCAAAAGTTTGAGGACTAAGTTTCTTGTTTTGTTCTTCTCCCTAGTATGTTTTTCCGATGATATGATTTTTCTTGCATTGGAAGGGCAGATGTCCTCTCTCTCTCTCTCTCTCTCTCTATATATATATATATATATTTAGAGGAAACAAACGTGAACTTTATTCATTAATATATTTCAGCATACAACCAAACCAATTTTGCAATGAAATGCCCGGTAATGCAAACCGAGGCAACCTTGCAAACCAACTAACACTAATAACCAGTGATACTGACAATACATATGACCTATTAATAAACTCATCTATCCCATCCCGAAAGCCAATCCAACAAGGTGAAACCCCTATTCCACTCGGTGACTATTACCCAAGAGCTAGCAGTTAATTTGACCAATTCCCAAACATCAAGCTCTCCCCTAGTTATGCCTTTGAAGACCCTGTTATTGCGTTCTAGCCATAAAGACCACAACGTTGCGTATGACACTATCAGCCCCACTTCCTTCATTTGATTAGAAGAATAATCCATATGAGACATAGATAATCCTTCAACAAGATTACTTCGTGGACAGAGCTTACCTCCTGAAATTGCACACCATAAACTCCATATATGTTTAGCAAAACACATGAGAAAAACATATGATCAATGCATTCACTATCCTGACCACATAAGGAACACCAATTTGGAGAAATACATAAGTTAGGCAATCTCCTCTGTAGGAAGTCAAAAGTATTAATCTTCCGGTGGGCCAGAAGCCATCCAAATACGTTTACTTTAGATGTAACATGAATCTTCCAGATATACAAGGCTAGTGGAAAGAATGGGAAGGATTGGTTGTCAGACAAAAATTGGAAGAGGGATTTACAGGAGTAATGGCCAGATGGATCAAGGGACCAATTGATGTGATCGGGTGAGGAACGGACGGTTAAGATGGGGAGACGCGAGATGAGGGATGTGGCTTCCTCTTGTTCCCTAGAGGTTAAGGCTCTAGGAAAATAAAGGTTCTATGAGGGATGATGGGCAGTAGGTAGTTGGGGCAGTAGGTAGTTGGTGGCTTGATAGAAAAGATGAAATTGTGTGGTTATGCAATGAAGAAAGTCGATAAAGGTTTGGGAAAAGGTTTGCCAAGGCTCTATCACACGTCCATCTATCCTCCCAAAAACGAAATGTATTTCCATCTCCTACTTCAAGACGACTGTTTTCTAACACAATGGGAGTCAGAGAAGCAATAAACTTCCAAGGGCTTCGGTAAGTAGTCCTCCTCCTCCTAGCATCCCAAACCTCATAACCGGAAAGTGATAATCTCCCATGTCTACTAATGATCACCTAAGCCCAAAGAGAGCTCTCATTCTGAAGGAATTTCCATAGCCATTTTCCACCCAATGCCATATTCCTAACGATAATATTTTCAATCCCCAAACCACCTTTCTCCACCAGTTTTTGCAGAGTCTCCCACTTCACTAGGCTTATGGTTCCCACCCTATCTTTCCCTTTCCAAAAAATGGATTTCATCTCCTTCTCAATACACTCTGCAACCTTTTTTGGGACCTGGAACAATGACAACTAGTATGATGGAACCGCAAAGAGAATCGATCGAATAAGCGCCAATCTGCCTCCCTTTGATAAAAAGACTCTCTTCCATCCCTCCAATCTCTTCGTGATATTGGCAAGAACCAGGTCCAAAAAGCTCTGTCTCTTGGGCAACCCCCCAATGGCAAGCCTAGATACTTCAAGGGGCAGACCCCCACTGAGCACCCTCCTCTATTTAGCAAGTTGCAGAATGACCTCCGAGTCCATATTGATCCCTGCCATCTGACATTTTTCCATGTTAACCTTTAAGCCTAAGAACTAACAAAAGCATTGCAAAATGTTTAAAGCATTCTCCACGTTTTCCTCTCTTCCTTCTAGCATGAAAAGTGTGTCGTCCGCATATTGAAGGTGAGACTCTTCTACCCCTTCCTTATCAACTTTGAAGCCTTTAACAAGTGAACACTGCCTTGCCTGCCCTTGTCATAAGTCTGGGCATCTCGTTTGCCACCAGTGTGAATAAAAATGGGGATAAAGGATCGCCTTGCCGAAGCCCCCCTTGTGCTTGAATCTTGCCCCTTGGTTTACTATTTACAATAATTTAGTAGGTAACTAAACTCAAGCATCCCAACATCCATTTTATCCACCTTTCCCCAAAACCTTTCTTCTTTAAAACCGTCTCTAGAAATTCCCACTCAACCATATTATATGCCTTTGCGAAGTCGACTTTGAGTACTACCCCTTTCTTGGATTTTTCTCAATAGTCTTCCACTGCCTCATTAGCCACCAACACCGCATCCAGAATTTGCCTACCCTGAATAAAAGTTGACTGGGACTCTTCCACTGTCTTGTGAAGCACTGTTTTAAGCCTCATTGAAAGTGTCTTCGCGATAATTTTGTATACACTTGTAACAAGACTAATTGGCATGTAGTCCTTCACTACTTTGGTGGATGTTTTCTTCGGTAGTAGACATATATAGGTCTCGTTTACTTGGTTGTTGATCACCCCGTTTTGGAAAAATTTATTCATGACCTTCATAATGTCTCCCTTGACAACATCCCATGACCTATGATAGAAGAGCATAGTGAACCCATCTGGCCCTGGGGCCTTCGCCCCATCACAGCTGAAAACAGCCGCCCGTACCTCCTCTTCTTCAAAAGGCCTGAAAATAATTTGACAAATATTTAGATCACACAAATGATATGTCCATGGCCTGAAAATATGAGCTACAAGCAAATTGGGAAAGAGAGAGAGAGAGAGAGAGAGAGATTTGCATCTGAATGGCCACACATACTCATGTGACTAGGTCATTACCTCGGAAAACTGCCGAAGTCCCACTTCACTCTAAGGGGGGCATGCTCAAGTCATTATTGGAAAGTGTTAACCCACAATGAAATCAACCCCTTGATATTTAGTTATTCAACTTCATTAAGCTTCTTCTTGTTCTGTTCAGCCAACAGCCACTTGATTGCTTTGTAGGTTGGCAACAGTGGTTAGCTTTTGTTAGACTGACCTTCTATGTATAGGAATATAAAGAATAGTCACAAACAACATTACACTTGAGAGGGGGGGGGTGACAAAAGGAAAAAAGTATACTAACTGAAAACATATTAGAAGTTTATGTCTTCACAATTTTTCAGTTCATGGCTAAAGTTATTTCATGAATGTTCTGACGGACATGGTTTACACTTTTTGCATGAAGGTGAGGGTAGATTTCCTTTCTGAAAATGGCGAAGTAACTGCAAGTTCTAGCAGACCATGCATGCTGCAGTTCAAAAGCCATCTTATCTGCTATCTGGAAACCCTCCTCAAGAGTGTTCCTCTGCTTGCTGGATATTCATCTGAATCCCAAGTTCTCAAGCTGAAAATGAGAGGCTTTACTGAAGGGTACAATCCAACTTTCTGCATAAGAGTACTCCTCGAACAACGAGCCGAATACAAGTCTGGTGCTGGTATTCCTGAGATTTATGCCGCATCTCTTGTTCTTGAATCTGAGTTTCCTCTATTTAAAAGGGTACTCTGGTACTGGAAAAAAACAATATATATCTGGATCAGTATCATTTCATTTATGATGGAATTGCTACTGGTGCTGGTTTGCTGTAGAACTGCTATTTTTCCCAAAGCAAGTCCGAAACCTGCTACAAGTACGGCTCATCAACAAGATAGTTTGGCAAATGTTATTGCTCCTCGAAGGTGAATAGAAAGGTCGCCACAGTATTATGGGGCACTTCAGAGAGGTGATGAACACAGCCTTGCCCTCATTTTTCAGTGCTTCATAAAATATATAGGTGAAGAAAGATCCGGAGCTGTGACCTGTAACTGAGATTCTCTAACATGTATATTCTCCCTTGTTTTAAAAATCACAGAAGAATATGGCTAATTTAAAAGTACCAAAAGTTGTGCAGATGTAATGGTTGGTTTTGAGGTTTTCTATATATATATATATATATATATATGATGGTGAAAGAAATTGTTTTCAAAATTGTGTTTTTAAAAACTTGTTTTTAGAGTTTGATTTCAGAAAATATGGAAAACAACAAAAAGTTGTTTTCTTGTTTTCTTGTTTTCTTGTTTTCTTGAAAACACTCTAATCAAACAAGTTTTCAAGAAATTTTGATTTCAAAAACAAAAAAAAAACAGAATTTAAGTTTGATACCAAACAGGGTTAAATTATCTGATCACATCTAGCAGCAGTTCTCTCTCCCGCTGAAAGTTGTGCAATAGAAATTTTTATATCGTGCGTGGAAAAATGCGTTCACTTGTCATTCTCTGGAAGACTTTTAATAAACTGTTCTGAGAAGAAAAAACATGAAGAAATAACAAAAAGAAGGAAATATTTCTTATTTCTATAAAGTTTGAAAACTAGAAAAAGAAGAAACAAGCAAGCAAGGGGTTAAGTGCTTGGCTTAGTGGTTTGACAAAAGCTTTAAGGTCAAGAATTTATGTCCCCATTACTAACGTAAAAAAGAAAAAGAGAGAAAGGAAGGAAGCAAAAAAGTTATAGTAGCTTAGGAATCCATTATTTATTGAATTATGTTAGTTTATGATCTTCCAACATGAGAGAGAGAGAGGGAGAGAGTGAGAGAGGGAGAGAAATGAACAAAAAATCATATTCATTTGATCTCAAGAGGATTGCATTATTTTTTTCTAAGGGTTGATAGTCTAGACCCTAAGGTTGCATTTGGTTTAAGATTCATATACAATTTTTTATATCTAAAATTTTAGAAATACGAAAAATATATTTGGTTCATTGAAATTCGAAAATAATTTTTTAAAATTTATAAAGAAAACAAGTTGTTCCTTGAAAATGACAAAATATTATTTTTTTAATTTTTACTTTTTGAATTATATTCTACTATTTGGATCACAAACCAAACATGACAAAAGACAAGCATTACGATGAAGGGTAAATAAGATTTGGACCATCTATTATGGTTGCTCCACAACTTTAGCAACTCTGGTTGCTCCACAACTTTAGCAACTCACATCGTGAGTCAAAGGAAACTAAAACCCTAAAAGGAAACTATAATGACAAGTCATATAGTATGTGTATCATCTAACGTGGCTACAACACAACCTTAGCGACCTAGCTACTCATACTTGTCAGGTAAAACGAAAAGAAAAATGTTAATCTAATTACTCTAAATGCAACTACACCCTCACATCTATTGGATTTGTATGTTTTATGCATTTTAATATGAGCAGTAAATGATTCAATAAATATAATGACGTAGTTCGAATTTTTTGGACTGAGGACCTTAATAAGTGAGCACGGGGCGGGGGATAAATGACCATAACTGTGTCTACTCATAATAGAAGGTGAGAGAAAATAAGGACAAACATATAAAGGTATATTGATCAAAGAAAACTAAGACAAGCTCAATAATCGCAACGCACAACAATGGCTTCACCAAAACAATGGCAATGCACGCTCGGCTTCAGAGAAAACTAAGACAAGTAAAATAAGAAAGGGCATAACAAATAATATAAAAAAATAAAATAAAAAATAAAAAAATTAAGACAAGTACAACTACAAGGGGTATACATGACCTACCACACAACAACAATGAGAACCTCAATATAATGGATAAGAAAGTTGAACGTTTGAGATACCAAACCACTTGAAATGCATGTAATCAATTTTTATTTTTTTGGTTCGGGCTAGCTTGCTGGCACTTTGGTTAGTCCCATGGGAATGCAATCTATCCTGCAAAAACTGCACTGTCGCCATGAGACGATGGAACTCAAACTTGGAATGGTCAGTTCTTGAGCAGATCACCTGTCAGTTGAGCTACCCGTTGGTGAGTTGCATACAATCAGTCATTAAGATAATGGGCTTGAAAACATGCCTACTCAAATGTACTCTATTATTAACGCATTTAGATTCGGTTGATTCATACATTAAACCAAATCAAACTCAAATTAAGTATAACAATCTAAATTTGCCACCCTTTTCAAAAATAAATTTATAAAATTTAATAAATTCATTAAATTAAAAATAAAATAAAAATCGCATATGACTCATATATAGCAAAGCAGCTCATAGAAGTAATTACATGAACTGGCAAAGCAACGGTCAGCTTCCCATTATTAAATTATTTCTGTTTTTTAGTGCTCCCAAAATTATATTATAACAGGCCAGGTTCGGTTCCGAACCGCATCTCTCGACCGTTACACCGAACCAAAAAAATTCAAACTCCCAGAACAATCCTCACCGTCCATTTCATGCCAGCAAAAGCTTCAAACCTGCCTTTCCTTCTTCACAAAACCCTTCTTTTTCTCCTCTCATTATCATCATCATCAGAAGAAGAAAACCAGCGAGCACAGCAGAAATGGTGTCGAGGATCATCAAGAGAACCCCTACAAAACCCTCGAAAGATCGCCGGCCCCGTCGCCGCAAGAAATCGCCATTCAAGAACGTCGCAAATGCTTCGTCGATCGTCATCGCTTCGATCAACAACTCGATCTACGCTTGCCATCGCCGCCTCATCCGAATCTTCGCCAAGATCACCGCGATCGGAACCCCGAAGCGCCGAAAGCAAGGGTTCCATCTCTTGAAGAAATTTCCCCAAGAAGAACACTACAATGATGATGATGATCATGAAGAACAAGAACAAGAAGAAATGGAAGAAGAAGAAGAAGAAGAAGTTATTAAACGAGTCAATCGCTCGATGACTTTCCGAAACGTTCTTCCCCCAATGTCGTCGCGCTACAAAAGGACGATCTTTCTAGACCTAGACGAGACGCTAATCCATTCGCAAACGGATCCGCCACCGCAGAAGTACGATTTCGTGGTTCGCCCAAGAATCCAAGGCGAACTGCTGAATTTCTACGTGTTGAAGCGGCCTGGCGTCGACGAGCTATTGGAATCGATGGCGAAGAAGTTCGAGATCGTGGTGTTCACCGCGGGATTACAGGAATACGCTTCGCTTGTGCTCGATAGGCTCGATTCGAAGAAGGCGATTTCGCATAGGTTGTATAGAGATTCATGTAAGGAATTGGCGGGGAAGTTTGCGAAGGATTTGTCCGAGTTGGGGAGGGATTTGAAGAATGTGGTTCTGGTTGATGATAACCCTAATGCTTATGTGCTTCAGCCGGAGAACGCGTTTCCGGTGATGCCGTTTTTCGATGATGTTGTTGGTGATAGGGAGCTTAAGAAGGTGATGAAGTTCTTCATGGAGGTGGCTGATGGGTTTGAAGATATGAGGGATGCTCTCAAGAGCTATCAGATGAATCTCTCAGAAGGAAGAGAATTATAGAGAAAGAGATATTGGAGATTTAAGCTACTTGCTTTTCTCTGGGAATCATTTGTGATGTGTTGTTCATTGTTAAAGCTTACAACCAGAAAAAAAAAAAAAAAAAAAAAAAAAATTGATTGATTCTTCAATTGCTGCTATTATCCTTTCTATTCTTCGGTGAATCCATTGATTCTCCCTTTTTTAAACCTTATAATGAGGAAGCTTCGTACCATATCAAATCTTAGAAACATTAAAAAAGAATTGAAAGAAAAATGCAAAAAAATGACCCAACAAATGAATCCAAATTCATTGTTATAAAGTTCTTAACAAATTAAGTATTGTGCTTAAGCTTATAAAAATAAAATATTATCATTTCAAAAAGAGAAAAATAATAATTATTGACCATAGACTTTGATGATGAATGGCCAAGCATAAATGTTTTTTCCATTGTAACTTAATTTTTTTCTTAAAAAAAAAAATTCAATGATTTCACAATTACCAAATGGTAAAGGGTTTATATATGTAACATGTAATAGCAATAATGACAACAACATACATAGTCACAAATCGTCCATTAATTATACAATACATTTATTGGATGTCCATCGCATATACAATACACATTTATGGACGTAGGCAATTTTTTCATTATAGTTATTTAAAAAAAAATAAAAAAACCTTTGCCACCAAAGTATGTCAATCTTTTTATTTAAAAAAGAAAGTATATTTGTTAAGTTCTATGGTCGATATACCTAATTGGGCAAAACAAATATATTGAAATTAGATCTTATATTATTGAAGAGATTTTGAGTCCATAAGATTATGCTAATATCAATATTATAATAAATCTTAAGGATTTAATAGATCATTTATTGAAATATGTAGCAACATTCCAATAATAAGTACCAATTTTATAATTTAAGACCTTTTTAATCGAAATGATGCAAAAATAGTAGAAAAAACCTTTTTTTTTCTTTTTTTTTTGGGCCAGGTAAATTATTTCCTTAAATCTAATTGATAAGTGGTTATTTAGGCATGTGTTTAGGATGATTTATGTATTAGTTTAGTCTCTTTATGTTAGTTTTGATACATTTGTTAGTTTAGGTGAAAGTTGGTTTTTATCTAATTTTTCGTTTGTTAGTTTATAAGTTGGATCAATTTATGTTTTAAGTGTATTAATCACTTGTTTTGCATTCTCTTGTAGGTATTTAGATGTGTGGATGTAAGCATAAATGATGGACACAACATATGAGAAGCCTAGATGGTAATTCATGAAGAAAACAAGTCAAAAAGTGGAGAAAAAATGGCTAAGTCCACACAAAAAGGTCAAAAACACCATGTTCTGGACACCGTGGTGTCGATGATGAAACGAAAAAAAAAAAAAAAAAGAATGTTTTGGGCACCGCTGCGCCGAGGTGCGGACCAAAATAAAAAGGTTCCTATTTTGTGCAAATTTTCCTAATTCGACTTGGACTTTTCTTGGGCGACTTCTTATAGACTTGTAATTATATAAAGATGATTGTTTAGGATTTCTAAGGCATCATAGAGTGGAGAACAAGAGGATTGACGACTGGAGCGAAATGGAGAAGGAGATCTAAATTGAAGATTATTCAACATTCTCTACACTATTCTAGTTTGTTTTTCCTCGTTCTTATTCATGTTCAAACTTATGTTTTGTGTTTGACTTTAGTTATGAACTAAATCTTCTATCTAGAGGTGTAGATTGATCGAAACTTGATACTATGTCTAGTTTTATGGTTTAATTATTGTTAATAAAGTTTCTCTAGTTTATTTATATTTTTTTGGGTGTAATGCTTTTGATCCATTGGTCAAGGATTGAATGATCATAGACTTGAGGCAGATGCTCCAAACGATGGTACGTTGGAATTTGAAAAATGTAACCTAGGCTATCATGAGACTCACAAAAAAATCGAGAACCTTTAAAGTTGTTAAAAGGGAATCACAAAACTTAATGATTCATTATCATCTTCGATTTTCATCTTATGAATTAAGCCAATATGACAATAATATGTTATAATTGGTACTCCAAAAGAAGAAATTAGAAACGTTTAAATTTTTAACTTATAAACTAAGGAACTGATTTAATAATAATATATATATATAGAGAGAGAGAGAGATAGTTTAAAGTGAGGTGATATTAAACCTCTAGACCCTTTTATCATTGTTTTCTTATTTGATTTACGTTACATTGTTAGTTAATATTTAATTATTTTAATTGATGTTTTAATTACTCAATCACTTGATTTCGATTGTCTAGATAAAATTAGGGTTAAAAAGTGATAGCTAGTGTCATAATAATCTCGGAAGACGATACCCATATCTTATCGAAATATACTATAACTTGATATCGAAATATACTATAACTTGACACAGTTGGCTTGCGATTTTGTAGGTAAGATTTTTTTTGAAAGCAATAACCTGTCCGAATCGGCCGTTCTGACTCGAAACTAGGATTGAACCTGCTTCTCACAAAACCCTAATCTGATAAAAGCACTTCCAAGAACGAGAAAAAACCCTAAAATCAAAGTTCTCGAAGAGCGGTCTGAATCACACTACTCTTTGATAAAAAATGGTAAGACATCTACTTCAACTCAAGATTTCATCTTCTGATTTCTGATTTCATTTTCTTCTAAATATCTTCTTTTGATCTATCCACAGACTTTCAAAAGAAGAAACGGTGGAAGAAACAAGCATGGAAGAGGCCATGTTAAGTTCATCCGCTGTTCCAACTGCGGAAAATGCTGCCCTAAGGTACCTATTTTTTGTTTCTTCAATCCATTCTTTGTATCTATCTAAGTTTCGCAATCTTGTGCTCTTGTTCTTCTTCTGATCTAAATTTTGAGATTCGAAACGTAGGATAAGGCGATCAAGCGATTTCTTGTCCGCAACATCGTAGAACAAGCGGCCGTTAGGGACGTTCAAGAAGCTTGCGTTTACGACGGTAAAATTCTCTTGATGATTTTGTTTGATTTGTTACTGATTAGTGTTTTTTTGTTTGTTATTTTTGTTAATTATCTAGTTGTTCTTGTTGTATGAAAGGCTACACGCTTCCAAAGCTTTACGCGAAGATGCAGTATTGCGTTTCTTGTGCGATTCATTCTCATGTGGTTCGTGTGAGGTCTCGCACTAATCGCCGTAACCGTGAGCCGCCTCAGCGTTTCAGGCGCAGGGTACTTGTTTTTCGGTTAATGTGGTTATTTGTTGCGAATTGTGTTCTGTGTTAATTTTGACCAAGTTTCGTTTGTGTTTCTTTGATCAGGACGACATGGCCAAGACTGGACAAGCCCCACGCCCAGGAGGGTCAGCTAATCCAGTTCGATCTTGAGGAATGAAAGTTTTGCCTTGGTTCTCATTACTAGGTTTTGTAGTTACATTGCATTGAGATCAGTGTGCTTGGTGCTTGATTTGCTTTTAAGGCATTGGTTCAGCTGACAATAGTTATATTTTGTTCTAAGAATTATGTAGATCTTCTTTTGTTAAATCAATTTTGATGGAATCTCGAATTTTCTTTACTGAAGTAATTTGTTTTGATCGTTGCAATGTTGCCTTATTTCTTTTTCAAATGATCTCTACTTGTTGTGTTCATTGTCATGATTTGCTTGATTTTACTGGTATTCCTGGAGCATCGGTCTAGAATGGAATTCTATGGAATAATATCTAAATGTCTTCTCCAAATTTTGATTTTGACTTGTTAAATGCCTTTGAAGTTAAACAATGGCATTTCTTTGTGAGAGTTAGAGCTGCTTAATAAGTTCTTAAATCCAGGAAGATGGTATTGTGCATTGTACTCAGTTGATGACTATTGTTATAGTTATATTTTAGCAGAAAAGTCATTTATGCTTAAGATGTAGCAGTCTTCCTAATCAACCTAAATGACAACACAAATCATTTATGAGACCCAAAATTAGAAGTTGAACTCAA
Source organism: Paratinospora sagittata (assembly GCA_035771175.1). Classification (NCBI taxonomy): domain Eukaryota; kingdom Viridiplantae; phylum Streptophyta; class Magnoliopsida; order Ranunculales; family Menispermaceae; genus Paratinospora; species Paratinospora sagittata. The sequence goes on from CM069598.1 coordinate 45,256,105, forward strand.
TTTAGATGAGGCATGGATCAAATTCTGTCCTAAGGGCAATATGTTGAATTAAATTGACATGTTTTAAGGGGTTCAAATTTTGGTAAATGGTCCAAGAATCATCTAGCAATGAAATGTCTGAACCTTTTGACAGAAAGAGCCTTGAACAACAGCAGTAGAAAATGTTTTTTGTGTTTCCAGTGCATTATGGCTATACATAGCGTACATTGTCCTTGAACTAGGACCATTTCATAGTCTATAGCATTCACCTGGTAGGCCTGAAGTTGAAAGGGAGGAACAGAGTGATTACTAAATGTGGATGACATGCTTAATTCATTAGATGTTTTCCATCTATTGCCGATGGCGATGCAAGCTGTTAGGAAGCTTGTTCAGCGTATCTATAATCCTATGTCCATGAGCATTGGATAAGTTGGTCCAATGTTCAATTTTAATATGCTCTCCATTGGATGGATTGGTTGATCTGACAGGTCTCATGCCCATTGAATATTCATGCTTAAATTAAAGAAACCGTACTTGCACATCCATGCATAAATTAGCTTTTTCTCATTCCATTTGATGAACAATAATCTTTAACATACATCTTGATAGCTACCTGACTTCTTTATGCCCACTTTGATATATCTCATTAAATTACAAAACCCACTGACAACACAGTATGACATTTAATTTTAACTCATATTGACGCATATACAGATGCATCATACATCACCAATCCTCAAATTTTCGGAAGAGTTATTCGTAAGAATCCATTCCTGCATCAAGATTACCGCAATAGCTTCAGCAACCCATTGCGATACCTTGAAAGAAAAACTAGCTCTACATTAGCAGATAACCATCCATGGAAGCTCAATAGGAGAACAAAATCATAAGCTCAGTTGCCTCAGAACTCAAACTAACCAAAGTATCTATGTAAAATTATGAAAAACATGGAGTTTGAAATCATTTTTATTAAGGAGCTATATTGTGCAGTTCAAATGGATTACCATAATGCTTAATCCCTCCAATCAACAGATTACATTTTCCCAAGGCCCTGTTTGAAGCAACTTCTCATTTCATTAATCATTACTTTTAGAAGTTTTACTCATTTCTTTCTTACTATATCACCATTAGCTGATAGAATATTCAAGTCTTTAATCATAAACAAATCACTCAATGCAATTTATGGTGCATTCCATGCAACTAAGACTCTTTTATCATGAAAGATCAAAGTGATCTAGATAAAAATAATTCCAGAAAACAGGTGAGCTAGGCAGATAAAAAAGGAGCGTTTATTTAATACAGATAAAATGGCATCCCAGTGCATGAAGTTCCCGTCTATGCATGGCTATTTTCTGGAACTTGTTTTTGCATAGTACAGTGAAAGTTTTTGAATGATTTGTAAGCAGCAATGAAGGAAATACTGTAGTTTATACCAAAATCATGTCTATGCTGTGAAAACAAGAAAGAAAGCACTCCCAGAGAAAAAAGTTAAAAGAAAAAAGATTATGTTAATAGGATAGATTATAGAGTAATGAGTAATGACTTACACAAACTCAGCTGAGACGCCATCCTTGTTGACGTCACTGGGAAGTGGCCAGACCACATGGTATGGCCCTTGCTGAACCTCCCTGTTTTGATGTCTTGAGATGAAGTCTTCCGACTCACATGCCACTCACCACCACTGGGTTGGGCTTTTCCCCGTCACAATCAAACTGTTAACAAACAATATGTTGTTTATAAGTTCTAGCTACATGTTAAGTTTGAAATGCTATGTCAAGAGCAAGGCAGCTCACACAACTTCTAATATATGCCAATAGAAAGAGACGGGTAGTATCAGGGTTATGTCTGGAGCAAGTCAGTTCACACAACTTTTAACATATGCCAATGGAGAGAGAAGGGTAGTATCAGGGTTTGTTTGGCACAGCTCAATTTAGAAGATATTCATGGTAGCAGTGTTGGCTAGTGTTTAAGACACCAAGATTTTAAACAAGAAATTTTTAAGATTTACGGTAACTGTTGGCACAAATATATCTTACTTTTGGTCATCAACTTCCACTCTGATGTTATTGATATGTACTCCATGAAGCTCTATTGTCATTACATAGTTGTAATTGGACTCTCTGACAACCATCCGAGGGGACAACTCTGTTGTACCTGCCCTCCACATAACAGAACCAATCAAATGCTGGACAAGAAGTAGAATTTTATTTGTGTTTAGTCCCTAATAGATTCATAAAGTTAGGATTTTAATCTTTCTAATACCAATGGTTACATTGTTTGCATCATCATGTGTGCACAATTGTATACAAGAGTTTTCAACATAACGTCTTAAGGAAACTAGGAAAGGGTACAGAGTTTCATCTATAAAACTTATAATTTGTGTCAGATAGTTTACCGTCATGGCTTCTTTTGTCAGAGAAAATCTGTTTGTGGTCGCCCAATCCTCTATTTGGCCTAGAAAATGTAGGAGGTTGTTCTGTCTTTGATAGATCATAATCAGGCTTCATGGGCGAGTACTGTGGTTTCATCTGAGGTGATGGTCTGGAGAACAAGGGCGGTTCAGAAGTATAGCAAGAAGAACCCTCATTTGTACAACCAGAGGAAAAGGGTGGCACAGCAGATTGATATGAGTTGTTAACATGCCCAGGATTCTGAAGACGCACAAGTTAGCTAAAATCAGAGTACTAATAAAGGGATAGCTAAAATAAGTTGATTAATGAAACAAAAGATTATTATTATTGCACCCCTTTGATTGCAGCTTGTCTCATGAAACAAGCTTGAGAAATGGACCCTTGTCTTGCAAAAAGCATCCTATTATCACATCTTCTGATCACAGAGTTCATAGTGCTACTGCAATTCTGAAGAGGACACAGAGAGAAAACTTAGAAAAGCTCAAGTTATTGAATAAAAATGAGTTTGAAATATCCTATATAGGTGTGGATTTGATAATAGGAGTATCATATTTTAGTGAATACAATGGAACACTATAATATAAGCCAAGCCATCTCAATAGACTGTTGTTTGATTGCTTGAATTGACTACAAACCAAGCATAATAACACACACATTGTATTACAATCAAAGAATGTAATTTATCAAAATATGATAAATAGACCTGTTTGGATTCATGGCAAAATTAAAAAGAATTCTGAAACAGCAATAGAATTGGGTTACCAGAGGGAAGATATGAGTGGGTGAAACATCTTCATTTCCAGCAAAATGACCCACAATCATGTTCATTCTCCTCCTCACCGCTTGGCTATCCATGTTGTAATGCACCAGAGAATCCCTGCTAAAATTCAGCAGAACTGGAGATAAAGTTCTGCAGAGCTTTTATAGGCGAAACAATGTAGTGTAATGCAAGTGAAAGTGGTGATAAAAGCTTGCCAAATCCAAATATCCAGCAAAATTTGGAGATATTTTTTGTGGTTGTGGGCCCTGAGCTTAAAGATAAAGCTTTTTTTCTGAAGAATGACTAAGGATTTTCTCTTCTCTTCTGGGAAAATATCCAATTAGATTTTTCCTTTCTGGATGATTCTTGTCTTCCTGCAAGTATCTTAATTTGACCAAATATGCTACGCATACGAATTATTTAATTTAAATTGATTTTATCTTTTAAGTTCATGGAATGATTTACAAATGATATATAAATTTGAAAGCTTTTCAAATTTATGTATGTGGCAAATCATACTGAGTAGGTCAGCCTCCAACCCTACCACATGGTAATGGTTGTTTACTTCTTGTGTGTAGAATAGTAGGATACGCATACACTTAAAAAGTTCATATGCCATGTTTAGTCCCACATGGACTACGAAATTTAAATTTACAAACTTTGTTTATGAATGATTGGAGTTTACTACTTGGGTTGAGAAGTATGTTCATATTTTATTATGGTATTATGGTAGGCTCTTATATTAACAAAAAAAAAAGATTCTGTTCTGATACCACGATAAAAAATGTATCTCTTATTTCTTTAACTTTATTTTTCTAACAACAATTTTGCAAAATAATTACTCTTTTTAAACTACTTTTGATTTTGATAAAAAAAAAATTGAACTTTTTTTTTTGGGTATTCGGATCAGCTTACGTATACCCGACTAATTTTAAGAGAGTGTAAGCTCTTAGCTCACAAAGGGACACTCCCTGAAATCTCAAGAAAATCCGTGTTCGGGCTCATACCTTAGAAGGCACAAGTGAATGAGACTCGACTATTAAAAAATTGAACCTTTAAATGTTTAAAAACTTAAATTAGCCCGTCCATGTGGCATTTAATTGTCTTTTGCATACTAAGTCATAAACATTAATCTGTTTGCATATATAATCAATAATTCTATAAAATTAATAAAAGAATATTATGAAAAAAAACGTTAAATATTGATGCATCTGTGAAAAATCTTGCTTTAATTAGCTTTATTTTTGTTAACAGGCCGAGCAAGTCCTTTTCCTGAAAATCATAATCAAATATGAAAATTTAGAAGAGTTTCTTTATATACGTTAGATCAATTGTACTTCGCTATTCTTAATTACCATTGGATAATGTTAACATCTTAAAATAAGGATTGTTAAAGCAAAGCCTTATTCTTAAAATAAGGATTGTTTTGTGTTCTCATACTATGATAAAATATGTTTTATTTATTTCTCAACTTTATATTTTTTTAATTTTTTAAATAATTCAGAAAAAACAAAATCTTGTAGGACTTCCAACTAATCATGAACTAATGCCCTCGTGTTTTGCCCTTCAAATACTTGAAATTGTTAATCTTTATATCTACTCTTTATTTGGAGTTCTTCTCACTTTTCTTTTTTTCTTTTTTCCTTTTTTTTTTTTTAAATGGGAACAACTCCAAGTCCGCTGTTGCAAACTGGGCACGTCGTGAAGTATCAAGGTACTTTCAAAGCCCACTAATTCCCACACCAACTGCTAATCAACGTAAGTCTAAAACCCTAATTTTTTCTTTTTCTTTTTCCTTTTTATTTATTTATTATGGGTAATTAAAAGGATTTTGAACCCATCACTTTTATATTTGTGTATTATGCTTTTTATATTTTTTTTATTTTGTGAAAGCAAGCATACTTAATCCTGAGTTGCAGTATATAACGCATATGCATACTTTAGGTATATAAAGTCACAAAAAAAAATAAAAATTGTTTGCATATATAAATAATCAGTATTTCTATAGAGATTAATAAAAAGATTATTAAGAAAACGTTAAATATTGATGCATCTGTAAAAAAGTATAGCTTTAATTAGTTAACATGCTGAGCAAGTCCTTTTGTGGAATTCAAAAGGAGAACACAACAAAGCAACGAAAATGAGAATCAAATATGAAAATTTAGAGGAGCTCTTATGTATTGAATGTTAGATCACTGGTACTTCTCTCTTCTTAATTACCATTGGATAATGTTGGCATGTTGTGTTCAATCCCACATCGGTTTAGGGAAATCAAAGTTTAGATGCTTTATGAGCAAAGAGATTGAGTTGAATTATTTGAATGTAAAATATGTTTATATTTTAAAAATAAAAAATAGGCTCTGATGTATCATGTAAAGAATATAAAACATATTTCTCTTTTTTTTTTCTTATCAAAATTACTAGTAAACACTAATAATCTCTAAATAGAGTGATCTTTAGACCCATTTTTCCTCACTTCATTAAGAACCATCAGATAAGGATATGCAGAAATCAAATCTAAACTAAACCAATCCAATTTAATTTACTTTTCCCATAAAATTGGATGGGATTGGAAAATTCAAATCAATTACTTGGATCATTTGTTGGTCTTAAGAATTTAAAAATTGATATAAAATGATCTAACCCAACCTTAATATTTTCAATTATAATTGTGATACTTGTCTTATTAGGACTTGATTGAAATATAACTTATAAATTTCACTAATTATATATTATATCCTCTGAGTTTATCTTCATTTAAAACTATACAAGATTTGTTACTTGTTGGGCAGGTTTGAATCTTTACTAATATTGATATTGTCCCTAACTAAACTACCTTGGAACTTAAGTGTGGGATTTTACTTCAAAAAGCTTAAATATTACTTATATGGATAAAGTCCTAACTTATATTCATTATAATAAACTTGCCTATATGGGATGTAGATTTTCGGTCTACACTTATCCAACATTAACATGATTCATAATTTATAAATATTTCAGTACATATTTGAAAACAAGCGTAATTGATTTAATTAAGCATTTAGCTTGGCCGAAATACAAGATTAAAATGCAACCAATTAATTTATTTCCAGCCATTTCGACATTAATTGAGTTGGATTTGATCATATTATTTATTACAACTTCAAATGATTAGTTTGAACACCATTATTTTTTTTTATAACGAATTATATACACTATATTGACTATGCATTTGTTATTTTGAATTTTTATGAAGCATTTATTAAACATACTAGTGAACATGTATGTGCGGTATATTTTCTATATAGTATTTGTATCATGTATCTATTTTGTAGACAGTTGCATGATGAGCATGATGAATCCTAAATAATCAGTATTGGATAAATCTGATTGGATTTTCTTTTCCATAAGATCATTTTCATTTTACACTGATTTGGAACCCATGCGTAACCTTGCATATAGAAAACCCAAAATAAATAAAAAAATCCTTAAATCTCTTTAATTTAATTTTCTAATAACGGCCTCGATATAATGTATGAGATTTTTTTTTTGAGAAGAAACCAGAAGAAATTTTTATAAATAAAAAACGGAAAAGAAAGCCATACAATCAAACAAGAGGGAGCACCAGAGATGCTCCGAATAAGCACTACCCACCCAAAAAACTACCCAACCCTAATACAGAAAAAGCAACCACCCAGCCCCATCGGTGAACACGCACCACTATACTTGAAGCAAACAACATGACCAATTCCACAACCAGTCAAATAAGGATAAACCGTTGCCCATTGGTGAAGCGTGAACCCAAGAGCTTGCGGCAAATTTGATGTCATCCCAAAGCTTGTCCATTGTTCTAAATTTGTCATGAAAAATCCTATTATTCCTTTCTAACCAAAGATACCACAAGGTAGCAAAAGTCGCAATAAGGCACACCTCCTTGCCATTACTAGACACAAAATTTACCTGAGGTAATGACATACAATCCTCAAGACTACTAGGAATGACCATTCTTCCCCCTGTTAAGGAGCACCACCTATTCCAAATCCACCTAGAATAGGAACAATGTAAAAATATGTGCTCCGGGTTCTCGCCCTCCTAAAAGCAGAAGATACAGCAATGCGGGGAGAGATACAAGTGAGGGTACCTGTTCTGTAACATATCATGGGTGTTTATTCTCCTATGCGCCAGGAGCCATCCGAAAAACTTAAACTTTAGATGGAATGTGTGTTTGCCATATGAATGATGAAAGTGAAAAATGTAAACTAGGTGTGTGGTAATGGCTTCGAAGAATGATTTACAAGAGGACCCAGATGGATCTAATGACCAAGAAAACTGATCTGGCCCAAGCGAAAGACTCACCGCTCCCAATCTTGGGGATAGGCTTGTCATCTCAGATTGTTCCCTATAGGTTAAAGTCCTAGGAAAATGTAAATTCCAAGAGTGATTTGCATTAGAGTCCCTAACTAAAAATTTGGAGATGGTTTGAAATTGGGCTGAAGAGAGTCTATAGAGATGAGGGTATGATTCTGCAAGGATCTATCTCCCAACCATCTATCCTCCCAAAAGCGAGAAATCTCACCGTTCCCACCTTCGGATGAACATAGCCAAAGACCATAGGAGCAAGAGATACTATGAATTTCCCAGGACCTCTAAATGTAGTCCGTCTTGCTTTTCTCAAGACGGCCTCAGAATCGGAGAAGGATGGATGACCATACCTGTTGTTAGTAACTCTTGCCCACAACTACTCCTGTTCCACCAGTAATCTCCAGATCCACTTGCCACAAAAGATTAAGTTTCTTTTGACAATGTTCTCGATTCCCAACCCTCCTTCCTCCACTGGACACTGCACCAATTCCCACTTCACTAGGCTTCTCTTATCCTTTCCACCCCTTCCCCCTCATGGGAATGCCTTGAACATCTTCTCAATTCTGTTTGCCACACCCAAAGGAACCCTAAACACGGATAAAAAGTATGTTAGAATGGCCATTAGCACCAACCTAATCAAGGCCAATCATCCACCCTTGGACAAGTAAGAATGCTTCCACCCCTCAAGCCTTCTAGCTATAGTAGCCATCCCAGGATCCCAAAGGCACGGAGCCATGGGGTTTCCACCCAGTGGGAGACCCAAGTATGTCATTGGCCACACGCCCACTACACATCCCACCCTATTAGGCAACCTTAATATCACCTCTGGATCCATATTGATCCCAACTACCCGACACTGCCATATTCACCTTTAACCCAGAGAATTCACCGAAGCATCGAAGAATCTGCAACGCACTCACCACATTTTCTTCCACCCCATGCAGCAAAAATAAAATATCGTCCGCGTATTGCAAGTGTGAGACTTCCACTCCATCCTTACGCTCCTGAAAATCTTTCACCAAGGAAAGCTGGCTTGCCCTACTCATCATCCTACCTATAGCCCATCTGCTACCAGTGTAAATAGAAATGGTGAGATTGAGGTTTACATAAAACATAGCCACCTAGTAGAAGAAATGTGAAGTCACTGGAACCTAGGCCTGCTTTCTAAGGATTTAATTTACTCAACAAAAACAAACACATTTTTTACAATCATTACAAAAATGCATCACTTAATAGCATTTTTCATAATTTAAATAACCTACAAGGTCATGTATTCGGAAAATAGAATACCACAGTACTATAATAACAAACACGAAGTCTTAGAACATACATTTGAGGGTTGCACCATCATATTCATCGCTGGGCACCGGCTCACAAAGAAATGTTACAACTATGCTTTGATCTCAAATTTAAAAACTGGAAACGGGGCTGAAGCTACACAATTCTGTAGTTTCTTTTCAAATGCACTATCAGTCAGATACAATATGCACATTTTTATAGATGGACTACCAAAACTCCAAAACAATAGAGAATTCCAATGTATTCTACAACACTAAGGAGAGATATGATTTAGTCTGTGTAGTATAAGATATGTTGAAGAGTAAGAGGAGGCTATTTACACTTTTATATATACACTGTTTCTGGTGTAAGGAGTATCAAAACTCAATACCGCTGTTCAACTGAATAGAAAAAGAAGGCCTCCCAATTCTGCCAAGAGGGGTTTCAACTCCAACAACTATGCCCGAGTTCCCCACATTGCCATTCCACTTCGATTTGCCAAACTGTATTGCAAGCCAAATATATATATATATATATGTGTGTCACAGAAATTGACAAATATAAAAAATAAAAAATAAAAACCACTCAGGAAGCTACATTACAAAATTCACACATACCATAAAATTTTAACAGAAGAAATGACATTCAGGCAGCAAGTTTTACTTATGATGGAATGAAGGCGAGAGCCACTTGGTAAGTCAATCAAATAGAATTTCTTAATGGATCTTTCCTTATCTTCAGCTTTCAAGACTTAATTTTGCCAAGAGAACTTAAGCAATGGTCTTCCCTTTCTTTATTTGGTGTGAAAGTAGCCACGATTTTCATGCATTTAATAAGGTTGAGGAATTCAGTTTAGCATTCCTAGCAGTTGGGTCAGGTTGATTTCGACCATATTTTCAAACCAACCTGACTCAATCAGAGAGGACCTTTTGTACCACCCTGAAACCAACTTACTCTCATATTTAGGAGTGGTAAAAAATCAAGTTGAGAGAGAATTGGGTTTGGCAACACCAAATATTAACATGCATTTGATGTGCCCGAACCCGACTTAGTTTTAAATTCGAACACTATGTCTCTGTCCAAACTTGACCATATGTAAAATCAGCTAATTTTGCCTAGAGTTTAAATACTTCTATTATAATAACTATTAGTAACATTCATAAATGTAAAATAGACACTTAATAAATAAGATTTCATGACAAAGTAACATATTCATATATAAGAAATTCATGATGATATAATCAAAGCGATTGCATGACAAAGAGTGCATAATTAGTATGTATTTTACGTAGGGTAAGAAAACTAAACAATTCCTCCCCTCACAAACCAAGTTTTTATACCTGATTTTTAAAAATATTTGCTAAAACTCTAACCAGCACTAAATTTAGCTATAAGTTTTTTTGCCCAAACCCAGCCCTAATTTTTAATAGTGTTGATGCAAGATTTGACCAACACCAAATAATAATAAATTAGAGGGGACGCACTGAGCTATTATTCATCAAGAGCCAATATGTGAGGATGTTAATTACATAGTTAAAGCGGGATGGGTAAAATGGAAGAGCGCTTCTGGAGTATTATATGATTGATGCATCCCGGTGACGTTGAAAGGAACATTTTATGAAACCACTATTAGGCCAGCTATGTTATACGGAATATAATGTTGGGCAATAAAGAAACAACATGTGAACAAACTAAAGATAATGAAAAGGCGAATCTTTGGTACCCAAACTTGTAAAATATATATTATTATATTGATACAATAATTTGTTTTCTCTTTTAAAAATACAAAATAAAAAAAGGGGTAGGAAAAGCGTATGCTAAGATGGACAGTAAAATATTAAAAGATAGAGCTAGAAATGAACATATTTGAGAAAAGGTAGGAGTAGCCCCAGTTGAAGATAAATGAAAGAAAATGATTAAAGTGGTTTGAACACATACAAAGAAGACCTTTAAATGCTCCAATTAGAAAGAGTGACTTACTAACAATTCATAATAATGATAGAGGTGGAGGAAAACCTAAAATAATATAGAAAGATATATTTAAGAAAGATATAATTACTAGTGACTTAAGAGTCTACTTGGCCCTTGATTGAGTGGTATGGAGGAAGTAGATTCATACAGCTGATCCCATGTAGTTGGGAAAAGGCTTAGTTGAGTTAAGTTGTATATGTAAGTACATATGCAAAAGCTATCCATACATGCTCATAGACAAATATACACATCTATATAAATAATAAATAACTTTATACTTAAAGAGCTTCGAAGCTCCCACTTCTCCACTCAATCTCAATTGAGTGAAAAGATGAACCCTGTGTATGAGAGACAACTTCCCTTAGCATTTTACTTAACAACCAATATTCGGTGACGACCTTTCAGTCAATCATGACTATGTAGTGAATAAGAGACTTCCTTGTGCACATCAATATTTTAGGAAGTCAAACCCCATCCAAAAGACAAGGGGAAAAAACTTATAAAGAGAGGTTAAGTTTATCAAGATTGATGCAAGATGAAATATAAGGACAAGTTCGGATGATAGCAAAAAGTTCCGTAAACAAATGCACGAATGGAAGATTAATAAAATTTAAAGGCCAAAATCTTCTATTAGCCTGTTAGTAACTTACAGAAATTGATGCAAAGGCAGAAGGATGAGTAGTACAAGAACAGCCACATATTAGACTCAATTTCTCCTTCATGGAATGAATGAACTCTGCACGTAGCCCAGGATCACTTCCACCAAAGGTAGGGCATATGCTGACCATGGTAAAGAAATTTTTTTTAAAAAAAGGAAAATTTAACACATGGACTATAGTATGAAATATAAAACTTCAAAATAATGTAGAGCTAAATAGAAGCAACAAAGTTGAAACCAAATAATTTAAGAATATAATCTATAGCAACAGATGGTGGCAGAAATATAACAAAGTAAAACAGCCCAGGTCTAGTACAACTGAAAAACACAACAGCCACTTCAACAAAGATATATATTGCGCATATTTAAAAGGATTAGAATCAGAATGCTCAAAACTGAAATGGCATGATAAGTGGATGGATCGGCAAACTCATCACTGACAGTGGGAGCTGCAAGAATGTAAGTTCCTACTGTGATCAACCTTAAGTGAACCATACTTGGCATTACAAGCTGGCATGATTTTAAAAGTAATGAAGTAAATACAATCAGAATGTTGTAGATTCAAACTTTCAATTCTATGTCGTACCTTGGTGGACTGGCCATGGCAATAACATAGGGCAAAAGGGCAGCCCAGTGCATGAAGCACTCGCCTAGGCAGGGTCACGGGCAAAGGTCAGACCACATTTGGGTTTATTGTACACAATCTTATGCTGCTTCACAAGAGGCTGTTTCCACAACTGGAACCTATGACCACATGGTCACATGGCCATGGCAATATGACTAAATTATAGTACATGATGGTTGAAGAGATGGCAAAGTTTTTTGAAGGTACTATGGAAAAACAAAATTATAGTGATAAAAATAAGGGAAAATATACTCACCATGACCATGCAGAGAGCTGCAATTCCTTATTATGTTATTATGTTTAAATATGTCGGGCAGTAGAACTGTAGAAGATAATAGAATCCTTCATGCACTGGTTGGTTAGTAAGCCATAGCATGAGAACATGCCAAATGAGATGCAACCTATGATTTAGATATTCCTGTATTTAATGTCAAATGAATTGCATGAGAGTGTACCTGATGAATTAAAAGTTAAAACCAACCCTTGGATCCAGGCTATATAGGCACAGGACTTGCCCTCCCAGTTGCATCTAATTAGAGATATAAAGCATTGAATAGATTTCATACTAGACTCTGACCTTCAAAAACGCCACTATCATATGAGTCCTAAGGAATAAGCATCTTTGCAGATGCGTCAAAAGGCTGTTGGAAGATGGTAACATATGGAAGAGTAAGATTCCTAATGATCTACCCGCAATTTCAGTGCTAAATAAAGAGGTCAATTGGTGTGTGCATCATGATAGTTCAGCTATTTATAAGTACAATGAAACTCTATTCCACATCTACACCAACTTGATGGATCAGCAGGCAGACGCAAAAGGATTCTCAGACATTGATTACCTAGGAGCTGAATGCAATCCAATGGTCAAAGTGTGCAGCCAGTGAAGCCATTCGGTTAGATGCTGCTCCTAGTCCTCGCGCATACATTCATGTCTAAACCATGGGCTAAAATCCTTCATAGGAAACTATGTTATCAATCATTTTCACAATGTCCTCATCCATAAAACTTCTACTTTCTTGCACAAGCAGGACCTAAGGAGGTTCTGGATCTATTACATCAGGAACAAGTTCATGAAATCACACCAGCAATGTATTATGACTGGTAAAATCATCTATTCCGCTTATCGATCTTCTATAGTGTTGAAGCTAACCAATCCCTGGTTGATCTAACCAAAAGTGTAAATCATGATAAATCTAGTGTGTTATAAAAGTGTTTAAGATACATCATGAGAAAATAGAAGTGAATAATTTTGAAGAAAAAGGCATGCTGGATACAGTAGATAGCAACTAATGGTAAAAAATAACTGACTCAGTACAGTAAATACGTAGAAGATAATAAATAAGTAGAAGATCATAAAGAAAATAAAGCTTAAGATTCTACCTCATTTGAATAGTTGGTCTAACCATAAGGCCAGATCTCTGCCAAGCTAAAGCTTGGACAAGGCCCACAGAAAAAGACTTGTCAGGCCATTGGACAGATGGTGTGACACATGTTCCCCACTTATTCTGCAAGAAGAATTTACCTTAAAAGTCAGAATTCTATGAACTGAACCCCTTCTGCATATAGTTAGGAGGAAATATAACAAAAGGAACAAGAAGAAGGAAAAGGATTGAATAGTGTTTTCAAATCCACAACGCAATGTTGTCATGGCCTAAACAATAAAAATTAAAGAAATTATATAAATAATACAAATGTTTATTATACATACCTGATACCACTTGCTTTGATGTTTTTGAAATTTGAACAAGTAATACATAGTCTTAAGGTAACTTTGTGTACTTGTTTATCTCATATATATATATATATATATATATATATAGATATATAGTCTTAAGGAGAGCTGTCTGATCTTTAGAAAGGGTGGATGATTCCAAATTGAAGTTCCATTCTAGTTTGCATGTTCTTTTCTTTTCCTTTTTTTTCTTTTTTTCTTGTTTTTTCGGCTTAGAAAAGATATGTGGGGTTTTAAGTATTTCTACAGTTCGGTATGGGTACATGACAATTGTCAAAAGAAAGAGGATTGGATATTTGAAATAAAAAAATAAAAAAAAGTTCTATCTTTTATTCCCCCTTATGTTTTTCTCAAAAAATATTGAAGTGCTCTTTCAACTTTTAAAAATTATACAGAGAAGCTATTTCTGCCTGTCTAGTAAACCAAAAGCCAAAAATTGTTACCCAAGGTAATAATCTTGTCAGTAGAAGAAACAACAGCTTCACACAATGGCCATTGAGCATAATACATGAACATAAATAATGGTAAGCTAATTCATTGTGCAAGTTTGGCAACAAACCTTGTACGAGAAGCTAAACCTCATTTCTCCAGGAAATTGACCTTGAGCTTGTAGCAGACCACCCAAAATAGGAAGGAAAGCGCTGGAGGTTAGTCCCTCACCAGACAAATAAGTTAACTGACCATTTGGAAATTGTAGATCCATGAATGTCTGGAACATAAAATGAAGTCAGAACAAGCAGCTAAAGATTCCCAATGCTAGTATATAAATTTGCAGTTTTGCACTACTAAATATTTCTTACAAAAATGCAGACTGACTCAAAAGTCATTAGATGGGTATGGAGATCAAAGATGCATACTCTATTTCTCCACAGTTGCAAAAGGCAACTGCAGAATTAACACTCGAAATAAACACACAAACAGAAAAAATAAGAAGAATAATTACTCAGTTTCAAGTTTCAACATAAAGAGGGTAGATGGATAACAGAGAAATAGGTGCAAAAGAAAATCAAAATAAAAAAAGAGTACAACAATTAATAAAGCAACTTAAAAATAATGGAGTGCAGAAAGAAAATTATATCAAGGAACATAAATTTACGATGAACGGTGTGATGGTATACTTCAGTATCCACAATTTATTTAACTTGACAATCAAACAACTAATCATTTCACATTCATACTACTTCCCACTCATCTCTACACAGCCTTCAAAAATCCTCTTTTTCTTACTAAACCATAAAGAGCAAAAGACAGCAAAAGTTGATGACCTCCAAGTATAATTTCTCCTCCCTTAGAAAACCACCTTGCATCTATAACATCTTAGCATATATCTTTGACTTTCACCAAGTACCTTAACTATTAAACGAAACCAAGGGAAGAAGGACCTGAAACCTGAAATCCTTACCCCCCCACCCCTCCTTCATTCTCTAAATCCTCCCACCCCAGTGACACTCCCATGATCATGGTTCTCTGCTGTCTGGCTCCCTTATCAAGCTCTTGCATCTGGTCCAATGGTATTCATGGCATCAGAACAACAGCAGTTCTCTTGTGTCTCATGTCTTTTACTCAATTCTTCTCTTCTTTTCTCCTATTTGGCTTGTGTATGGCAACAAGTTGCGTGCAACTCATAAACATGATTGTTAGGACCTCAGTCCAGATCGTGGGGTTGCCCAACATCATGATCCTAAATCAATCATACTAATCCATTTTAAACTAGAACTTGAGCTGCAAAATTAGGCCCAGTACAAAAAGTAGGCAAAGCGCACACACACACATTAATTTTTTCGAGCAAAACCAAAAGATTGGACCCCAACTTGATTCAACTAGGATTCAATTTTCTTTCACTTTGTGTCTCTTTTTTCCTCTTTATTCTCCTTCTATTAGTATGTATGTTTGCCTATCATTGACTTTTTCTTTTTGCTTCTCTCTTTTTCTCTTTTTTCTTCTTCTTCTCCTTCATCTTCCCTCTCTTTCTTTTCTTTTCCTTTTCTTTTCTTTTCTTCTCCCTATTTATACCTTTTTGTCATCATTTGTATTCTATATTTCCATTATTCTTTTTCCCTAATTTTTTTTTTCCATAAGAAAATAACAATATCAAGAGCTCCTCATCAATCTTACATAGGATCAGAATCTTGTTTCTCGACAACTTTGCTCGTTAAGGAGCGCCAAGGTGTCTCTCTACTCCCCATTCTAACTCATTGTAAGTATATAACTTGAAAGTAATGGAAAAAGGTGTATGAAGTCTAGGGCTATGGTGAAAATTAAAGGCGCAAAGCGCACTTATGAAGATGAGGTGCCTTAGCGAATAACGAGCAACGCGCACACTTAAGTAAAGTAAGACGCAAAATTCTTAAAAAAAAACTTAATTATAAATTACTTTTTGGTAAAAGAATTCAAAAAAGATAAAAATCAATAAAAGCTTTAAATTTTCCAATCAAACATCATAATGTGCATAATAACACAAATGTTTTTATTACATAGTTGTTACTAATATTATGTTTATTTCTTTTTAATGTTTAAAATTTAATTGAAGAAAGAAACACAAAAACAAAGAAGAACAAGTAGCAATTTTAATGCCTTTGTAACAACATTTTATTGTTGTTATAAAACTGAAACACAACTTTCCTTTAGTGTTTTATGTTTTATATTTTGTATTGTCTATTGTGTATATATTTTTTTATTTTTTTTTGAGAAGAAACAAATTTTTTTATAGGAAAATGAAGTACAGCATAATTCTAATGCACAAATGAAAATTCTACAGTCATTCTAACTAACAATCCACTCCAACATACATTGGCCCACCCTCAGGATAAGCATTGGCTCCAATTCAAGAGCCACCTGACAACTGAAATCCCATTGCTCCAAGGGGAAGCAAATACCCACGTACTAGCCATTAACTTGATACTATCCCATAGATGGTCAATCTCATTGTGGATATTGTTAAACACCCTACTATTTCTTTCAAGCCAAAGAGACCACAGAGTAGCATACGAAGCTATAAGGCCCATCTCTATCTCGGCTCGAGATAAAGCTGAAAGATGAGAGAAAGAGAGGCCCTCTTGAACATTGGATGGAGCACTATAACGCCCCCTTGAGAAGGAAAACCATCTACTCCATATTCCTCTTGCAAACCTGCATAAAAAGAAAATATGATCCAAGCTCTCCCCATCCTACATACAGAATAGGCAACAATGTGGGGATAGACACCAGTTAGGCGCACGCCTCTGCAACAAATCACATGTGTTGATCCTTCTGTGAGCTAGTAGCCATCCAAAAATCCTAACCTTTTTTGGAACCTTGATTTGTCATATGAACTATGACAGTGGGAAAAGCTGATAGGAGGGGGATTCACAGAGTAGCTCGAACAATGACTTGGTAGAGAAAAGACCGCTAGGGGTGGGTGACCATGTCAATCTATCCGGAGAGGGGGATAACCTTACCAAGGATAGCCTATCCAAGATGATTGGGATCTGTCTATTGTGTATATTTATTCAAAGAAGAGAGAGAAAAAAAGTGTATAATAAATACTTATTTCATAATTAAATATTTTTTTAAAAAGATGAGCAAGAAAGTGAGGCGCATTAAGGCGCACGTTTTGATAACATTGTTCTTGATAGTGTTCGACTGACTTCTAGAAGGGATAGTGTCCTTTGAAACCTTGAACCCCCCAGGACCTTCACCACTAATTCATTCTTGACTAAAGTCATTGAGATTCCTAACTCTTCCCCCTTTTTGCCCACCTTTATCTGGAAAGCTCATGTGCCATCGAAAGTCAAGTTGCTTAGGTTGCTTATCGCCTTGGAAAACCTTCATATTGTTGATGTCCTTCAAGTTCGTTTTAAACTAATGGCTTTGTCTCCAAATTGGTGTTGTTTTTGCATGAAAGATCAGGAGACCAATCGACACTTGTTTCTCATTTGCACTTTGGCAAAAGACTTGTGGAATCGTTGAAGTTCACATTCTTCTCTTGATATCAGGTCGTTGTTGGATGACCACAACAATCTTTTTTATGGGACTACGTTTCTTTACCAGCAAGCCTAAGGGATTATTAGTTGATATTCTATTTGTTGAATTTGGTGCGTTTGAAAAGAAAAATATTCTAGAATTTTTAGAGAGAAGTTCAAAGACTCCATTTGGTTTGGGATCTTTCAATTTTTTTAGGTTCTTAATGGGTTTCTATTTCTTCCTCGGCAAAGGTGTATGGGCTAAAAGATTGGATTAAGGGGTGGGATCAACTTTCTTATTTTGTCTAAGGGTCTCTTGTGCTTTTTTTTGGATGGTTTCTCATCTTCTTGATGAGCACTCGATGCAATTGCTTTTTCTTTTCCTTTTTTTAATGAACTTCTTAGTTTCCTCTCCATATACATACATACATACGTGTATATATATATATATATTGGGAACTATGTTACCTAAACTCCGATATGGGTGTCAGATACAGGTAGGGGTGACAAAAAAACGAGTACGGACGTGTACGAGTACGGACAACACTTCATACTAACAGACATATAGCATGTTCGTACCTGGCCTGATTTGAAAAACAGACGCAAGTATTCGTCCGTACCCAAATGTTTTAAAAATCGGGTAGCCCAATTTTGTCCATTTTGTCGCTTTTAGTAGCATGTGCCTAATATATTCTTAAACATAATACTAAACAATTTGAATCATGTGTACCTAATGACATAACATCAAATCAATTATATGAAGTTTATAATAAATGACAACAAAAATAAATAATCTTTTACAACCATTACAAGTATAGATAGAATTTTCAAGTGACTTTTCATTTAATGGCTATTAAGTGTCTTTGTTTATTTTTTCATTTACCAGCTTTTAAATAACTTTCCAAGACTCTAATTTTCAATGTGATTGGGAAAGCAAAAAAATCAAAAGGGGTGTAAGTTTCAAAACATAACTTAGAGAATGGGCATCTTCAAAATTAAAAGCTATAAAATATCTATTTATTTATTTATTACCCAAATATCTATTTGATTATTTATTACCCATTGTATAATTGTATTTAGTAGTAACCGGGAACTGGGTACCCGAATTTTTAACCTCTTGTTCGGACATGGCCCAGTTTTAAAAACGGACACAAAATTTTTGTCTATACCCGACCCTATTCTGAAAAGTTTTTGTCTGTACCCGTTTTGAAACAGGCCAAACCAAAGCAGACAAGCCAGTCCAGGCCCATTTTGCCACCCCTAGATACGAGTCCATATGTAGAGGTTCAACTTGTTCATATTCAAATTTTGGGGTGCGGAGACTTGTCTAAAAAGTCCCTCAAAATTTGGATCTTGGTACTTGGACAATGTTATGTTCACTATGAACCCTATATTATGTGTTCATTTTTTTTTCTTCTCCTTTTTAATTTTTTGTTGTCCTTTTGGTTCCCTCCTAAAGTGAATTGCCACCTATTAGTCATTATCCTCTTTCATGCTTTCTTTTCTTTCTATTGGAGAATCCACATGGTAATATTGTAAATCTAAAGTGCCAGATACATATCCCATACCCATGTCGTATCATGAAGTGTCGGACTGGAGTACGTCAGATTAAAGT
This sequence comes from Paratinospora sagittata, assembly GCA_035771175.1. NCBI lineage: Eukaryota > Viridiplantae > Streptophyta > Magnoliopsida > Ranunculales > Menispermaceae > Paratinospora > Paratinospora sagittata. Next base: position 45,275,416 of record CM069598.1, read on the forward strand.
GAAGAGTCTAGGTAACACAGATTGCGACAACTTGTGCTCCCCCTGCTTTGTAACCCTCTTTTAATTACTGATATAAATATACTCTAGTTTCTTTTCAAAATAATAATAATAATAATGCCTAGGTGATATAAATATTCTCTTTCTAGCATTTCTTTAAATAAAAAAAGAAACTAGTAAATATTATAAATAGTAAGATAAAAAAGAAATAAAAGAATCGTGCAAAAGAGGACAAGATGTCCTCAAATTCCCCCTAAGTGCTTACAAAGTTTGACGCCCCCTCACCCAATCATTGATAGGATAACCCTCTCTTTCTAACATTTCACTTATGAAAATTTGAGGTTAGTTTGTCCAAAGAATGCATTTGGCATTTCCCATTAGTTGGGTGTTAGGCAAACAATTTCAACTCCACCAACTTGTTTTCATTAAAATTTCTTAATTAATGCATTCCATTTTTTGTATCTAAGGTGGTGTTTGTTAACTCTACTTCAAACCTCTAAAAAAAAAAGTAGAGGATAATGAAAAAAATTATTTTTTGGGTAAACATTTTAATTTTTTCTACTTGTATGTGAAGTAGAGGTAAAACCTCTACTAGAACAAGCAAAAAGTTTTTGCCTATTCTATTAAAGCTTAAACCTCTACTTCAAATAAAGTTCATTTTAAAGAAGTAAAGACTAAATAAAGTAAACAAACACTATCTAAATACCGATACTGAAACAGGCCTTGCTTCTACATGATTCACATGGAAAAGGAATAAATACAACAATATCCAGAGAAGTAACACCCTCTCCAAAATTAACCTTGCTGAACTCTGGCTATCAAAAACTGACAAGAGTAAACTTCATCACCACGTCTCAAGATTACATTGGACAACTGAAACTATTCCTCTCCTCTCTCTAGATTATTATATTTTTTTTAGTTTTTTGTTTGTAACATATGGTTTTAATCAATATTTCCACAAAACAACGAGCACCGCTCGCCAATCACCTTTGAAACTAAGCATAATATTAATATCACTGGAGAAGAGAAATACCTAAAGGAAAAAATGGGCAACAAGTTTAACTAACATAGAAGGCATTGATATAATATAAAAGAAAGAACGGAAAGCATTAAACTGGGACAAAAAACATTAGTAACTTACACAAGCCAAAGGATTTAGACAGATCATCGACATCAAAAGCCACCTCCGATGCTTTGACCATACAGCTGGACAGAGAGAATGCATTCCATTCTGAAACCAAGAAAAACAAAAGGCTGGTGAAATTGTCTACATACAAGACTGAAAGTCGCAAGTCAAGGAAAATGGAAAGGGGTAAACACATAAGATAAAGAAAGGTGTTGATACAATTGGGTATCTGGAGGTGCAGCTGAGACCTGAATTAATTGCTCTCAGGTCCAGCCCAACCACATCTCTGGTTGAGCCCAAGATCAGGCCCAAAACTGACCAAAATCCAATGGCAGTTCCTCAAGTCTTTTATTTTAGTGTCCCTATAATCTATATACACTTTAAAGTGGCACCCTCCCACCCAAAAAAGGGTACAAGGAAAGATGATGCCTCGAGAACTAACTAGAAATAAAAAAATGCAAGTCAAAACTCAAAATTAGGTGATTGCAAAAAGTACACTTTCTTTTTTGGTGAAGCACACTTACAAGGCATGCTTGTGTGAAACAAGTACAATAAATCATGCCATTTAAAAGTAATAGCATTATTTGGCAACCCAAAAACATCACAATGGAAGATATTCACTACACCGATGTAACCTTTAATAAATTCAACAGATACAAGACCTTACCTTCCTATCATACCCATACCAAAGCAAGTGTTGCTTTGACAAATGAACTGGCAAAAGAAGTGTACTATCGCGAACAAAAAGAAGGGGCCCAAGTTGAACAAGGAACATAGGTGAATTCCCATTTCCTAAAGTGGAACTTCCACGTGATGCTTCCACTCTCCACAGTTCTCCCCTTGCAACTAAAGAACTTTCAACATCATGGGTTCTACTGTCATATGTTGATGTAACATTAAAACTTGCCTGCATTCAGTCAAAATTCATAACTTAGTTTAGGTATGAACAAAGACAATTGTACTCAACCCAAAGTTTTTTCCGATTCCTATTCTTTCCAGCAATATTTTAATTCAATCCCTCTAAAATAACCAAAGAAAGGCACAACGTTATATTTTCAGCAAAAGAATATTTCAAATGCTGCAATTAATATGCATACATAGCAGTTTCTTGTTTTCACTTTTCACAGAAATGGAAAGGACTCCCAGCAGTGACTTCAAATGTGAAAGTAAAATAAAATAAAACAATTAAGAACTATAAGAAGAGTTGAAGAACTCAATAAACATAAGAAGAGGAAGCCAATTCCCGGAATACTAACATCTCAAAATCGACAATGACCAACATAAGTTTAAATATAACAAAAGCAAATAGAAGCAATCAGAACATGCATAATGAAAATCAAAATTACAAAAGCATACTCAAACAGATGCAAGTTTTTCTTCTTCTTCTTCTTTTTTCATTTTATCTACCCTTCGAACGATCCTTACAAACTACAACCCCCTCTCTAAAACCCCTTTCACTCTAAGAGGATTAAAAAGGGATTTGCAAGTAAAGAATGCAAACCTATCAAAAGACCAAATTCTCCCATCCAAATAATGTTTAACCTGCCTAAGAGGCCAACCAATTCATTCACCTAAAAATCATTAAGATCTCTTCGAAAATGAAAATCCCCAATTCCCAAATTCCCTTGAAAAGTGATTATCACCAATACTGCTAAGATGACAAAAGATGGTAGAGACTGGTTTGTTGTAGACATTTGAAACATAATAGAAATAAAGCAAGGACACACCAAAAGTTTCTTCACCACTCCATACATCTACCATAGTTGAATACAGGATCCATCACGAATCTTGTAGCTTGTCAATCTCAAGAAAATATGGTGTAAAAAAAATGAACCTCTAACGGCTTCAATAAGTATGTATATCCGCTACTCCAACATTCCAATTGTTTTGTAAGAGGCCATCTCTACTCTTGATGACTTTTGCCTGTAGTGCCTCTTGTTCAATAGAGAAGCACCAGAACTATTTCTCCAAAAAAAACCCTTAATTTCAAATAAAAATTACCAAAGCCAACCACCTCGGTTTTTGCTCAGTATGCTAACGACATTCACATTCTAAGTAAATTAATGCTTATGCCTTCCTTTATCATTGCCATCCAATAGAAAACTTTCATCATACCCTTGATACTTTTAGCCACTTTCATACAAATATGAATAATTACAGACCCCCCCCCCCTCTTTGCAACCTTTCAAATCATATGGTCCCAAAATCCTATTCTTCAACGTTTATCCCTTACCCCAAAAAGAAAGATCCGAGTGGTTCATGGGCCAAGATCAGCACTCCAAAATGCTTACCATGTAGTTAAAATCCTGTTTGTCCATATTAATCCCTGAGAACAGATTTTTCTCCTTGTTTATTTTAAATGACACGTATTTCTTGAATGATTACCCTAACTCTCCCCATTTCCCTTTAGCCTCTTTCATGTCGGATGCTCAAATTCCTTCCATGATAAAAGTTTTCAACTGGTTGAAGGCTCATTAGAAGTTGAGTACTTGCAATGTCTTGCAGAAGTTTCTTCCAAATTATAATGATATCTCCCCGTTGTTGTTCTTTTTGTCTTCGAGACGAAATCCTATTGATCATCTTTTTTTTTTTGTGCTTTTGCTAAAAGTTTATGGCAAATGCGGGACGACTGCTCAGTCGAAAAGCTAAAATACCCTCTTCGTTGTGGTGATTGTTTTTCCCTTCAACATGAACAAAATCTTTCTAGCAGATCCCAAGCCATCATAAGGGTTACCTCATTCGCCATGACACGGACCATTTGGCTTGAAAGGAATAAAAGAGACTTCGAGAATAATTGTAATGAGGTCATTTCTGTTGGGGAGTCTTCTCAGTTAGCTGCTTCTAACCAGGTGACTTCTTATAGATTTGCAGGTAGCCTTTCCATTTTTGAGTGGCTTTCCAACATTTCCACCTCCTAGCCCTACTAAACTTTTCTTGCCCCAATCATATGACCATAAAAAAGTTCCAATGTCATCACCCTCGGCCCTCTAAACATAAACCTAACATCACAATAAGAACTAACAAGCTTGACTTTTGCCTTGTACTCATTTATCATATAGCTTAAACAACTTAAACATCATTTGAAAATTGTGAACTACATATGCAATAAAAGCTTATTGTTCTTCTGAAATTAATTAGGTGACATTTGTTAACTCTACTTGCGACCTCTAAAATAAGTAGAGGATGATAAAAAAAATTATGTAATAGAGGTTCATTGTGAAGTGGAAGTAGAGGCTAAATAGAGTTAACAAACGCTACCTAGACAAAATTCTTCAACCATGATGCCAAGGCCTAAACAATTATCAGTGAAGCACTAATCACTAAACTCAATATCCATCTATCGATGGTATTCATAAGGAAATGTCAGACAATAATTCATGTATAATCTAATATTTGTTCTAATTCCATCTCCGCACAATAAAGTGAGGCAATTAATCATGTGTACTTAATACACAAAATCTATCAGTCTGATAAACTACCATGAACGAAAGACTGTAATTGGTGCAATACTGAATGGAGTTAAATCATGGAAATGTCAGTATAAAAAGATTTACCTGGGGTCTACCAAAATGCCGAGAAGACTTCAAATCAACACCAGAACTCCCTTCCTTCCCTACTACACCAGAAACCGCCGCCGCTGTCGTCGAAGTCTCCGAAAACCCATAACTCCTCAACTGCTCGGCCAACTCATCAAAATCATCCAACCGCCCATCCAAACCCGAAACCCTCTTCCGACCATCCACATCCACTCTCAACGACGCAACCTCGCTCTCCTCTTGCCGGAACGGCATCGGCAACCGTCGAAAAAACTGCTGAACAACACCGTTCAAAGTCGCCCCAAACTCCGCCCCCGCTTGCCCTAACCTGTTCCCGAGATCAAAGATCGCCGAAACTCCGTTAATACCAGAGTCCGTAGCCAATCCGAAATCCCTTTTCCCGAAGCTCTGGCTCGGGAATTCAACAACGTCGAAGAGCTTCGGCGTCTGCGGCGGTGTTGGCCAGGAGAACGACCGAGGACTCATGTGCGTGTGAAGCAAACCATTAAAACCCTGCGCGAGACGGTCCGCTAAATCGTGGCCGTGGCGCTGCACCTCCTCCCACGCGTCGAACGATCTCTCTACCGACATCATCTGATAGAGAGAGAGAGAGAGAGAGAGAAAACCCTATAAATTCTTGTTAAAAAAAGCTGTAATCTTAAATCTCTCACATAGAAAGATATCGATATCGATCTTATTCTACTCTTACAAATACAGAATTAGGTTTTCGTTTTCGGTCTACGAACAGATTCGTCGACACGGACATGAGAAGGAGAAGATCGAGTTAGGGTTTAAATTGGAACGAATCTGTTACTGAGAAGTGAGAACGGAGTTTTGAAAACAAAAAATTAGGGTTTTGATAAGAGAAGACGAATTGAAGTTGGTGGTGAAGCGGACAACTGCGAGAAACGCGTATTGAAATGAGTCATCGGAGAACGGAGAAGAGGAGTGAGGAAGAGCGAGAAGACGAAGGGTTGGGTTCGGTGCGTAGTGCGCGTAAGCGACGCAGTGCGGCCACGTCGGTTAGGAGAGTAGGTGTGGCTCAAAAAATTATTTAAAAATTAAATGTAAGCAAAAGCAATGGATATTATTTGTACAGTAAGCAATGGATATTATTTGTACAGTAAGCAATGGATATTATTTGTAGGGAAATGAAAGAGAGAGCGGGGGAAAGAGATGTCTTTTTGTCCAAATATGCTTTAACGGGCCGTCATCTTCTCATTTTCTTTGTTTTTTGTTTTTTAGCCAGATACATGTAAGGGGTACACCATTCATGACTCGCGATATAAACTCAAAGTGTCTCCTCTCATTGAATTACATCGAGATACGCATTATATGCACGTCTAGATGGAATTCAATGATATGGGACACTTGAGTTTTGAACAATGTATCTTTAGCACTTTCCTTTACAAATACCATAGATCTATACAATGTCTTTTTCCATGCATTTGGTTTAAGATTGGTTAAATTGGTCTTTAACATAATGATATAGAAGGTCAAGCATATATTTCTAAATATTATTTTCTCACTTGCTCTAATGGTGTGGCAACCCTCTACTTTTCACAAATTGGAGGCTTCAAATCCCCTAATCAACATGTTGGCCAAAGCACTTTGGGTGTCATTTGGCATCCACGCCACATAATTTTTTAAAAATTTTTAGAGCATTTGGTAAAGCTTCCTTCCTCTTGTTTCATAGTTGCATTTGGCAAAAGTGATGTTTTTGGGTGAAAACGATGTCAGGCTTCCAAACAAAGTCAATAAATAAGGTCATTATGATTGTTAGTTTTTTATGATTTTATTATTACATATGGTTCTTGTGTATCTAGCCCCATATACTTTTGTTACGAAAACTATGTCCTTTTGTCATTAAATTTTTGTTCTTTTTATAAGATTTTTTTTAATTTTTAGAAGAAATAAGTATAACCCAATATTCATCTCACTCGTAAAAAATTTGAGTCACACAAAATTCGACTAATATCCACACTAACAAAACCCAATTCGACGACCCTTCAATGCTGGCCCACAGTCAGTCAACGCAATTATTCTGAGCCAATGAAAAAATTTAAAAAAATCTAATATTCGCCTATCTGAAGTCCCGCCTCGATACTCTAACTCCATGCAATAAACTAGCCGCTCCAACCATCGATCTAATACCTTTTTATGAGATTTATACGTCTACCTTATCTCTTCCACCTTTAAAAGGACTATTAGTTGTGTCTATATGTTTTTTAAATAATTCACAACCATGTGAAATATGTATACTTTTGAATCATTGTAATATTAATATCCGTACATATTTTTGAATATTCTTCCTTCACATTAGTACTTTAGGAAGAGTAATGCTGTGACATTACTATAGTTGTACGGTGAAAAGGAAGAGACATGTACGTCAACTACTGGTCCCCTCTAATAATGTCCCCTCTAATAATGCTCTCAGAAGGGGGTCCCTCTTGTATGTTACACGAAATTGATGTTTGACCTCGTTCTAAATGTGTATTCATCTGACCTGCTAAAGCTGTTTGACAAACTCATGTAGTCGGTCGGACTTCTATTACGGAGGCCCGAGTAATATAATGTTTTGAGTCATTTGATAGACCCAACATAAGAGGAATAACCGGTTCAATTTTATTTTTTTTATTTTTTATTTTTATTTACCTTGATTTGATCGAGTAGCTTGATTAACCTAATAGTGATCTTATAAATATTTTCTTTTAACTGATAAATATTAATCTAATTACCAATATATATTTGTTTTTTTTCTTATCTCTGAGTAATACTCGAGAAATATACTTTTCTAACACACTTTTTTAACATTGTATTTAAACTTGTTGAATTACCTTAAATCACACAATTAATGTGTGATTCAAGGCAATCTAATAACTCTCAAGTACAATATCAAAAAAATATGTTAAAAAAGTATATTTTTTAAGCACTTATCTCTTCTTCTCTATAATATATATATAACTACACACACATTTAATGAACATAAAATATATAGTAATGCAAATGCAGTGTGTGGTAATGCAGGATGCGGCGTTTTGTATAGTTAGATTAATATTTTTTTAATATTAATAAGATTTATTACTCATGATATTTCAGAAATATTCATCCACTTAACTCAACTTTAATTTTATAATTAACATAATCTCTTATTTCTTCCCCTTCATAATTTGTTCTTCGTTAATCATGCCCGTGTATATGTTTAATCAAAGCGGCAGTGAAAAATAACTATGATGCATCATTGTTTTCGGCCCTAATCACGCTTCTCCATAGGGACATTTCAGTTGTGGATGAATTCAGCACTGTTATAAAAGACATTAGATGCTTGCTCACTAGGTTTCCTAATGCTCACGTTTTATTTATTTATGTTTTCGAAAAGCCAATGCTCAGGTTTCACATGTATAGAGAGAGTGCAATGCTGCTGCCCACAGGCTTGGTCAATTTGCTCCGGGCATAGACTCGAGTATGATATTTCTTTGCTCCAATGATATTTTTTCCTTCTTAGTTAAAATAAAAAAAAGTTTGAACCAATGGTAAAGTTAATTTAGTGGTTTAGTGCAAATGCACTTAATTTGAAGGTCTCAAATTTGAGTTACCTCCCACTATATGTTAGTCAACAACGTCTTTGAGTGTTTGTGATCGTGCTCTACAAATATTAGAAGGGACATAAGTCCTTAATATCCGCTGACATAAAAAAAAAAAAAGTTTGTCCAGTAGTGTATTACCTTCTACATTTATCTATAATCAACTATATTCATTTACAAGATAATTATATCTCTTTACAACCATTTATAATCAATCCTATTGTATCTACAACATATGTTAGAAAACAACATGTCAGTCTATGGCCTTTTGGTACAATTTTTGGAAAAGTGCCTTCAGAAAGAGTGTTTTTTGAAAAAAAAATATATAAAAAAAATCTAATCCAACTTCTCCAAAAAGCAAAAAAAATAGATTTTCCAACTATAGTTTAACCAAAAGTATCTGTTGTCAAACACTAAAATTAGATATCTGTTATAATGAATTATTGGACCTCTGATATAATTATAAACACTAAAATTAGATATCTATTGTAATTAGAAATCCAAAAATTAGAAACCTACAAAAATAAGCACACCTTCTATTTTAGTTCATTGAGCTCTTAGGACATTATTAATTGAACTCATACTATAGACACTTTCTACTTTAGTTTGAACCAAAATCCCAACGCCATGGTACATCAAAAAATAAAATAAAATAAATAAAAAAAACAGATATGGGGGTCTATTATGGTCAACATGATTACAACTACAACTAGACTTGTGGTTGGTTTGGTTTTTTAACTAGCACCCAAGTTGATGATATTTGAACTTTTCTATTGAAAAATAAGTCAAAAATCTTTTTTTCTTTTTTTGTTTTTAAAAAAAAAAAAACAATGTTTTACATATTCAATGTCAAAAACAAGAAAATGTTAACTCGTTTGTGGGCTTGAATCTCAACCGATACGATATACTCCCAACTTAACCTCCTCAACCCCACTATTAGTCCTCAATACTTACAAAGAGCTCCATAAAACACACACACAGAATGGATTCATAAAATACATAAACTATCTATTATATATCATTAAATTAGTACAGGATGTGTATTGTTTATGTTTGGTGATGAGCATCACCAATCAAATACAGTTTTTGGCCATCATATATCATTTCTACATCTATAATTTTACCAACATCTTCTGATACAATGTAATAAGAGCTACCTGAAAACTGCAGATGATCTGCTGCTACCTTGACTAGTTCCTCCATGGTGTGTGGTACCCATAATACAATTCCAGCTTTTCTCGATTCTCCGGGATCCAACGGGTGGAAAGGAAATACTATACATTTCTTTCGGGTAGTTGTATCTGTTTCCAACAACACAATTACTGCTATATATTAACCAAGAAACACTAGTAAAGCAAAACAAGTTGTGAGTAATTAAGCGTCTTGTGACCTTGCTGGAAATGATTACAAGCGCATAATTTATATGATAGAGATCTAAGTTGAAGGAACATGGTATCATCTTTTTCCAACTTAGTTTTCTTTGTATAAACATAGAATGAGTTGAGTTGACAAAATTCAGAGAAATTAATACCTTGCATTTCTTGAGAGCAATCGTGCTGTTGAGCCAACTGAGTAAACTTGGCATTTTCCAATAGTCCAATCAATTTGTTGTTTCCACTTGAGCGACCTTCATCCAGTGGAGTCCTTCCCCACCTGCAAAGAGAACATAATTAATAAAGCTTCATCGACAGTTTCTTTTCATTACTGCTGTTTTTGGGTGTATTTTCACTATTTACAACTTATGTCTTAGTGATTGGCATGGTTAGATGCAGCAACATCCCTTGTCTGACACTTGTTCCATTTCATACTTCTTATCTAAAAGAAGCTATTGCATATGTGATTCTCTACATGACCTACTGAGATAATAGAGTATTGTTGATTAGTTGTACTATAAGATGGAGGATGTCACACAATCCTAATCAATCAGATTGCATAATTCATACATATATGAAAGCAACTTTATTTATCCCGAATAGAATGTGGAGTGCATGAGAAAGCCCAAAAGGTTTAAACCTCTGGTTTTGCATAGACTTTAGTCCAGTGGAAGTAAAAGTGTTTCATGGAAGCCTAATGAAAACCTGAAAAAATGACGTAGTACACAGATATTTTTACGGAAAAGATGAAATTTAGCTAGAAAATTAGATTAACAAAATAGATACACCTATAGAATACGAGGCAAGAAATATAACCATCTATATTAGTTGATTAAGATCAATTTGAAGTGCATTTGTCATAATTTTCAAAATCGTGATTCAAATTGTTGAATCGTACGATTCACAATTTGATTCACCCCAAACAATTCAAATCGGATTCACAAATCACTATACGTGTGAATTGTAAGTAAATGTCCTTTGTTATTGTGCAGATTTAGAGCATAAACACAGAGGTTGTATGTGGATATAAAAAATAACAATTGGTACAAAAGAAAAAAGTAGAAATATTACATCACCATAAATATTGAGATAAATATGAACTTCAGGGATCTTCCTACATCCCCAACTCACATGTGAAACTATCTGTCACGCCCTGGGTTGCACAGCGTGCCCCCTACCCAGACGCGGGCGCACTCCCACAGCAGCGGGAGCGAACGCCTAGCCATTATGGATCCATAATATTGTCCCATCTCGGCCAGCCACGCCACACAAGGACGCCGGTCACCGAGATCATTTATCCCCCTGCACAATCCACAGCACAAGGAGGGCCTCCCCCAAGTTCGAACTCGCAACCTCTTCCTCATAAGGTTAGATTTCGCAACTTGAGTATCCACTGAACCAATGGCTCAATGGATACTCAAGTTGCGAAATCTAACCTTATGAGGAAGAGGTTGCGAGTTCGAACTTGGGGGAGGCCCTCCTTGTGCTGTGGATTGTGCAGGGGGATAAATGATCTCGGTGACCGGCGTCCTTGTGTGGCGTGGCTGGCCGAGATGGGACAATATTATGGATCCATAATGGCTAGGCGTTCGCTCCCGCTGCGGTGGGAGTGCGCCCGCGTCTGGGTAGGGGGCACGCTGTGCAACCCAGGACGTAACAAAAAGACCTCATGTATTACAGAAGGATTACCCCTCACTGTACCACACAATATTGTCTCCTGGCCACCCGGCGCACGGATCGCAACCACCCTTTGTCCACAACAGTGCAAAGCACAGTGCGGGGCCTCCCCACGGTTCGAACACCGGACCTCCCCCTCGAGGAGTCCTCCGTCGCAACCGCAGTAGCCACTGAACCATTACATAAGACCTTTTTGTCACGCCCCGGCCGCAGCCGCGAACGCGGGCACACTCCCACCGCAGCAGGAGCGAACGCCTAGCCATTATGGATCCCATAATATTGTCACATCTTGGCCAACCACGCCACTCAATGGATACTCAAGTTGCGAAATCTAACCTCTTAAGGGGGAGGTTGCGAGTTCGAACTTGGGGGAGGCCCTCCTTGTGCTGTGGATTGTACAGGGGGATAAATGATCTCGGTGACCGGCGTCCTTGTGTGGCGTGGCTGGCCGAGATGTGACAATATTATGGGATCCATAATGGCTAAGCGTTCGCTCCCGCTGCGGTGGGAGTGCGCCCGCGTTCGCGGCTGCGGCCGGGGCGTGACACTATCATTATCCATTACTTTTGTGGTCATAGGTGCATCGCTTGGTAAAGTTGATTTGTGTATAGTTGCGACCTTGTGAATAATTGTATGTTCGTATATATATAAATATATATAAACTTCAAGCCCCTTCCTTAATCTTCACCTCAAATGTCAAAACTTTGCTGCATATTCATAGTGATAGTTCACAATTTTGGTCAAGTAGATTCTTGAATTGCTAGAAATGCCTTGGCGCAATGGTTGAGGTCGCTTTACTGTGACCTAGAGGTCATGAGTTCAAATCCAGGAACAACCTCTCCAATGTGGAGGTAAGGTTATGTATATTACCCCTTCCCTAGACCCTACTATGGTGGGATCCTTGTGCATTAATTATGCCCTTTTAAATTCTTGAAATGCTAGTAGAACAAACAATAGGACCATGCCCAACTCAACTAAGCCATTTCCTAACTACATGAAGTTGGCTACTAATCTGCACTTTTTTCATTCTACTCTATCAAGGGCTAAGTCAACATTTAAATTACAAATTGTTATATCTTTTTTAATAATATTTGTCCATCTCATTTTATGTCTTCCTCTACCTCTATCATTATCATGTATTGTTAATAGGTCACTCTTCCTAACTAAAACATTTAAAGGTCTTTGTTATATGTGTCCAAACTGCCTTCATCAATTTTCTCCATTTTATCTGCAATTGTGGCTACTTCTACCATTTCTCAAATATGCTCATTTCTAATTCTATCTTTTAATGTTTTACCACATATCCATCTTAATATACACATTTCTATTACACTTAGTTTGTTCACATGTTATTTCTTTACTGCCCAACATTCTATTCCATATAGCACAACAGGTTTAACAACGGTTTTGTAAAATTTTTCTTTCAACTTCAGTGGAATGTGTCGATCATATAATGTGCTAGAAGCACTCCTCCATTTAAACCCATCATGCTTTAACTCTATGATTCACATCCTTACCTATTTTACCAACTTGATGAATTATGGATCCCAAATACCTAAAATTTCCACTCGTCCAAGAGATACCAAGGGGTGGATTCAATCTTCACTGTCTCTTCATTTGTATTTACCTCTAGCTTAGTATTTCTCCTGATTTAGTTTTGTCAATCAATACTATATCATTAGCAAATAACGTACACCTTGAAACATCTTCTTGTATATGTTTAGTCAATTCATCTATAACTAGCAAAAAAAGATGAGGGCTTAATGCGGATCCTTGGTGTAAATAGCATGACCATGCTAATAGGTACAATATTAGATGAAATGGTCATGTGAGTAGTTTACAAGTAGTTTGACAAAATCATGGACAAGTAGTGTGTCTAGGACTCGTATTTTTGCATTGGTAGTGTGTTACCATGTCTTCTGTTCATATAAAATTCTTGGATTAACTCTTTATAGTAATTCATTGAAAACAGACTCTTCGCAATGTAGAGATAAGGTTGTACATCAACCCTTTCTCATACCTTGCAGTGGATTCTTGCGCCCTAGGCACACCCTTTTTAAGTAATTCACATACTTATGTTGAATCATTAATTTTTTATGATTATGTTAATGATTTTAGTATTCATACGAAGTTTGACCCTAATCTCTGTTTTCTGAAAAAGAAAAAAAATATGTCTCAAGTCTCTGCTTGGTCTTTAGAATGCTTCTAAGGTGCAAGGCTTTCTAATTTTTGAAAATAGAGAAGTTGTATAAAGAAAAGAGAATTTTTGTTTTTCAGCTCTTGCCAGTTCTCACCTTGAAGGTTAGAATCCTATGACCAAATATGTCACATCCGATCAATAATTTATGTAAAGCTATATATAATATTGCAAATGAAAAGCTTATTGCCATAACTTCCACTCACAAGTTATAGCTTATGCCATTAATAATTCTAGAAGTGTTTGGCATGGTACTTCTAAAGAGCACTGTCTTAAAATAATACTTTTACCACCGTAAGACGTATTCAAAAAATGATAGCTTTAATGAGGATATTTTTGGGACAAATCGTCTCAATGGCAGAAGTTGAAAAGGAGCCTTGTGGTAGAGAAGGCTTAAAACTGCTTTTTTAAAGCAAAAGATTGAATCATCCAGTGAGGTTACATTAGCTTCATGTTGAAAAAACAAGCTAAAGGCAGTTTCCATCACTGAAACAAACTGGTTCCACCTTTTGTCAATTAAGTGGAATCTTTGTAAATTGCGACTCCATAAATGTAGATACTGTTAGAAACCACTTATAACCCAAAAGCTATAGCTTTTAAGTGGAGGCCCAACAATGCATATCAAGCTACTACTAACATTCTCCCTCACGTGCAGCCCCATCCTGCATGTGGAGAGTCAGAAGAGAGATGGAAGAAGAGAAATGTCAATTATGCAAATGGGGAAGACATGCAAATGCCAATAACAAAACTTGAACCCAAGACCTCTAGCAAACCAAGACTTTGATACCATGTTAGAAATCACTCAACCCAAGAGCTATAGTTGTCGAATAAGGGCCCAACAATGCATATCATGTTATCATCAATAGATACATTAAGTGGTGTTACTTGAATTAGTTTTTCTGAATCTATCATGTTGTCTTTTCTCTAACTAAATTTAATTATAAATCTGATACATATATATATATAAACATCCTCTCACTTCAATTATATAGTTCCAAATTGCATAAAGTTCACATACAATAAACCCCCCATCTTATCCATTTCTATCCATAACAACTTCTTCTATTCTAAACTCAATCACTAAAAGCCATTTATCCACTTACACCAATTTTAAATGAGATTTAGTGGTCCAACATCAAATAGAAAATATTGGTTCATGCCCAGTATAATCTTAGAAACAACTAAATTTTAATAGAAACACTTCATTGAAATTTTAGTAAATTTTGGTGCAATTATGAAGGTTTCACTATAATTTTTAAATTTTCATTTTGACTGTACATCATTTTCACTGCATTGTTAAAAAAGAAAATTAAGTTGATATTGACTAAAATTTTCACTATCCTCTTGAAATTGATGTTAGTGAAATTAACTCCAAAATGGAGTCGGTGGAAACCACCACTTGTTGACAAAAGCACACACACCATGATGGTGAAACAATGACAAAAAAGAACAAAGATAAATAAAAAGAAGGAAAAAATAATTATATTGACGAGATGGATATTCAGATTGTACCTGTCCTTCAAGAAAACACTAGCACCAGCTTCTACCAGCAGCTTTGCAATCAAATATAGCCCTTCCGCTGCAGCTATGTGGAGTGGTGTTCGGTGATCATAATTCCTGGAGTTTGGATCTATTCCATTGGATAAAAGCCTTCTGAGAAAATCTGAATCCCCTCTTGCAACAGCCGCACAAAGGCAACAACCAGCATCATCAATTTCCAGTGAAGCCCCATGCTTTGCTAGTAAAGAAGCCACTCGATCATGTCCGTTCTTGATGGCTTCAAGTAAAGGTGTATTTCCAAACTTATCTAGTTGACATAATTATTCATCAGAACATATGAGGAAGATATCAACTCTAATGAGTAGTGACAAGCTTAGAAGGCATGAAACAACAACTTACCTGAAACGTTAATATTCACACCATCTTGCTCAATAACGAATTTTGTAATATCTTCATAACCTTTAGATGCTGCTAGATGCTGTTAAATAAAATAACACTCAAATCAGTCAGATTCAATTCCTGTTTAAAGAGAAGAATAAATCTAAAATGCAACATTTTATTCTGAAATGGACATTACATGATTCCTCTCCAAAAAAAAAAAAAAGAAAACACATAGAACATCATAAACATTTGAGCCCGTGGATGAATAACACAGCAGCCACCACTAAATTACAATCTTATACACAGAAAAGATAAAGAAGCTCCAGGCATTCTACGGACATGAACATGCAGGAATATAACAGAGGCTTGATAAGACGAAGCTCCTATCATTCACCTTCAATTACCACCTATTATGATATTATCTACCATATATGCACATGCATCATTCTTGAGCTCTATGACTATAGGCATGCAATCTGGAACTGCATGAAGTCTTACAACTTCAAAAATGGTAATAGGCCACATTCATTACCTGGACTCAACAAAAATATATGTAGTATTAATTGCACTATTGTTTTGTTGGAAGAGCTTGTAAAGTGGGAGAAGACAAATAGATGCAAGGTCTATTAGAAAGTTTAAAAAATACTTAACCTAAGAAAATAAAAATTTGCGACTGGTAATTGAGGTAGTTGAGGCAAGGCATAAGACTTGAGGTGTTACAATTTGTAAACCTCATATTCTCAACTTAACTGAACTAAGCCTTTTCCCAACTAAATGGGGTCGGCTACATGAGTCCGCTTCCTCCACTCTACTCTATCAAGGGCTAAGTCGGCAATGTGTAAGCCTCACATTGAAAAATAAAATACCTAAACAAAAATACAAATCACATAAGTTTTGAAAAATGCAAACAACATTAAATAAATGAAGAAACATATAAAAAAACAAACTACGAACTATTTTTACATATGTTACTTTAACAAGTAACAATGTAAACCACTTGAGTGGTTTGTTTCAATTTTCATAAACGTTGTTTAAAATTTAACATGTCATATATAAATTTATAGGGCAAGATTTTCTAAATTTTAGGTTTTTAGACATTAAAAATAATATATAACAAGAAATTTAGCAAATAAAATGCAAAAATATTAAGTCTTTACCCCTTGTCACCGTCTTCTAGTAACTTTTAGATTTTAGATAGAACTTAGAAGTTAATGCTAGTTGTAAATAAAATCATCTCTCAAGATTTAGATGTCTAGAGTAGTCAAGTTAATATTTATATGATTATCAAAGGACTTAAGATATGTCAGTTCCAAGGAGCAATCAATGCCCCAAGTCCCACAAGAAAAAAAAAAAAACAAAAACAAAAAAGGACCAAATCTACCCCAGTAGGCTCATGATGTGGTTTGGGGGTTGTGCCCCTGAGGAAATTTATTTTGGGTCTTCTCCTTGCTCAATCTTTAAAAAGAGAAGGCAAAAGTTATATATTTAAAAATCTAAATATATATAATTAAAGATGTGATATAATTATCAACTTAGCACTTGATATAAGAGGGTAGAGGAAGCGGATTAATGTAGATGAGCCCATCTAGTTAGGAAAAGGATTTTTAGGAGTTGAATTGAGTATGAAAGAATAAAATAGGTGAGTAAAAATAGTCTCGAAAAGTGACTATCTGAGGCATAACTCTCAAGGCTATACGAAGCCATCTCTTATCACCATGTAGTGGCCTCAAGCAATTAAACAACGACATTCACATACCATGCATATTTTGTTTCAAAGCAAATTCAGAATAAATAGATCTCATAACCCAAATATTATGAGATAGTCTCAAATTCAGAATGAATAATGCAACTAATAAATGATATAATTATTTGAGAAATAACTAATCTTCTGAAAACCAAGTTGCTGGCTTCAATCAATTCCAACAACTAACCAGTTTATCAGCATGTACTCAATATGTTTTACATGTTTTCAGTAGAAACACAATGAAAGAACGAAAAGGGAATGAAAACACAGTCATGTATAAGTTGGGACACCTATAAATTCATGTTACTGATCCAGGAAACCTTAGATAAAAAAGAAACAAAGAAAACCAACTTCATGAATACTTTTATCAGAAAAAACTTCAACCCAAGTAGTTTCAAGATCTGATATCTCATAAATCATGGTTCTAGCAAATATTCCAATCCTCTAAATGTTCTATAAGACTAAAAAAATTCCTGATAATGTGATGCATAAATCTCTAAACTAATTGAACAAGATATTTAGAATATTTGCAAGGAACCCATACCAAAGGTGTCCTTCCATCATAATCTGTCTTATTGGGATGTGCTCCACCTCGAATCAAATCCTTCAACCTGAACAAATCGCCCTGGAAAGCAGCAATGTTTACCCTAAAAGCCAGTTCAGCTTCTTGCTTTCCAATATAAAATGAGATATCAGATTCCAGTTGTTTGATCCGAGTAGATTCTTTTCCCTGCCAATTGATATGGAGTTAAAATTCCAATGCAAATCATCCACCCAATTGACTTTCCTAGGATTAAATATTTTTGAAAATTTTTCATCTTATAATTTCTGACCTATTAAAAATATTCCTACTTTTCCGTCCAGAGCTACTGCAATGGACAATGAAATAGCACTTTATGTGGACATTTAACTTGAATGGAAGTTCCCAGGTTAATTACCTCTAGAAGATTCCTCCAGATTATCTGTGCATCACGACAGTAAATGTCTAGAACGTTCATAAACGACTGCTTATCAATCCGCAGAAGCCTGCATAATTCAAGAACTTGAACTGTACAAGGTTGAGGAATATTGAAAAGGATCGACAGTTCCCCAAATGAGCTATTAGGTGGAAGATTTGACACAGTCTCTTCTGATCCATCTTCTCCTATGCCTACTTCTTCCTGTACACGGGCATCTTTGTTAACTAAAGTTGCATCCATCACTGATAAAGCTGAATACCAGAATCAAAAGAATTACAACAAAAAAAATCATATAAAACGTGTTGGTATCAAAGCAGCACAAAGAACGGTCAGTAAAAAGAAACAACTAATGAGAGAGTTTATCTAAGTGATAAGTATTGCATTTCGCAAGTCTGCAATGGTGGTTTGTTCCTTATATTCATTCACACCTTAGTCTATTAAGCATTACAACATGTCAACTCTTTAAAAATTGAAAGCATCAAATTCAAGGTGTCCAAGAAAAACAAAATCTTGCAAATAACAAAAATGATAAGGTAACACTACATACCAGCATACCATGACAAACAAAATAAAGTTGATCTACAGCACTGCCTTGTTCCAAAATCAGTTCTCCTGGGAGAAAGAATTCCTCATTGAGTCTAGTTACCTGGTAGCATAGAACAAAGAGAAATCAAGCTCTGTAAATAAACAAAATACTTATGGTCCAAGTGGCATCTTTCAAAGTCACAACTACAAGAATCTGCAAAAATGATACAACGATGGTAAAACAAAAGGCATAAAACAACTGAACATGGCATCTTGGCAAGACGTACTTCTTAATGGATGTAGAAGTTTGATTCTATAAAATGAAGATGGAAAACAAAGAAAATTTTAATGAATCATACTAAATGACCTTCATGCAAGACTTGGTCACAACAAATGACACTTTACTTTTAGCTTGGAAAACAAGGGTGCACAATGACTCCCTTTTTTTTTGCGAACTGTGGAAGTGGTTGGGCCAGCTTACTTGCACCTCAACCAATCCCCCAAGGTAAACAACACTCCAGCCACAAGAACTACACCCAAGGTAAACCCGAGAAGAACTTAGGGCCTCTAGCCAATAAGCTGAAGATCACGCTACTAAAACATCCCGTTTCGGGTTACAATGACTCTGTTTGAGAACCGTTTTGAAGTTCTCCATCATAAATGTTTAAGATTTTGCACCATTAAATTTAAGAAAAAACCAACAAATATAAAAAAATGCAAGCAAAGCAAGAGGAGTAAGAGATGGTGGCCGTAAAAATTGCCACAAAGCTCAGATCCTCAGCTTTTTCATAAATCCAAGAGACTTAAATTAGAAAGTCAAGAAATGGTACCCAACACTTGGATGGGAGAGTGGTTCAACTAGCGAACTCACTTTGGAATGATCCTGGGTTCGAAACTCCGCAATTTCAAAGGCCAGAGACATGGGATTCTCCTTCCAAAGGATTTGTTGGTACTGGGGCGTCTCCCGATCTATAAGCGCTAGGGCCCCTGGTGGATTAGTCGAGTGTAAGTCCAGACACCACTTGGTGTTACTTCTAACATGGCGTTTTCTACATGGAAAAAGAAATCCTTGAAAACTAACAATGCATCTAAGGGTTAAAAATGGTTTCAAAAAAGGAATATAACATGATGAACTAGCCTTCAACAATCATCTTGGTGCCAATGTCTATACAAGCGACTTATCACCAAAAGAAGCCCAATTGTCAATTTAATATGAGCTATGAGTAAATATAGATGTATCACATAAAGCAGATTCATGTTGCTAATCCCACATAGTTTGGAAAAGATTTTGTTGAATTAAATATGAAAAGAATTTCTATATGAAACTCAGATATCATAGTTAAATGTAAAAACAAATGCTTGTTCAACCAACCCAAATTTCAGCGTCTAGAAGAGTAGAATTCCAATAATCCAACAAAAGTAACTGGCTTCTTTTCTTTTGATAGTAATGTTAGCATAGTCCCAAATCACCTGGGTACAATTATGATGTGCAACGTATAACTTGTGGGCAACCCTTAAGAATGCACGAGCCTTATCATGGTATCAAAGCAAGTGTATGTGAGGGATGGGTCGGGTTTGGCTCCTAGGCCTGCGTGGAGGGAAAGTCGAGTGACTCTAACCCTAGCGTTGAGGGGGAGCGTTGGCATAGTCTCGCATCGCCTGATGTGCAATGTGTAAGTCGTTGGCAGCTCTATCCTTGCAAGATGATTTTCAAGATGAGTTAGGCCCATGGGCTTTATCAAACACAACTAAAGTAGACTTCATTTATTCCAACTGAAGTCTTCAGTTTGATATAAAAAAATCTGTAATTAGATATTTGGTGATGAAATCTACCACTCCTAAATTAAACATTTTCTTAGAGACAGATTTTAAACATAAAATGCACTTTGCACATGACTCTCGAGGCCACTCCATCATTTTTTTCAATAGTCATATCTATCATAATTCTAGCCCTTGAAAAGACCCAGCTTTAGCACAAAATGTACACAACATCCTCATTGCTTTCAACTTTTTAAATTCAACCATAACTCTTCTATTTATCCATATTACCTTCAAATTATTAACATAGATATTCTTTTTTTTTTTCTAAAGAAACTATAAGATGTTATATATGTATAAATCTGTATGTAAATAAGCTATACAAAAGGTGGTCCCTAACTTGAACCACAACACAAATCAGACTACACAAAATTGCCCCAACCCCTAAGCCATTAACTTAGAGCAAACCCATTACACAATTTGCAATTTGCAACCCAAAAAGAAGTAAGGAGATGAGATTGCTCCCATACCTTATCCGATGGAAACAACACACCATCGAACACCCTCCTATTCCTTTCTTTCCATAAGGACCATAGCACCGCTAAGCACACAACCTTCCAATGATCTCTCCATAAGGAAGGAATATTTTCCATAAAGGGGAAAATATTTATGGAGGGGCCCACATCCCCCATACCGCTCATGACCGGGAATTAACATAGATATTCACTGCTTCAAACAATGCCAACAAGAACAACTTTCCTTTTCAATCAAGGCTTTGAAACCTTTGAAATAAGAAAATAATTTTGCTTTACTTTAGCCATGTATATTGAGGTCTTTCAACTATAAACACTAATGGGTATAAACATGCCCGTTAAATGAAAAATTAGACCCTTCAATCTTCTCTATATGGTAGTGTTTCCCATCTTCTATTCTTTAAATAATTGAAAATAACATAGTTATAGTAATAAAATGCAAAACTTTCTTCAAATTAAATATGTGAACAATACTATTCTTTTATTCTATATGGAACAAAATGTTGGGTAACAAAGAAACATGTGAACAAACTAAATGTAATAGAAATCCACATGTTAAGATAGATAGGTGTTAAAACATTAAAAGATAGAATTAGACACATATATATATTCGAGGAATGGTACGAGTAGCCACAATTGAAGATAAAATGAGAAAAAAACCGATTAAGGTGGTTTGGCCATATACAACAAAGACCTTTAGATGCTTCAATTACGAAGAGTGACCTATTAACAGTCCATAGTAATGAGAGGATGGAGGAAGACCTAAAATAACATGGACAGAAATAATCAAGAAAGAACTACTTGTAATTTAAATGTCCACTTGGTCCTTGATAGAGCGAAGTGGAGGAAACAAATTCATGTAGCCGACCCCATGTAGTTAGGAAAAGGCTTAGTTGAGTTGAGTCGAGTATACTATTATTTTATTCTCATCATATTTTTCACATGTGATACTTGACCCTGGGTAATTTAGTGATTCGCCCCATCAAAGGTATTTTCTTCGTTTCAACTTATACCTAGACATAAATAAGGCAAATAAAAGTGAGTAGAGATGAAGGGCAGGCCTTCACGCAACAGTTAAAGTCCAATGCGACTAAGAGGTCATGGTTTTACTACTGTGTTTTTGGTTCAAGTACTACCCTTCTTTGTTTTGCAAGAGCATGAGCTCCTAGGGAGCAATTTTTTTGTGGATGGGAGCCTAGGATAATTCCTTTTTTCTTTTGTTCTTGTTTCTTGATGAAGGCCATATTCATTTTGTGCATGGCCTCTCATTTCTTTAGGAAAGGTAGATATTTTTGTAAAAAGGAGTGAAGCTCCATTCAAACTACCATGTTCTGACTTTTGCATAAACTTCATTTGGATCATCTGTCTTATTTATGACATCCATGGAAGTATGAGGAGCTTCATTGCCACTCTTGCATCCCATTCTCTGTTCTTTTAACTTTCACATGATGCAAGGTAAAAGTGTGACAGTAGACACTTCAACTTTCAAATGGGATAATTTGAAAAATGTGGGGCATATCTGAACACTTAGCAGGATGGCAATTCAAGTTAAGAACTTATTCTCTTGATCACAACCACTAAGGGCCCGTTTGGCAGCTTGGATAGGATAGGATTAGGTTGGGATAGGGGTATTTTTAGCCCTATCCTGTGTTTGGAGGTGAGGTGGGATGGGATAAAACTTATCCCACCTCACCCTTCTATCCCGCCCATTTTTATTTTTTTTCCTCCTCCTCCTCATCTTCGTCTTCTTCATCTTCTTCGTCATTTCTTCTTCTTTCTTTCTGCAAAAAAAAAAAAAACAAACAAACTGGTTTTGCAATGGTTTTTTTTATTTTTTTATTTTTTTAATGTAATTTTAAAAAAAAGCTTAAAAAATTTATTTAATTAATTTTTAATCCTATC
This sequence comes from Paratinospora sagittata, assembly GCA_035771175.1. NCBI lineage: Eukaryota > Viridiplantae > Streptophyta > Magnoliopsida > Ranunculales > Menispermaceae > Paratinospora > Paratinospora sagittata. Next base: position 45,298,208 of record CM069598.1, read on the forward strand.
TCATGTGTTGCACCAAACACAGGATACACTATTTTTACTCCAATCCAATCCTATCCTGCGTACCAAACGCACCCTAAAGGTATAATGTTACTGGATGTCATGTTTTTTTTATTCAATTGTTATGTTAGATACGTAGCTGTACTTGAATATACCAACAATCCAAGCTTAAAATGGCTCATTAGCAAGACTACAATAGTGGAAACAAAGGGAACATTCAAAAAATATAAGATACTACGTATAGAATAAATACTTGTTTAACCAACAACTACAAACTTCAGGAAGTCAAAAGGAAACAAAAGTTCCAACATTGAAAGTATCTGGCTTTGTACTTACTATCTGATTGATAAGTTCTGGTGAGCATCCTTTGAAAAGGGCAACTTTTTCTATGCATGGCTTATATAATGTTTGTGAAATCTGTAAAGAAAGATCAACCAATTATAACACAGATAAGCAATATTAAGGCATAAATAAATGGAAGAAGAGGTATTGACATGATCATCCCCTATGTGCAAAGCATGCTTCTTTAAAAAGAGATGAATTGATGATGAAACAAATATAAACTTCTTTAGAATAGAAGGATGAAGCAAATCCTAAAGCATAATTTCACTCCCAAAGGAACAGAAACAACTGAATTAGGAATGACAAAAACATTCAGGATATAATCTAAAATACCCCAAGAATATATCGGAACAGTGAGCAATCTGAGTAGCAAGCATCTGTGCAACACTTTGTGACAATAACATGTGTTTGGATATATCTGATGTTGAAATCACAACATAATTCACTCCGACACATTCACATAATTACCTAAGTGCCACCATTTACTCCAATGATTTGACAATCAAAAGTATTATTTCTAAAAGAGGGCTTGTGTAAGCCATCTTCAACTTGCTATTCGAGGCTACTAAGGACAACCATGACTTGAGAGTTGAGTTACTAAATTAATTAGTTTTGGCGGTTCAGATTTTTTTTTTGAACTTATCCCCACAAGAATACTTACTGATGCATTACTATGTCTTGAAATCACATGATCATGAATTCATGAATCTACACACAAAAAAACTAAAATAGATCAAATCAGATATAGGCCCTGTTGGGGTGTGCGGTAAAAACCCTGTTTGCGGTGAAAATTCGCCAAACGCGGGGAAAATGACTGTTTGGGCATGACGCGATTGCGTTTTCAAACGCAGTTATCCGCATTTCGGAGAAGCGACCCGGGGGCGGGGGCTGCTTTTGCGATTTCATTTTTGCGGTTAAATAAAGATATCCTATTATACCCTTATTAATTTTTTAAAATACCAAATCTAACCTTACTACTTTAACCTTATTATTTATTCCAAAAAGTCCTAATTAACCTCTCATTTTCTATTGCAAGGTACTATTTCTTTTGAAGTATTTTCTACTTATCAAATACATTTGTTTAGATACACTTACAAGTAAGATTTTATTTATTTATATACTTATTTATATTATACTTGAACGATAATCAATATGAATCATATAAAAGTATATATGTTCTTAATTGTTAAAGGGTAAAATTGTCATCCTCAAATAAAATACTGTTATAAAAGCACTTTTGATATGTTGTACCAAACATATTTCAAATTGCAAACTAGAAGTGCTTTTTTCTATAAGCGCTTTTTCCAAACGCACTTTTGCAAAAGCTATGCCAAACGGGGCCATAGTATGTTGGTAAGAACAATATAAATGCTCATCCTTGCTTGTTCATTAACACAAAATATCAATCAAGGCTAACTGAGAGAATGGCAAAAGTGGGTGATCAAGTGAGCCCTTAGCTTCTCATTTCCTATCGAGAGAGAGAGAGAGAGAGAGAGAGAGAAGAAAAAAAAAATGCACTTGGCTTCCAACAGTTAAGAGGGGAATCACTGGTAACAAAGAATAGACATGAATTCTCTCCTAGAAAGTGACATGGCAGGAGGCCTGAAGAATATAGACAAAAAGTAAAAAGAAAAAGGGCAGCCTAGTGTACGAAGCTTCCGCTTATGCACGGGGTCCCGGGGAAGTGGTTTACAAGTAAAGTAAATATGGGGCATTATAGTGAAACAATGTATGTAAAACACAATTCATATAAGCTCACAAGTTCTTGAAAGTTCATCATAATTCTTCTTAATTTGAGCTTGGTCAAGCCAAATCAATTTCAATTCTTAATTCAACTCAACCAAGCATTTTCCCAACTCAATGGAGTTGGTATATGAATCCACTTCCTCCGTTCTACTCTATCAAGGGTAGTGTCGATAATCATATTGTAGCTACATCTTTCTTAATTATCATTATCTATATTATTTCAAGTCTTTCTCTACTTTCATGACTACCATCTCTTTCTCTACTTCCACGACTACCATTAGTTTTAGGTTACTCTCCCTAATTGACACTTCTAATAGTCTTTGTTCTATGTGTGCAAACCATCTAAATTAGTTCTCTCATTTATCTCCAATTGGGACTAGTCATGCCATTTACTTCAAGTTTTGCTTTGTTAATGATTTACCACATATCTATCTTAACAATCACATTTCTGTTTCACTTAATTTGTTAACACGGTGTTTCTTTATTGACATAGTTAGTCGATCAGTGGTCTTATAAAATTTTTCTTTCAACTTCAATGGGATGCATATATCATATACTACTCCAAAAGGACTTGTCCATCTACTCTTTCGTTGGTTCACATACACTCTTATTTCTCCTTCGTGATAAATAATTGTCTCTAGTCCCACTATTTGGAAGGACAAAAAACATTTGAAAGGTTGACACCCAAATAATTGTGGAAAGTTATTGCAACAGTTATTGATGTCAATCCTACCTCCGTACTTTGTTGATGTCCCTACCATAGCCTATGTCACAATCATCTTGAAACTGCTATAACCATCAATGTCACTATATTATCACCACCACTATCACCATTGTATCTACAAGCACCACAATCTAACAAGAAAAGTAGCAAAAATACTAGCTCCCTAGATTGCTTGCATACTTGATGTAGCACCGAGGGGAGAAATACGAGAAATAAAAGAAATTAGAAGAGAATTAGAAGAAAGGGAAGAGGAAGAAGATGAGAGACAAATCAATAATCAATATTTCTTCATTCAATCAATCTGTCCATTCCAATTACAAAACCTATTTTTATACAAATCTAAAATTCCTAACTTGCATCATACTATGATTTAGAAACTAAAATAAAACAATAAGAATCCTACTAAATAAGTAGGACTCATGATAAAATAAACTACTTTAAATAATAACAATAATAATAATAATAAATATTTATTTATTATTTCTATTTTTATCTTGCATTATTCTCCTTCTCTTAGAGAACTCAACTCCAACGAGTTGAACTATGCCAAAGGATAGGAACATGGTCCTTCCAACCGAGCAGGTACTAGTCAAAATGTTCGGCAATGGAAGCCATTGGAACATGCAAAAGAATTTCTTTAAATGAAAGGAAGGTAACATATAAGCCATAAAATTGATACTTGTACTTTGAACAACAATGTCTTTTGGCTTGTTCCGCAAAATCCTCCACAAAATTAAAATATGGCCTCCACACATCCATAGCACGTTCAACAACCACTTCTTGAATGAAATCAATGTTCTTGGAAGATTCCTCCAATATTAACTTGTCGCAATCAATAATATTTGAAAAGGTAGTTTCATCTGCAACGATGTCTATGGAATCAAGAATAAGACTTTGGTCAGCAATGGCGAGTGGTTCTTGATTCTTACTAAGAGGTTGAGGTTCCTGATCGAGAGTAGGACATTGGCTACCCTTATCAAGTGGAGTGATATTTGTGCTAGTTTCTTCCATTAGTTGGATTCTTAACATATTAGTCTTCTGGGATAGTGCCTTTGCTATTTCAGCCCGAATCACAACTAGCATATCTTCTTTCCATCATTCTATGGACATTTAAAGGGACTGGACTTCAACTTTTAGAATATCAACGTCAGTTCGGAGGCATTTTTGAGAATCAAACATAGAACAAGTATTATTTATTATTTCTATTTTTATCTTGCATCAATACTATTACAACTTTCTAGGATGCTTGACCTCTTCATTCACAATGTTGGCGTTTGATCATTTTGATTTCACCCACAAACTTTTCTTACATACCACTCAACTCAACAAAGCTTGTTCCCAACTACATGAGGTTGACTATATGAATCCACTTCCTCCACTCCTTCTATTAAGGGCTAAATGACATTTAAATTACAACTTGTATCTTTATTAATTATCTTTGTCCATGTTATTTTAGGTCTTCCTCTACCTCTATCATTAGAGTGAATTGTTAATAAGTCACTCTTCCTAGTTGGTGCATCCAAAGGTCTCCAAACCATCTTAATCAGCTCTCTCCCTCTCTCTCCCCCTGAACTGGTGCACTTACAACATTGTAATGCACCTATTTGATAGTACAACATAGATACATCATGTACTGATATTATTTACTCAACCACAGAACATAACATGCCATCACGAAAAGGAAAAAAAGGATATAAATGATATATATTCTACATATCTTACACATTCTGATAGGGTTATAAATGTGAAATTTATATATATATTTTCGTGAACCATATGACTGCAAAGTTGTAAATTGTAATCACAATCATTTCTTCCAAAAACAATCCATATCCAAGTAGATAACAGAATGTGTATAAATCAAACTCATAAACTGCATTGTTCAGAAAATACTTCTCACTCTTGTACAACCATAAAATGAACATGCATAAAAACCATCGCCTAGAGGCATATGGAAACAAAAATATGAAGTAGCCATCTACCTACTTCAAAGAAGCCCAGTTTGTGAATCATGTCATACCTTGGCACGAATTGAGGCTGGAATATCTTCAAGAACTGTAGCCTCAGTGTAGCTGCTTTCATATTTTACTCGTACATGGCCTTTGATCTGGTCTCGGACATCCTTTCCAAGTTTGTTTCTATTCATATATTTGATCAAATCTGTCATTTCATCCCTAAAGCGTTCTGTTTTTGATCCTTTAACAATTAGTGCGGTCATGTTACCGATCAGATAAGCTCCAAGAATCATATCAAATGAAACATAGATCATGATGAATATCATTTCCCTGATATTGACCGCATGTATATCGCCATAACCTGTCACATAGGGAGCAATTTAGGTGTAATAATTATAATACGTATAAACACACCCTGTTTTGGTGGGCAAGAAAGCATCTCCAATTTCCAACATATCATCCATCATCAAACCTATAATTTTTTTTTCATTAAAGTCATTTATATTTTTAAAAGGAACCACTCACAATAAAGATAATGAAATTTACTGACTGAAAGCAATAGCATTCTCTGGATGTTTGTCCTCAGGCGCATCATTCGCTTTTGAATGTGAATTTTAAAATATTATGTCCCCTTCTGGTTTGTTGACTGTATGCTCTATACTAATCAATCAAATGGCTTAGGTGCCCTTCACCTGTTTAATACCAAAAGTTCTCTTTAGTCAGCTAAATAATTTTCATATCCAAAATTGTAGGCTTTCTCCAAATTGATAAAACCATGTGAAAGTCCTTCTTCTTCCCAATTAGGAATGTGTATGAAACTGATGACGTCTCAAACCCAACTGACCCAACCAAAAAATCACGAGTTAGGTGGGCTTAAAACTTCAATGGCATTTTAATCAAGTCTAAGATTTGAAGACTTGAAAAATCTGGCTGAGCATGGAGCTATAAAAAACTTAATCCGACAAACACCCAATCTGACTGACCAATAGCTAAAATATCATATGTTTATCCTTTCTCTCTTAGACAAATAGAGTTCATGAAATTAATTATAAAACCATGTGAAAGTCTTTCTTCTTCTTCCAATTAGGGGTGTGTATGAAACCTGATGAAGCATTGAGCCCAGCTAACCCAACCAAAAAATCACGGGTTAGATGGGGTTAAAACTTCAATGGCATGTCAATCGGTCTAAGATTTTAAGACTCATAAAGTCAAGCTGAACATTGAACTATAAAAAACTTAAACTGACAAGCATCCAATTTGCCCAACCAATAGTTAAAATATAATATTCTTTCTCTCTTAGACAAAAAAGAATTCATGAAAATTTATTATAAACAGATATTCTTTAAAGGGCCACCAATTGGAGCCCTCATAACTGTGCAACTATTTTTGAAGTTAAGTGGCAGGGGTGGGGCTTTTTATAGATTCCTCCCACACTAGGGACATGGGAGTTGGGGCCTGGGGGTTGGGGGGGACTCTTCCCCTCTATAAAAGCCCTCCTTCCTCATCCCTCCTTTTATTCTTTCACACCTCTCTATTCCTCAACTTCACGTAGCTCAATGCCTACACCTCCCCTCTTAACTTTCTATCGAGAGTTCAAAAGTCTCATGTTTAGGTTGGTTTTTTGTTGGTAATAGACAAACCCAACTACCCTAACTAACCCGATTCAACTCTTGGTTGGCCGGGTGTTAATAGTTTAGAGTTTAGGGTTTAGTGTTTAGTTGAGTCGGCTTTAGGTGATAAAATCCTTTAGCCAATGAGGTCGGATGGGTCTAATTTAGGAGTGAAAATCGACTTGGCCTAACCCACAGACACTCCTACAGTCCTACTCTCAATACCTCTTCATCCATCTTCATAATAGGTAAATAACTTTCATGGTTGATCTCCCAGGCATGAATCCAAATTGATTTTTTGACTCTAAAGTTTCAGCTGTTACTCAATTCTCTATTACTCTTTCCTACAACTTTATTAAATGACTCATCATCAATTTTGCACCATCTATATATTTGAATATCCCTTTTATTTTTATAGATAGGTAATAAAAATGCTCCTCCTCCAATAAGCAAGCATTCCTTTTCGTGAGACAATTTTGTTAGCCACAAGACTCCAACTTTCCTAGAACATTCCAAGCCTCAATAAGAATACTGTGGTCCCAAAGCCTTTGCATTTTCATTTTCCTTAAATGTTCTTTTACCTCAAGCAAGCTTAAAATACTCATTGGCAAATACAAAAATACAACATGCTCATATTATGAGGTTTATTTTTATTTTTTTTGACAAGAAACAATACTAGATCTAGATTGAAGTTTAATTAATTTTTATCATCTAGGCCACACTTGGGCTATGACTACCACCTTGCTTAAACAAGGTAAATTGCCCGGGCATTGAATGCCTCAAAAACACTGATTATAGGAAACTACAACATATTTATCAAGCATAATGGTGACTTAACTATGACATAAATTTTATAAAAGGATGATATAGCGATTATAGGAAACTATCCACCCGAAATTATGAGAATGAAAGAGTTCTTAGCCAAAATTTGAAAAGGCATTTTAATACAAAAACTTCAAGGCATAGGATCAATCATAGTTTGAAGGAACAATTTTCCAGAGACATGATTTTGTGAGGCTGTTTAGGTATGATATTCAAAATGTGGAAGAATATGAGTATTGATTCTACAGACTTTTGTTCTTTCTTGGTTTCTATGTCCTATTACTATAAATAGTCTAGGTTCTTTAAGTTGCATGCAATAAAAAATCTCTAAATTTTTACCTCAATTTTCATCAGATTGTTTTCAGTTTTTCGATCATTGAATACCACTAAATGTAACAAAAAAAAATAAATAATAAATAAAATAAATTACACCTCATTAGGTAAAAAATCAAAATAATTTTAAGAATTTATGAAGCTCAAGCACATATATAATGATTATAATCAAAACTTAATAGAAACTAAAGAATTGCTAAAGGCAAAAAGGGAAAATAGGATTTGCAAAACTCTAATATTGATTTACAATAGAAAAGAATATGCAATTTATAAATTGTGTAATCAACCCAATAAATTTCTTATGTATTTTAAGAATAGAAGTCATAAAATAGGTTTTCGATCATAAGAATGCATCAAGTTTCATAGAGATTATAATATAGACAAAATATAGTTTATAAACCAATATCAGATAGATCCACAAAAATGCTGCAAAGATTACAATAAAACAAAAAGCTACCATTATCATATAGGCCTAAATTAAGTTTTAGCGCAAGAATATTTTCCCATTTATCTTGAATCAACAATTTTGTTTAGAATGAAAAAAGGTCATTGCCTGATGTTTGCTCCCTTGTTCCCTCTAATCTATGGTCTTGGAAGGCTCTAAAATGGATGTAGTAATAATTTTGGCATTTTTTGCATCAGTTGTCTCCCTCAAGAATAGAAAATGATTTTTCATGCTTGTCAACATGAGATTTTGTCATATGATAATTCTTAACTCAACTCAAATAAGCCTTTTCCCAACTACATGGGGTCGACTACATGAATCTACTTCCTCAATTCCGCTCTATCAAGGGCTAAATCAACATTTAAATTACAAGTAGTTTTATCTTTCTTATTTATTTTTATCCATATTATTTTAGGTCTTCCTCTACCACTATCATTATTATGGATTGTTAATAGGTCACTCTTTTTAATTGGAACATCAAAAGGTCTTCATTGTATGTGTCCAACCACCTTAATCAGTTTTCTCTCATTTTATTTTCAATTGTGGCTACTCCTACCATTTCTCAAATATGTTCATTTCTAATTCTAAAAGGAAATGATTCTTTAACAGTATCAAATAAAATTTCATTCAACGTTGGCTAGTAATGCCAAAACATTGTAGCAATTTAATTAATCGTCCCCATCAAAATACATGTTGATAAAATGAGCAGGGAAGAACTTACCAACAGTTGCCATGGTAACTATGGAAAAATAAAGTGATGTCAAATAACGCTTTCCAAAACCAATCTCTCTGAAGCTTGAATAACTGTAATCACCCATTTTCAAGCTTCCTATCCACGTATAACCTTCTTGGGATGGAGGCAAGGTGGTTGCTAGGTAATAAAAGATGCAGGCAGCTGTATGTGTGCAATACAGTTCAACAGCAAGAAGTTTCACAATCCTCGTAAACAGGTAATTGATGCGGATATCCTTCTCCATCTGCTGAAAAAATTCTGTTGCTTTGCGCACTCGGCTCAACCTTATCCATAAAAGGTACCTCACCACTTCTTTTCTTCCAGAAGACTGACAAGAGCAGAATGTTCAAGAATGTACACCAAAGTTGGATCACAAAAATAATTGGAAATGGAACTTAACGGCTTATGAATCAAGTAAATATGATACATTATAAGTTCAGTTTATATGGTGTTGATAATGAAACTTTTCACTGAACATGATAACTTAATCAAAATATTTAAGGAAACAACAGCTTGAATTTTATTACATTTTGCGAAATACCAGGCACAATTATGTTTACATTACATGTAATATGCATTCATTGTCAACTGAAATCAATTATATGTATAAAATAATTGTATCTATGTCTATGCAATGGTAACAATCACCATGTGACTTTCACATACACACACATTCATTCACTTATACATGCATACATTAATACACACACTAACACACACACACAAAATAAGGACAGCCATTAGTCAATGGGATGTAGATGCATAAAACTTAAATTGTGGCAAAAGGACGCATAAGTAACATGTGAAGTGTCTACAATCAATCCCAGTACGTACATTGCAACCAAAGCTGCAGGAGCAATGAACGTAGACAAGCATTCTATGGAAAGAGCGCCTTATAAATATTTTATTCAGCAAATAAGATGATCTAGGTTTATCCTTGCCAATCACTTATCAAATACAGAGGTAATTCAATCTTCAAAATTATATTCACCACTAGGCCATGAAATTCTAAAATATATCTTTGCTTCTTGTGAAGTCTTCTGCTCAGTTGAGACTGTTAGATCACAGCTATTATAATGTGGTAGTAAAATCACAAACAAGTGCCATTGAGGCTTGTGCCAGTGAATTGGGTGTTTCTCCAGTTGAGGAAACCAAACCAATCAAACAAAAGAAACTCTCAAACACCAATCAATCTGAAAGGAAAATGCTCAACCGTTGTGAATTTTGAAAGTGGAGGTGAATGCACATGTAGGTAAACTTACAAGTCCATATATTTCATATAAATTGTAGAAAATATAAGACTAACATTCAAGGAGCTTTTGGAATAATTCTAAGGGAGAATGTAAAGGATACCCTGTAAATAGCATCCCAAGGAAAGCAACCCAGAAGATCAACAAAGAAAGTGGATTTCAAGTACCTATCAAAATGAGAAAACATCAGAATGCAATTGAGTCATTAAAAACAATTAATTAATTAAACGATCATTCATAGAAAGAAAAAAAGAAAAAAAAAAAAAAGCATCAAATATGAGTTGAGAGGTCAAAAGAATAGACCTGATAGCAATGGGGGTGCGCTTGCAGATCATAAGGTAGGTATGACTGTCTCTATATGCAACAAAAAACTGGAGGACAATATCAATGAGAAAAGCCACTTGGCCAGCAATATCAAGGAAAACAAGATTCTTTGGCAAGCCCCTGAAGAATCCAAACTCTATAGGTGTGAAGATGGATGAGTAGATAGCCCATAGCAGTATGAAATGCTTCCATGCTCGATACAATCTGCAGTTATTTATGCACAAAAGATAACACTCTTCAAAACAAGCACAATAGTTTGGAGACAAAGGATAACAAACATCTCCAACATAGCAATAATCCTATAGTAAACATTAACAATTGCAAGTTGAATCAATGCACCAAAAGTAGAGAAACATAAAGGACGTGCAGACATGCAATTGACAATCGAACACAAAATACTAATGCTAAGGCCTTATGGGTGCCAAAACACCCAAGAATATTTGGCATCAATTTAATGAAATTTATTTTTGAGGATCCAAGAGCTGTGAAATTTTTTTTTGGCAAGGCCCACATGTACGTGTAAAGCGGTCAACTAATCCCTTACCAGTGGAATTACTTTATTTATCTTTCTCTTTTATGGACCATGTTGTCCTCGAGAATGATTTTCAGAAAAAGTTTACGCTTCATAGAAGGAACAGGAATACTAAAAATGTGTCTGATAATCACTCAAAAAACATACCTAGTTGGAGTTCCAACTTTCCAACAAACCTCAACACTACACCACGTTGCTTCTAGCACCGCCACCAGTGCGAAATGAAACCCAAATCAGAGCTACCTTGTTGAACAGGTAAGGGAAGGTCTCCCTCTCCCAATACTTGTTTGGAGATGATTATAGAGCTTTAGGCTCTTGGATTTACACTAACAACCATGAAGTCCTCTTTCTAAGAGAAATGTGCAATAATATACGTGAACGGGGAATAAAGTTTTTTGACTACCATAACACAATTTTTTTGGGAATCGTGCACTATTAGTAGCATCATAAATCATGTGCAACAATTGCATTGGGACTCATGCGCAATAGTTGCATTGGAAGTTGTGCTCAATAGTTGCATTGGGTGTCATATGCAATAGTTGCATTGGGGATCGTGTTGGTCACGTGTTTCAATTGGTTTTCTTCTATAGGACGACTTTTGGCCCTATTGCAATGATGACTATTGTTCCTACACTTATTGCAGTTGCTTTTACTTGCCAAGGGAGCATATCATAGATGGATGTGAAGAATGCATTTTTGAATTTAGACCTTAAAGGGGAATGTACATGGGTCCCCCTCCAAGCTCATAATGTTGGAGAAGTATGCAAGCTCAAGAAAGCACTTTAGGGTTTCAAATAGACACTAGGACTTGGTTTGAAAACTTTTCTATTGTGGTTGTCTCTCTTCAGTTTCGCTCCTATGATCATGATTCAACTTTGTTCGTTAAGTCCACATCTACAGGGCGTGTTCTTCTTCTTTTTATGACAAAAAATAGAAATTTATTTACTACCAAAAGGCCCAAGGAACGAGAAGTCCCTGGGACAACAAAAATAAAGGCAAAACCAAAAACACCTAATAAAAACCCACACTATAGAACATAGTTGACAAAACATAGACAAACACAACGAACAATTACATACAATGCAAGATTGATCCCCAACTCCTGAGCTAGTCTCCAAAAGAGTACCCCAGAGATAATTTTAAAGATCTAAACCATAAAAATGCAAGATACTGCCAAGACTCCTAACTTGCTCAACATCCTTTGCACAATGATTGAAAAGCCTTGCATTCCTTTCATTTTAAGCACACTAGATGATTGCTAAGAAGATGACCCTCCAATGATTCCTAAAACAAAGAGGCCAACCTCCACTAGTTGCGAGAGAAAAAGGGTTATCCACGTTTGGGCTTGGCATGTTATCAACGTAATTAGCCCAGATATTCCACATCCTAGAAGTGAACTCACACCCGACCACAATATGATTAATGTTTTCGCTCTACTTCCTGCATATATAACACTAGTTCGGGGATTATCTATCCTGAAGAGTATCACACAATTAATCTCATTACGAGTAGATAACCAATCCATGATTTTGACCATAGATGGTACATGTGCTTTCCAAATAAAACTTGTAAGATTGAAGATAGGATAGAAAGTTTGTTGGTGACATGATAAAACTTACAGGGCGTATTCTTCTTTATTGTATGTCGATAACATAATTATCACCGATGATGATATTGATGAGATTTATGAATTAAAGCTAGAATTACCTCATCAGTTTGAGATGAAGGATTTGGGCAGTCTATTATACTTCTCAAGCATCAAAGTAGCCTGATCCAGGATATACATGAGTTTCAGTTTCATTAAGATTTTTATTTTTTTTATTTATTTGATTTCTATATTTATTTGGAGTTGTATTTAATTAGGATTTTAGATAGAGTTTGAGTTGTTCAAGAGTCCTAATTAGTTTCAGTTTAGAAGTCATATTTGCCTATAAATATTTTCAAATGTAATTGGAAAAACCACCATTATTAATTATTGATTATCAAATACATTGATTTCTCTCTCTTGTCTCACTCGGTACTATACCATCATAGCCACTTCTCCTAAGGATTATATCCTTTCTCGGTCCAAGTGTGTCATGGATATTCTTCAGCAAGCTTGTCTTACTAACACTTGGGTTGTTAGTACCCGACTTGAAGTTAATGCTAGATACACCCCTTAAGATGATACTCCATTGTCAGATCCTACCTTGTATTGCACTTTGTTGGTATTTTGGTCTATCTGACCATTAGTTGGCTAGATATTGCATATGCAATTAACATTGTCAGCTAGTTTGTTGCTTCTCCTACTGTCGTTAATTAGGTCGTTGTGCTTCATATTCGTTAGTACGTTCGAGATACTATGCATCAAAGTCTTCTCTTTCCATCTTTATCCTCTTTAGAACTTCGTGCATACTCTAATGCAAATTGAGCTATTGATCATACAGATCGTAAGTCCCTTATAGGTTTGTACCTTTTCTTCGGAGATTCTCTTATTTAATGGAAGATGAAGAAGTAATTTATTGCTTCTAAATGTTCCACAAAAGCTGAGTACCATGTTATGGCATCTGACACAACTGAGATAGTATGGTTGTATTGGTTGTGTGCAGATATTGGAGTTACTCTTACCACTCCTGCCCTATATATTGTGATAATAAGAGTGTCATTCAGATTACCATTAGGCTATAATAATCCCCAAGCACTTGTAATAGATTGTCCGCTTTGGGCCTTACCAGCATCATAGATTTCCTTCCACGTGCACACACCCATGCACTTGAGACCCGTCTGAACAACCCATTCGAAAAGCGGCCCAAAGCCTATCACATGGAAGTCTGCCAGCCCACACGACCCATCCTCTCACACTAACCTTAAGGTCCCCCAAAATAAGTTTTCACAAATCCAAGTTAACTCCACATATTTAACTAAGGGTCTCTCCCCCTTCACGATTGATGTGGGACAATTGCAATCCACACTCCTTAAAGTCCAACATCCTTGCTAGGACCATGTGCACACCTTTGGTAGCCTTGAGAGTGGCTTCGACACCATTTTTGTAATAGTCCCCTGGCACTTGTAATAGATTGTCCTCTTTAGGCCTTACTACCCACATGAATTTGACTCTATTAGAATATTGTATGTATTATAGCCAAAAGAAGGGCAATATAGTAATTTTAATTTTCTTATAACATAATATATACACTTTCTTATATTTCATTCTTTTTTATTCAATCCTCTTTCTTCTTGAGTTATTTCCATTGTCCACATAATATTAGAGCATTAATTGATATAAGACCTTTGATTAATGTGATAATGAGAATAATCACCATGGGAGTACAATGTCAATCAAACATATAGGTATGTCCGTACAATTTCCATATGGCTTTCTTTTCTTCTTCGTGCAATCATCCAAAATTTTGGTAGAAAATTAGAAATGGCCAATACTCTCATAGTTATCATTCTCATTATCCCATTAATCAAAGGTCCTATATCAATTATTGTTCCGGCACCATGTGAATAATGCAAAGAACTCAAGATGAAAAAGGAGATGAATATCTAGAGTTCCATTATTGAATTTGACAAAATGAAATACATAAAAGAATAACGAAAGTATATATAGTGTGTTATAAGGAAAGTAAAATTACTATACTACGCTTCTCTAAGAAATAATATACATACTACTTTATCAGGGGCAAATCCGTGAGTGCAATAAGGAGTGCAGTATGGCCCATAGCAAACAATCTAGTACAAGTGTCAGGGGTCTACTACAAAATTGTATTAAAGCCACTCTTGAGGCTACTGGAGTAGAGCAAGTGTTACTAATGTGGATGTTAAAACCTAAGGGGGGTCGATTCGACTGTGTAGTGGGAGAGATCCTGGCCCAAATATGTGGAGCGGTTGTGGACTTATGAATACAGGGGTTGGGCTGTTTAGATGAGCCTCACGTGTGCAGGTGAGTGCACATGAGGGTGGTAAGGTCCAAAATGGACAATTTGTTACAAGTGCCAGGGGTTGTTACACGAAAAGCCAACACTAAGGATGTGTCCCATGATGCAAAGTACTCATAGAAAATCCTAGAGTTCCTTTCCAAACAAATCCTCCACATTATAGCAAAATGAGCTACAATCCAATGCTTACACAACGTTCTTGCAAGATTCCCATCACTCAAAAAAGAGAAAAGATCACTTCTTATGTTATGATCAATTAGCCAAATAAAAAGAAAAAAACAACAACATTTCAATTGTCCCAATCTCTCCCGGAAAAAGAACACAAAGTAAAGATGTGTCCACTTATGCCCCTATTTATTTATCTTTACTTATCATTTGTTGCACCGAGTATCATTTCCCTACTTTATATATCTTTCCTTACCTAAATATATTGGAGCCTACCTCGCCATAGAACTTTCCCTACATTTTATAAACGTATGCTTAAAGTGTATGTTCTTTTGGTATAAATATCTAGTAAAGAGGTATGTGTAAGTATATTATAATATAATCTTCTAGATGTAAGAAAGATACGTATATTTGTCAGACAGTCGGGTGGCTTTCAAGTTTGATATTTCAAACCCGAAATTTGACTTGACAATTCAGGTGTTGCCTTTTAATTGTCGGGCACTAGAATATTAACCCGCCTAACGTGATTGGTTGTGATTGGTTCGAGCAGGTTTTGCAGGTGCTCAGGTTAGATGATCAACCATAGCATTAACTATTTGCATCATATGTGAGATAAACGAAAGATCAAAAAGAAAATTACTTCCGAACATCCTAGTCACGTAAGAATCATCTCCATGTAAATTGAGTTTGAGGCTATTGTTTGCTTAAAAATAATTAAAACGCAATTTCGGTTGCAGAAATAAATAGTCACCATCATTAAAAAAGATTAAATAGATTTTTCATACTATATATTGTAAATAACTTTTGGTAAAATTTAATATAAAAAATAATGATATGATTGCATTTCAAGAAGAAATAATAATAATTTAAAGAATATTTCTCAACTCAACTAAGCATTTTTCCAACTACATGAGGTCGGCAAATTTAAAAAATATTTGCAACAAAAAAGTTAATTAATATTTAAATTTGAGTAAAAGAAGGCCTAATGGCACCTCTTAAAATTGTTTCTACTTATAACCTATAAAAAACTGATTGACATAAGAGCTCGTGAAGACCAGCTTGGTAAGATTATTTTTTTTTAAAATGTTTTCTTTTCAGATGTGCTACAAAAACTCAAAACAAAACTCATAATAGGACTTTCAATCAAAATTGTCACTTTTACCCTTTCATGTTGCAACACAACACTCTTTTATTTACTTTTTTGGATAAGGGCAAAAGTGTCAATCATCACTTAAAGTCACATTTTGGGTCACAATGAGAGTTTTTCAGCATTTCTCTTTTCTTTTTGTGAGAATAGAAGTGTTTTGTAAGGTACTTTTAAAAGAGATTTTTATTTAAAAGTCAAAATGACATCCTTATCTTTTTATAATTAATAAGTTCGTATACATAGATGTTATTACAAATAATTAACATAAGCAAAGGGGGAAAAACTAGTGAAGAACAACTTCTTAAAAAGTGCTAATACATTTGTTAAGCAAAACCTTTAGCAGCCAAAGGAGTGCATTGTTTTGCTTAAAACAATTAAAAGCAACAGAACTTTCAATTGTCCAAACAAATAGGGTCAATGCATCCATTTAGCAACTACAACTTCCACGGAAATAAAGGGCTAAAAGGATAATTTATGAAGTTGATAATTATCAAATCTTTTTAAACTTTTTTTGTGATGCTCTAACTAAAATTACTATTTTAAGTATTCATCAATGATAAAAAGGATAAAAATGTCATTTATGTTAAAAAAGGACTTTTAAAAGTACCTTGCGAAACACTTTGATCGTCACTATAAACTTTTTTAAGAATTTTATTAGATGAATCTTCATTAATGTTTCTAAACAATTATTTTAAAGTCACTTTTTGTGGTAACGTGGGGTACTCAAGCAAACTTAAGCACACAAACTAATCCTCAGGGGCAAGCCCCAATGGAGGAATAGAGTGGCGTCTTTCTAATAGTATGTGTAGGTCCCCCCATGCATAGTTCATAGTGCAAGGAATTTTTTCCAAGCAAAAGTTGCACCCACCCCACCTAGCAACGAAACTCGAACTCATCTATGAATCATGAATACGAGCTCTAACCACTTCGCCATCTTGTTCGGTTATTTTATAGTCACTTTTACATAAGCTATAAGTTACAGTATCAAACAAGCCACTCTTGTTCTTAGGAAGAATTTTTAGCATTCATCATTTTAATTTTTTTACTTTTTATAACATTTTATAAATAATGCTTGAAATTGAAAAATAATGTGCTTAAATACTTTTAATTTTTGAAATCTTATAACATCGGAAAAATAGATGGTATCAATCATTATTAAAAAAAAAAATGCATTTCCAGCTTAAAACAATAATTTAAACATTATATTAATTTCACCTTTCACAACTTTTTGAGCCACTTTTCATAATATTTTATTGAGCAATGTATGTTGAAATAACTTGCTTCAAATATTTTTTGTTTTTGTTTTAGAAATCTTATAAAACTTTTAAGTTGAGAATAAATGTAAGCAATCAATATTAAAAAGTGGATCGCATTTGTGGCTTATGATCAATACAATATTTCTTAAAACATTATATTCAAAGAAATTAGTCAATGAGGTCAGAGAAATTAGTCATGTGGTGGAAAGGCACTAATGTAACAAAATAAAATGGATAATTTCAAAACGCTACCTGAAATTCGAATAAATATATCATGTCCAAAAAAAAGCATAACTATCAGAAACACTCCTTCAGAGGGCGTTTGGTATGGGGTAATCTATGGGATAGGAATGAGAATCTTGAAGATTCCCGTTGTAACACCCCGTGCTTTTAATCAATGTATTTGGTTAATTTATATGTACACTGAAAAGTATAATACAAGTATAAGTACCTTTAAAGCCATGTGTACATGTGTCAAATGAACTTGAAAATGTCAAAAGTGAGTTCGGAATGTGATTTTAAATAGAACTCGATTTACAACACGTGTATGTCTCATGTGAATTGAGTGTATAGAAGAAGAGGAGGAATGAAGTACGAAAAAAATAAAATAAAAATATATTACTGGTCATTTGCAGGTATTGTTCACCAAACAGTACCGTGAACAGTACTCATATGGAAAGAAGACAAAAAAAAATAAAAAATAAAAAAAATAAAATAAAACGAAGAAAAGAAGTCGCTGGAACGAAAAGGAAAGAAAGAAGCAGAGAGAAAGAGAAGACGGAAGAACCGAGAAGAAAGGAAGAGAAAACAAAGGGAGAACGGGCGATTCGCGCGAAATCGGGACTCGTGGTAAGTGATTTTCACTCTATTTCTTCGTGAAATTAATATCTAAGGTAGATGTAACGATTCTAGCGGAGTAATTTTTACTGTGGGAGCCGTTTTACGACGTTTTCAACAATTAGGGTTTTGACCCAACGTGAATGAAAATCCGCTAAAAAAGTTGAAAAACACTCCCTGGACTGTCGGGACCCCGAATATGTGGTTAGATTGAATTTGTGTTCATTTGAAACTTTTATGGCTGTTGAAGTTAGAGTGTAGATTGGAGACCATTCCCAATGAAACTCCAGTTTAAGGCTATAGAATAGTAGAATGGACTGTTGCGAGTCCATCGATGCTAAGTTCATGATTCTTGGAGACCGTTTGACAATTTTAGTACAATTTACATGTTTCTAATGAATAGTAACGACGTGAACAGTTACATGAATAGTATTATGATCATATCCAGTGAATAAAATGGAATTAGAATCCAATAAAACTCCGGTTTGAGATCATAGAATCGTAGAGAACTAAATTCCGGACGTTTCGATGTTAAGAACATGATTTGTGGATATGACATATGTTTTCATATGTATTTTCATGGTGAAATAACCCCATCTTAGCTGGTTATGGTTCATTTCAGTGTTTACATTGAGAGCTTAAGTGCATGGATAAATGCTCTTGCGGACGCATTTTGATGGACGTTTATTGTTGCTCGATTTGACTTAGAAACCTCGTGTAACCACTGTGAGTATAGTTTTCTTGATTTGGTTCTTGTATGGCATTGTACACATATAAAATGTTTGATTATATGCATGTTATATTTATATATAATGCATTGAGTTTTATGGATCATGCAAACTAATTTTAGCAATTGGAGTTTGTAATGATGTCATTTCGTTAGGAATTAGACCCGGATGAGGTTTTACGAGTCCTCATTGTCAGTAGGTCTGTCCTAACAAAGGTTGTGATCCTTGAAATGACTGTGAATTGGGTAATAAGAGGTTGTGGCTACCTTGTACGACCATACAAGGGTTAGACCCGCTCTCTTGCCTTAAAGGAGGGAGATGGTAAAATTTTTATGAATGAGCATAAACTATATATGGTGTGCACATATATTATTTTGATGAATGGTGCATATGTGCTTTTGAAGCGTTTTAAGTTAAACGATTTAATATGCCATGTTTCCTAAAATGCATGCGATTGTCATGTCAAGAACTATATTCACTGAGCTGTTGTATGCTCACTCCATTTCCTCCAATATTTCAGGTATTGAGTCGAAGGGAAAAGGAAAAATTTCGTGAGTGATAATCATGTGAGCCTTCGTCTGGTGTGTGTATGTATGCTTGGAGGAAATAGGTTATATGTTTGTTATTTTGACATGTATAATTATCACATACTATAGATATACTATCACCTAGATGGGTTGTGTCGTAATATTATATAATGCTTGGGATGATGGAATGAGATGATCATAAATATTTATCAGGTGAGAATTTAGTTTGTGGAATGAATGGAATGAATGTGAGTGGAATGATCATCTATATATATTTGATTTGATTTGATTTGTGGTATATTGAGAATTTTGTGAATGTGCGTTGAGGCTGACAGTGTATTGCATACTGTATATGGGTATGTGCAGTGTATAATACACTGTGCCGGTCATGACGTCAGGGGTGTCGTGACACCCGTGCTTGTTTCACTATTTGCACTTTTTTTGGAGTGGGAAAGTGATTCCTGGGAAAGCAAGATTCTCACCCAAGATGGGAAAGTGATTCCCATGGAGATAGGTGATAATTCCTTTCCCGAAAAAGTGATTACCGTGGAAAAGTTTTTATTTTTTTTAAAAAAGACAAAAAAAAAAACCACGACAACCCAAAAAAAATAAGATCACCTCCCTTATTGTGTATGTCAATATTTTTAAATAATATGATAATTTTTTATTAAAAATAATATTTTAATAAAATATATTGATTTTATTAACTTAATATTAGTAATAATAATTTTTATATTTTTATGAAATATTTATTTTATTATTTTTAATAAAAAACCAATTTTAACTAATTTTAATTAACATTAAGTTTATTGTTTTAATAAAAAATACTTTATTATTTGAAAATTGTTTTTTATTCTAACTTTATATTGATAATAAAAATAGAAATGAAACATTCATTTTATTATTTTTAAAATTAATTTTTTTTTCTTCACAACTAATTTTATTATTTTTAATGAAAAACCAATTTCACTATTTTTAATTAAAATTAAGTTTATTATTTTAATAAAAAATACTTTATTATTTGAAAATTATTTTTATTATAACTTTCTATTAATAATAATATTTTTTTATATTTTTAAATAATTTAATTATTATTTTTCATCACCACTAATTTTATTATATTTAATAAAAAACCAATTTTACTATTTTAATAAAAATTAAGTGTATTATTTTGAAAAAATATACTTTATTATTTGAAACTTATTTTTTAATATATTTAATAATGAATTTTCATTATTTATTATATTAATAAAATTAGTTTTATTATTTTTAATAAAATTAACATTTTATAATAAATATTATTTTATTATCTAAGATTCTGATGTGCTACTAAAGTAATCAAACACAGAAATATGATATTCCAAGAAAAGTTGTGTAAGATTCTCATGCGTAACCAAACACAGTAATATAACATTCTCATCTTTAGATTCTCATCAATCACTTTCTCAGGAATGGAATTTGATTCTCATTCTGATGCAATCCAACAAGAGTTGACATATTTTCATAAGTTAGACCATCCCAAGAAGGAGAGGGTGTAATGAAAAGGACGTGGGCGGAATTTTCCTAAAGAGATTGCGAGTGAGATTTTGCTGAATTTTGACAAAACGGCACGTGTTTCTGAAGGAAAACGGCATGTCGATCAATACTCACCGCTATGCTGTGACTAACGCCGTTTTTTGAAAAAATTCCTTCGTTTAGGCCTTCAAATTCACGTTTTTACTATTTTAGGAAAGTTTTGTTTCGAGTATAACTCGAATTAGGAGAGTCCGATTTTGTTTTCGTTTTTTCCTACGCAATGTACATCGCGAGATCTTTCTTTCTAGGTAGGTTTTAGCGACTTTATATTTTTAGTCATTTTTAGTCATTTTTGTTATTTTTGGTATTAGAGTCGGATTAAGAGTTTTTAGTGGTTTTTGCCTATTTAAGGCCATTGTACACATTATTAGATTATTATTCGAATATTATTGATTTTTTTAGAGAATTTGCGAATTCTTCACCTCTTTTCTCGGTATTCTGTGGAATCAACGAGTTTAGAGAAATCGTTTATTGTCTTCCTATCGCGCTCTGCATCAGTTGGTATCAGAGTCGCGTTCATTCTTCTGCCATGCCTCCAAGTCGAAGACAACAGGAAGCCCAACTTGATGACGTGTATAGACGCAACGATTACGCACGACTAGAGCAACAAATCGCTCAATTAACGCAGCAGTTTATTGCGTTTATGCAGAGACAGGATCTGATCCCGAATCCTGTAGATGTTGATATAGATGATGATGGCAACCCATTCGGTCAAGCACCACAGCCACATAGAGACCTTGTGGTGCGCAGTGGGTTTAGGGGATGAGATTTGGGGATTAATATCGACATCCCAGAATTCCATGGGAACATTAAAAAAAAAAACAATAAAGTCGAATAAAGTAATAAGGGTGCAACTGGGAAAACCCAAACTTGCGACTTGGGAGAAGATGAAAAAACACACGTGGGCTACCTTCCTCCCATATAATTATGTGTGAACGATGTACCAGCAACTTCAGAACTTGCGCCAAGGACCTCGTTCTGTGGACGACTACATGACGGAATTCTACCAATTGCTGGCTCGTAATGACATCATGAAGACAGTGGATTAGTTGGTGCCAAGTTATATTGGCGACAGGCGTCCATAGTTTCAAGACATGTTGAACATGTTTGATCCTGTTACAGTTTCTGAAGCATACCAGAGAGCCCTACAGTACGAGAAACAGTTAGCCCGCCGAGGTGGTGTGACTTTAGGCACAATAGGCACGAGTTCTAATCAACAACATCCTTCTGGTGGTTAAACCATCACAAGATCAAAAGACGAGATTTGGATATGGATCTAGCAATATGCGTTGTTTTGGGTGCAGTGAACCAGGGCATCGACAATCAGAGTATACAACGAAATGCAAGGCGCTGATGGTTGACAGTGCTGAAGAGGAGGACAGTGTACTAGAGACTACATTCGAGCCTGAATTTGATACTAGTGAGGAGTCCCCAGATGGCGAGGAGCAACTTGAAGGTGATTCTGGGCAAAAGTTGGTGGTACGACGACTGTTCTTAGCACCATAACAGCAAGATAATTGGTTTTAGAACAATATCTTCCAATCCACTAGTACCATTGGTGGCAAGGTCTGTCATTTTGTGATTGATTCAGGCAGTTGTGAGAATGTGATCTCAGAGGAGGCTGTGCAGAAATTGAGTTTGTCGACAACCAAGCACCCGAAACCTTAGAAATTGGCTTGGTTGAAGAAGGGCAACGAGGTTACAGTTTCTCATCGCGCATCAATTAGTCTCTCCATTGGCAACAAGTACAAAAATGAGGTGTTGTGTGATGTTGTGGCTATGGATGCTTGCCATTTGTTACTTGGTAGACCTTGGCAGTATGACAGACACGTGATTCATGATGGGCAGACCAATACTTACAATTTCCAGTTTGGAGGTTCGAAAATTGTGCTGCTTCCCAGCAAAAACGAGTGACCCTCAAAACCTACTAGTCATGCTACCACCCTCTTGATTCAGGCAAAGTTCGAGCAGGAGATGGAGGAATCAGGCATGGTGTTTGCTTTAGTGAGCAAGATAGTGGAACCAGAGGCTACCATTCCTGAGCAAGCCAAGCTCTTACTATAGGAGTTCTCTGATGTTTTTCTTGATGAGTTGCTTGCGGAATTACCACAGCTCTGAGATATCCAACATCGAATTGACTTGGTTCCAAGGGGCCACGTTGCCTAACAGACCGCATTATAGGATGAGTCCCAAAGAGCATGAGGAGTTACGTCGCTAGGTTGAGGAGCTTCTAGCTAAAGGCCATGTTCGTGAGAGTTTGAGTCCATGTGTTGTTCCCGCCCTTCTTACCCCAAAGAAGGATGGATCGTGGCGTATGCGTGTGGACAGTCGGGCCATCAACAAGATCACAGTGCGTTATCGATTTCCTATCCCAAGGCTAGATGACCTACTGGACCAATTGGGAGGTGCATCAGTGTTCAACAAGCTAGATCTGAAGAGTGGTTATCATTAGATCTGCATCAGGCCTGAAGTGGAGTGGAAGGCAACATTCAAAACATGGGAGGGACTGTTTGAGTGGCTGGTGATGCCTTTTGGGTTGTCCAATGCCCCTAGCACTTTCATGGGGGTGATGAATCAAGTCCTTAGACCTTTCATCGGCAAGTTCGCGATGGTTTACTTTGATGATATTTTGATTTATAGCCCTAACCCTACAGTGCATCTTGAAAACCCGCGAGAGGTACTTTTGACTCTACGTAGTCACAAATTGTACATTGGACCTCAAAAGTGCACATTCTTGTCAGATCGGGTGTTATGTGGCATCCAACGATGGCTTAGCAGTGGACAAAGCTAAAGTGGCGCCCGTGCAACAATGGCCTCAGCCGAGGACCATTACAGAGGAGCACAGTTTTCATGGGCTTGCTTCCTTCTATACGAGGTTTTTTCCACATTTCAGCAGTATCATGACACCTATCACTGATTGCATAAAAAACGAAAAATTTAGCTGGACAAATGAGGCGACAACAACATTCCAGCTGATCAAGCAGAAGTTGACCACAACCCTAGTTTTGGTGCTTCCAGATTTCTCCTTGCCTTTTGAGTTACATTGTGATGCTTCCAAGGTTGGCATTGGATCCGTTTTGAGCCAAAAGAGTTGGGCTATAGCCTATTTTAGTGAGAAGTTATCTGGGGCGAAGAAACACTATAGTACATACGATGTGGAATTTTATGCAGTGGTCCGAGCTATTCAACATTGGTGTCACTATTTATTCCATGGGGAGTTCATTCTGTACACCAATCATGATGTGTTGAAACACTTGGGCGTTCAAGACAAAATATCAACTCGACATGGATCTTGGGCAGCATACTTGCAACAATTTACTTTTGTGATCAAGCATAAAGTTGGTATCCTAAACCGAGAAGCTGACGCACTAAGTAGGAGACATAATTTTGTGGTGCAGATGCCGGTTGAGGTTCCAGGATTTGATTCTATTGCAGAGTAGTATGCTGATGATCCTTACTTTTATGGGATCCTACGACAGATACATGATGGGGAGCAAACTGATTTTGTTTTGTAGGATAGCCCTTGTAACGACCCACTTTTCGCACCTGACGTCATGATGACGTGGACTGCCAATACGTGGTCTTGTACACATAGTCGATGTGTATAATACTCGTATACTGTGTGTACGAGGTATTTTAATAAATTTGTGTGTTTGATATGTATTAGTGTATAATGGTCTAATACATGCAATAATCATGTGTTATGATAAATTAGGTGTTAAATGACATGTGTTATGGTTAATTAGGAAATTAATCTAATATATTCACATGCTCATTAAATAAATGAATAGTGGAATGAATGGGAATTAAATAAATAAGGTGGCTTGTGCATGTTATGTAATAGGTGTCTTACTCAAATTCAGCCACCATGAACTCATTTAGACACCTATTGGCTTGTGCATGCTATGTAACATGTGTTTTAAGCAAATTGACACCTATTGGCTTGTGCATGCTATGTAACATGTGTCTTAAGCAAATTGACACCTATTGGCTTGTGCATGCTATGCAACATGTGTCTTAAGTAAATTCAGCCACCATGAACTCATTTAGACACCTTGTAGCTTGTTGGCATGATGGATTAGCCACTTGTTGATTTGTTTGTGTGTTGGCAACTAGGTGAAAGTGGTGGCAAGTTGAAATCAGCTCATTTTGACACATGTTGGCTTGTTGGCATGAATTGTTTAGTGGCTGAAATATGCAAGTGAAGTGCATACCAGAATATTAAGCTTGAGAGAAATTGAGAATACGGTTGAAGAAGAAGGAGATTTTGGAGCTCTACATGAAGGTGAGATCCATAGTTTTAGATGTGAAAGTTTCATATTCAAACTCTCCTCTTCATTCTATACATTATATGTGACATGCGACAACTTTCCATGGCTAGTTTGAAACTGGAAAGTGATAAGTTTGGATTGAAATGGAGGTGAATTGAAGCTCAAACAATGGGGGTTTGATTTCTGGATTATGGGTAAGTTTTCTAATGATAAATTCATTAAGTTTCAGTGATTGAATGGTAGTAATTTAATGAATTTGACTTGCTGAAATGGTACATTATTATTGGTTGAAACAATTAGAGAGAATCCCTTGTTGCTTGGTAAAGTAATTGAGGCTCAATTCACTACAATTTTATCATTGATTTGGGTATTCCAAACCTGGATGAACAAGGGTGTTAGAACCCATTTTAGTGACTGAAATTGTAGTGTTTTATGATTGGAAATTGGTCTTGACTATTCTGAGATGATAAATTACAAAGATTGGAGTGCAAAGTATGTGAAATTTTGAGTTTAATGATGTATACAAGTTGCTGGAAAAATTTCAGATTTGAGACTGATTTGGTAAGATGCTTACCAGTACATTTAGGTTGAATTAGTGATTAATTGATGCTTTAGTTGATAAATTCATGTGCTGGAAATTTAGAAATTGGGCAATGGCAATACATTGGTAAGTTGTTCAATGATAGATTTTGATCAAGTTGATGGGTAATTGGCTGAAAATTTAGTGCTGGAAATGTTAGAGCATTTGAAGAATGCTTAGGTAACTTGCCTAGGGATAAAATTGATTAACTGATAGAGATGGACATTTTGTGTTCATGGTGATCAAATGAATACTTTGATCATGTGCTGAAAATTCTATTTTAGTAACTGAAATGGTAAGGGAATGGGTTATGGATACTTGGTAATTAATCAAGTGATTAAATTCATTTTTCTAGAATTCATTTGTATGTGTGTAATGTGTAATTTGCAGTGGGTGGCTTATGACTTGGATGAGGATTTGTGAACACAATTGAAGTATTGGTGAATTGGTGAAAAAAATGTGGACTTAGGCCAAATTTTGTGATTTGTGAGTATTTCTCACCTTACTTCTCCATGTATAGCATTGTAGATAAATGAAATTGAATTCTTGAATGATATGCATTATATTATATATGTGCATTGTATTTATGATCATGAGCACGGATTTTATGCATTAACATGGCCTTAGGTATTTCGGATTAAATACCTTGGCGTTGGATTTCTTTCTATTTACTTGTTCTTTAGGGAAAAGTGTCTTGTGAAAATGACTTTTCGAATCACTAAGGAATGTAAGGGTAGAAGGATTAGTTGGATAACGTGTTGGTTTGAACCCATGGCGCAATGGGGGAAATGTAGGCAATGTTATCCTGATATGACCTCCTGTTGAGGCTTTTCTACATATCTTTTATGAAAATGATGCATAATTATATCTTTAATTTGGAAGCATGAATCATATATTTTCTTAATGCATTTCAATTTACCAATGTTATTTCAAGTAACATACATGTTTTACATAAGTGCATATGTGGAGATTTTTGTGAAAAGTACTCACTGAGCTAGTTGAGCTCATTCCATTTTCCCTTATATTTTTCAGGATCAGATCGTAAAGGAAAGGGCAAGGCTTAGAGTTGGTGTAGCTTGCCTTACTTCTTGTTGATGTGAGTTTTGATTTGCACATAAGGAAAATAGTAGAAGACATCTGTGTTTTGTTTTGTAAATGTATAATTATCACAGATACTATGATATATAACATATAGTTCGTGAGAAACTTTTGATATGTATATGCTAAATGGAATAATAATAAAATATCCATGTTTATAGTAAGGATAGTCGAATCTTGTGGATTGGGTCGATGACCTCATATTCTGGATGATGATGTCATATCTCGGTATTTAATTCAACTATCCTGATCATATACATATTATGTCTTTGGATCGTATGTAACCTTCTGAGTAGAGGCTTATCAGTGCCTCAGGTTTGTCGGGTTGTGACATTCTCTGGGGTACTGTGCCGGTCGTGACGTCACCCGGGAAGGGGTCGCGACAATATTGGTATCAGAGCCTGAAGTTGAGAATACCTACGGTCAAGTTATAAAATCTTTAAGAAAGATAAAAGCTTTAGAATATTATGTTTTGATTGTATGGGTATTATATGGGTAGTTAGATTATGAATAATGATATCCATAGTATGCTACCCTGCCTGATGTATTTTGCCATTGACATTGCAGCTTTTTGAAGAAAGGCAAAATCAGGGTTAGCAATGGACCCTAGCGATCAAGATAGGCTGAAGAGGTTGGAGGAAATGGTTACTATCCTGCAGCAGCAGAATGCTCAACTTTTTGAGATGATTACTAAGCTGCAACAAGATAGGCCACGTGTTGATGCACCTGCTGTTCAGGGTGTGGGCACTAGTAGTGTTGGTGTCATGGCTGTCACTCCTCCTGCTGAAATTACTGTACCGACTCCTGAGTCTGGTGCAGACGTTGAGGAGAAGAAACGATATGAGAAAGAGATGAAAGCATTCAAGATACGAGAACCTCCAACATTTTCAGGCAGTTTGAAGCTTGAGGATGCTGAGAGTTGGATTCAGCG
Organism: Paratinospora sagittata; assembly: GCA_035771175.1. Classification (NCBI taxonomy): domain Eukaryota; kingdom Viridiplantae; phylum Streptophyta; class Magnoliopsida; order Ranunculales; family Menispermaceae; genus Paratinospora; species Paratinospora sagittata. Next base: position 45,326,056 of record CM069598.1, read on the forward strand.
CATTGAGGTCATCCTGAACGATATGCAGGCTCTAGACAGAGACAGAGTTCGTCTGGCTAGATTTAAGTTGGCTGATGCGGCTGATAAATGGTGGGAAACTACTCAGAGATCTCTTGGTGAGATCAAAACTTGGATGAAATTTAAGGAGTTGTTTTATGCTACTTACTACCCTCGATCAGAGGTTGATCGGAGACGAAATGAGTTCATTCAGTTGACCCAGGGTAGTAAATCAGTTCGAGAGTACGAGCATGAGTTTACCAGACTCTCACTCTTTGCTCCAGAGTTAGTACCTACCGATGCTTTGAGGATGGCGAGATTGAGGGATGGTTTTCGGGATCAGATTCGACAGGGATTAGCTTTGGCTGGTGTGTCGACTTATGATCAGGCTTTGAGGCAGGCTATGGATTTTGAGACTGCTGAGGCTGCGGCTAGATCTAAGACGACGACTATTCCGCCAGTACCTGTATTTCCTTCTGCTTCATCATTTCCATCGTCAGGAAAACTCAAAAAGAAGTGGGACAAGAAGCCTTGGAATAAAGATAAGAAGCCCAAGTCCAGTGGTGGATTTTCTGGAGTTGATTCATTTGTTGCTCCTGCTTCTGTAGCATCTGTTCCAGCAGTGTACAATAAGGGAGATCAGACTCCAGTGAGATCACAGAGTCAGTCACAGACTGCATCATCAGTTCCGAGACCCGTTATTACTTGCTTCAGATGTGGTGTGAAAGGCCACAAGGCTAATCAGTGTTCTGCGCCGAGGCAATTTTCTGCTCCAGCTATTTCTGTTACATCTGGTACGAAGGAGCAAGCTAAGGCAGTGACTGAACCAGATCCTGATGCCAGTAAGAATCTGATTGAGGGTATGATTTCTATTTGTGATATAATGTTGCATGTGTTGATTGATTCTGGTTCTACGTTATCATTCATATCTGGACATGTGGTAGATAGACTTAAATTGCCTGTGGTTAGAGCTAGTACACCTTTGATTTTGAGTACAGCTACGGGTGAGAGAATCTACCCAGACATGATTTGCATGAATTGTGTGGTCAAATATGAGGACCTAGAAATGCTTGTGAACCTTAGGGTGTTAGAGTTCCTCGATTTTGATGCTATTTTGGGTATGGACTGGTTGGCGGCGTATCACGCCCAAGTGGATTGTTTCCATAAACAGATTGTATTACAGATCCATGGGCGGCCATCAGTTGTCTACAGAGGTATGACTTCTACCAGACCACCTACCCGAGGCAGACTGGCTACTGATGTAGAAACTGCACTCATGGCTAGTATTAGGCCATTTGAAGAAAAGGATCAAGGCATTCAGATTTCTGATATTCCAATAGTGAGTGAATTTCCCGATGTGTTTCCTGAAGATTTACCGGGATTACCACCCAAGAGGGAAATTGACTTCATTATTGAGCTAATGCCTGATACTAAACCTATCTCTATTCCACCTTATCGGATGGCACCGAAGGAGTTGCAAGAACTCAAGGTGCAGATAGAAGAGCTTTTGAATAAAGGGTTTATTAACCCTAGTATGTCACCTTGGGGTGCACCGGTTCTTTTTGTGAAAAAGAAAGACGGGAGTCTGAGATTGTGTATAGATTACCGTCAGCTGAACAAAGTCACAGTTAAGAACAAATATCCTCTACCTCGCATTGATGATCTGTTTGATCAGTTAAATGGTGCCAAATTTTTCTCTAAGATTGATTTGAGATCAGGCTACCATCAGTTGAGGATTAGAGAAGAAGATGTCCCGAAAACTGCCTTCAGGACGAGATATGGTCATTATGAATTTTTGGTCATGCCATTTGGGCTAACGAACGCACCTGCGATGTTTATGGATTTGATGCAGAGGGTGTTTAGACCATATCTAGATCATTTCATTATTGTCTTTATTGACGATATTTTGATATATTCCAAAACACGTGAGGAGCATGAGCAGCACCTCTGGATCACATTGCAGACATTGAAAGAGCATAGGCTATATGCTAAGCTCAGCAAATGTGAGTTTTGGATAAATGAGGTGAAATTTTTAGGTCATGTGGTTAGTGCTGAAGGTATTTCTGTTGATTCTGCTAAGGTCGAGGCAATTATAAATTGGCCAAGACCAACCACAGTGACAGAGATTCGCAGTTTTTTGGGTCTGGCTGGTTATTACAGAAGGTTTGTGGAGGGTTTTTCCAAATTGGCTACTCCACTTACTAGGCTAACTCAGAAAAACGTGCCATATGTGTGGACTTCAGCATGTGAGGATGCTTTCAATGAACTAAAGAAAAAGTTGACTACTGCCCCGGTTTTAGTGCTCCCAGAACCTGGAAAAGAGTTGGTGATTTACACTGATGCATCACATGCAGGTTTAGGCTGTGTATTGATGCAGACGGGTAGAGTAATTGCTTATGCATCTAGACAGTTGAAGGTGCATGAGAAAAACTATCCTGTGCATGATTTGGAGTTGGCAGCGGTAGTTTTTGCATTGAAGTTGTGGAGGCATTACCTCTATGGGGAAAAGTTCACATTGTATTCAGACCATAAGAGTTTGAAATACTTGTTTGACCAGAAGGAACTGAATATGAGACAACGTAGATGGTTGGAATTCCTAAAGGATTATGACTTCACTCTAGAATATCATCCTGGAAAGGCCAACGTTGTAGCTGATGCATTGAGCAGGAAACGTGTTGAGACAGGTGTGGTAGCATGTCAGATGGCCCATGAGTGGCGACTTTTGGAGAGAGTGACTATGATGAGTGTCCTCTCTATGGCTCCACATGTTGATATTTGTGCTCAGATGCATATTCAGTTGACAGATTCTCATGTTCAGAGGATTAAAGAGATGCAGCAGCATGATCCTGATCTTGGTATGTATAATTCTTGGGCGGATAGTACGGACAGAGTTGAGTGGCAGAGAGGTCCAGATGGTATCTTGCGTTATCAGGGGAGGTTATGGGTACCCACAGATAGAGAATTGAGGGCAGAGTTGTTACAGAAGGCACACAGATCTCAGTATACCATTCACCCAGGGTCTACTAAAATGTATCATGATATGAAAAGAACCGTTTGGTGGCATGGGATGAAGAAAAGTATAGCTGAGTACGTGCAGAAATGTGACGTGTGTCAACAAGTAAAAGCTGAACACCAGAGGCCAGGAGGCCAGATGCAACCATTATCCATTCCAGAATGGAAATGGGAGCATATTACTATGGACTTTATCACAGGGCTACCTAGATCTCAGGGTAGATATGATGCCATCTGGGTGATTGTTGATAGATTGACGAAGTCTGCGCACTTTCTTCCGATGAACACCAGAGACTCGATTGACAGACTGAGCAGATTGTATGTGCGGGAGATTGTGAGATTACATGGGGTACCTCTTTCTATTGTATCAGATAGAGATCCGCGTTTTACATCGAGGTTTTGGCAGGCCATGCAGACTCGGTTTGGTACTCACCTCCGTCTTAGTACAACATTTCATCCTCAGACTGATGGCCAGACTGAGAGGGTGATTCAGATGCTGGAAGATATGCTCAGATCTTGTGCATTAGAGTTTGGTGGGACTTGGAGTGAAAGTTTACCATTATGTGAATTTGCTTATAATAACAGCTATCAAGCCAGTATAGGTATGGCACCTTATGAGGCCTTGTATGGTAGGCCGTGTAGATCTCCGACTTGCTGGTATGAAGTGGGAGACTCACAATTATTGGGGCCGAAAGTTGTTGTTGATCATACTGAACAGATCAAGCAAATTAGGCAGAAATTGAAAGTTGCCCAAGATCGACAAAAAAGTTATTTTGATAACCGACATAGACCTTTAGAGTTTGCAGTGGGTGACCTGGTATTGCTTAAGGTCTCGCCACGGAAAGGTCAAATGCGGTTTGGGGTGAAAGGAAAATTAGCTCCCCGTTTTATTGGACCATTTAAGGTCTTGGGGAGGATTGGTCCGCTAGCATACAAACTTGCTCTACCTCCTCAGTTAGTCGGTGTTCATAATGTATTTCATGTTTCTATGTTGAGAAAATACCATACAGACCCGACTAAGTATCCAGACCCAACACGCATTTTAGATGTAACACAATTACAAGTTGGCGAGGATGCTACTTATGAAGAGAAGCCTATTCAGATTCTTGACAGGAGGATTCAAAAGTTGCGAAATAAAGAAATTCCTTTAGTCAGAGTCAAATGGCAATTTCATGACAATGAGGAGCAAACTTGGGAGCGGGAAGATCAGATGCGGAAGAGCTTTCCTGATTTGTTCACCTCTTGAGGTAATAATTAAAGTACAATATCTTAAATTTCGAGGACGAAATTTCCTAAGTTGGGGAGATTGTAACGACCCACTTTTCGCACCTGACGTCATGATGACGTGGACTGCCAATACGTGGTCTTGTACACATAGTCGATGTGTATAATACTCGTATACTGTGTGTACGAGGTATTTTAATAAATTTGTGTGTTTGATATGTATTAGTGTATAATGGTCTAATACATGCAATAATCATGTGTTATGATAAATTAGGTGTTAAATGACATGTGTTATGGTTAATTAGGAAATTAATCTAATATATTCACATGCTCATTAAATAAATGAATAGTGGAATGAATGGGAATTAAATAAATAAGGTGGCTTGTGCATGTTATGTAATAGGTGTCTTACTCAAATTCAGCCACCATGAACTCATTTAGACACCTATTGGCTTGTGCATGCTATGTAACATGTGTTTTAAGCAAATTGACACCTATTGGCTTGTGCATGCTATGTAACATGTGTCTTAAGCAAATTGACACCTATTGGCTTGTGCATGCTATGCAACATGTGTCTTAAGTAAATTCAGCCACCATGAACTCATTTAGACACCTTGTAGCTTGTTGGCATGATGGATTAGCCACTTGTTGATTTGTTTGTGTGTTGGCAACTAGGTGAAAGTGGTGGCAAGTTGAAATCAGCTCATTTTGACACATGTTGGCTTGTTGGCATGAATTGTTTAGTGGCTGAAATATGCAAGTGAAGTGCATACCAGAATATTAAGCTTGAGAGAAATTGAGAATACGGTTGAAGAAGAAGGAGATTTTGGAGCTCTACATGAAGGTGAGATCCATAGTTTTAGATGTGAAAGTTTCATATTCAAACTCTCCTCTTCATTCTATACATTATATGTGACATGCGACAACTTTCCATGGCTAGTTTGAAACTGGAAAGTGATAAGTTTGGATTGAAATGGAGGTGAATTGAAGCTCAAACAATGGGGGTTTGATTTCTGGATTATGGGTAAGTTTTCTAATGATAAATTCATTAAGTTTCAGTGATTGAATGGTAGTAATTTAATGAATTTGACTTGCTGAAATGGTACATTATTATTGGTTGAAACAATTAGAGAGAATCCCTTGTTGCTTGGTAAAGTAATTGAGGCTCAATTCACTACAATTTTATCATTGATTTGGGTATTCCAAACCTGGATGAACAAGGGTGTTAGAACCCATTTTAGTGACTGAAATTGTAGTGTTTTATGATTGGAAATTGGTCTTGACTATTCTGAGATGATAAATTACAAAGATTGGAGTGCAAAGTATGTGAAATTTTGAGTTTAATGATGTATACAAGTTGCTGGAAAAATTTCAGATTTGAGACTGATTTGGTAAGATGCTTACCAGTACATTTAGGTTGAATTAGTGATTAATTGATGCTTTAGTTGATAAATTCATGTGCTGGAAATTTAGAAATTGGGCAATGGCAATACATTGGTAAGTTGTTCAATGATAGATTTTGATCAAGTTGATGGGTAATTGGCTGAAAATTTAGTGCTGGAAATGTTAGAGCATTTGAAGAATGCTTAGGTAACTTGCCTAGGGATAAAATTGATTAACTGATAGAGATGGACATTTTGTGTTCATGGTGATCAAATGAATACTTTGATCATGTGCTGAAAATTCTATTTTAGTAACTGAAATGGTAAGGGAATGGGTTATGGATACTTGGTAATTAATCAAGTGATTAAATTCATTTTTCTAGAATTCATTTGTATGTGTGTAATGTGTAATTTGCAGTGGGTGGCTTATGACTTGGATGAGGATTTGTGAACACAATTGAAGTATTGGTGAATTGGTGAAAAAAATGTGGACTTAGGCCAAATTTTGTGATTTGTGAGTATTTCTCACCTTACTTCTCCATGTATAGCATTGTAGATAAATGAAATTGAATTCTTGAATGATATGCATTATATTATATATGTGCATTGTATTTATGATCATGAGCACGGATTTTATGCATTAACATGGCCTTAGGTATTTCGGATTAAATACCTTGGCGTTGGATTTCTTTCTATTTACTTGTTCTTTAGGGAAAAGTGTCTTGTGAAAATGACTTTTCGAATCACTAAGGAATGTAAGGGTAGAAGGATTAGTTGGATAACGTGTTGGTTTGAACCCATGGCGCAATGGGGGAAATGTAGGCAATGTTATCCTGATATGACCTCCTGTTGAGGCTTTTCTACATATCTTTTATGAAAATGATGCATAATTATATCTTTAATTTGGAAGCATGAATCATATATTTTCTTAATGCATTTCAATTTACCAATGTTATTTCAAGTAACATACATGTTTTACATAAGTGCATATGTGGAGATTTTTGTGAAAAGTACTCACTGAGCTAGTTGAGCTCATTCCATTTTCCCTTATATTTTTCAGGATCAGATCGTAAAGGAAAGGGCAAGGCTTAGAGTTGGTGTAGCTTGCCTTACTTCTTGTTGATGTGAGTTTTGATTTGCACATAAGGAAAATAGTAGAAGACATCTGTGTTTTGTTTTGTAAATGTATAATTATCACAGATACTATGATATATAACATATAGTTCGTGAGAAACTTTTGATATGTATATGCTAAATGGAATAATAATAAAATATCCATGTTTATAGTAAGGATAGTCGAATCTTGTGGATTGGGTCGATGACCTCATATTCTGGATGATGATGCCATATCTCGGTATTTAATTCAACTATCCTGATCATATACATATTATGTCTTTGGATCGTATGTAACCTTCTGAGTAGAGGCTTATCAGTGCCTCAGGTTTGTCGGGTTGTGACATTCTCTGGGGTACTGTGCCGGTCGTGACGTCACCCGGGAAGGGGTCGCGACAGCCCTGTTTAAGGGTACTCAACTGTATATTCTTGATGGTAGTCTCTGTTTGAAGATCATTCAGGAGTTACATGGTGAAGGCCAGGTGGGACGTGATCGTACTTTCCAACTCGTTTCTTCTTCCTACTTTTGGCCAACTATGTGCAAGGAAGTGGGTCGATTTGTTGAACGATGTCGTGTTTGCCAAGTGTCCAAGGGCAAAGCTACTAATGTTGGGTTATATCGGCCTTTGCCCATTGCTACCCAACCATGGACAAATATTAACATGAATTTTGTACTTGGTCTTCCGAGGACGCAACGGGGTCATGATTCCATTTTTGTGGTTGTTGATCGTTTCTCGAAGATGACACATTTCATCCCTTGTAAGAAGACTACAAAATGTGGTCAACGTGGCAGTCCTATTTTTTCAAGAGATCTTCTCCATGGGCTCCCTACTTCTATTGTCTCTGATCGTAATACTCATTTCATTAGCCAATTTTGGCAAAGTTTATGGAAGATGGTGAATACGAAGCTTGATTTCAGCAGTGCTTATCATCCACAGACGCACGGTCAGACTAAGGTCACTAATCGTTCTGTGGGCGATCTCCTTCGCAGCTTAGTCGGTGATCATGTGAAGCAGTGGGATCAGAAGCTTTGTCAAGCTAAGTTTGCTCATAATCATGCACGTAATTGTAGTACTGGCTTTAGTCCTTTTGAAGTTGTCTACAGTATGGTGCCCAGATGTCCCCTTGATCTTGCCCCAGTTTTAGATCAGTCGCGCATGCATGGCAAGGCTGAGGACTTTGTTCAGCTGTTTCAACAACTCCATCAGACTACTCATGATCGTTTGGTAGAGGTTACCCAAAAGTACAAAACAGTTGTAGATCGGAAACGTCGACATGTGGAGTTTGAAGTGGGAGATTATGTTTGGGCCATATTGATGAAGGATTGCATCCCTACCCATGAGTACAAGCAGCTTGCAGCTCAGAAAATTGGTCCTTTAGAGGTTATTGAGAATATCAATCTCAATGCTTATCGGTTAAAGCTTCCCAGTCACATTCAAACCTCTGATGTTTTTAATGTCAAACACCTTATTCCACATTTGGGAGATTCTTTTGATGATGACGGACCGCCTTCAAATTTGAGGTCGAATTTTTCCTATGCTGGGGGAATGATGCAGTCCAACAAGAGTTGGCATATTCCCATAAGTTAGAACATCCCAAGAAGGAGAAGGTGTAATGAAAAGGACGTAGGTGAAATTTTTCTAAAGCGCATGAGATTTTGCGAAATTTTTACAAAGTGACACGTGTTTCTGAAGGAAAACGGCGTGTCGATCAATACCCACCGCTATGCCGCGACGAACATCATTTTTTGGAAAAATTCCTTTGTTTAGGTCTTTGAATTCCTGTTTATACTATTTTATGAAAGTTTTGTTTCGAGTATAACTCGAATTAAGAGAATCCGATTTTGTTTCCATTTTTTTCCTATGCAATGTACATCACAAGATCTTTCTTTCTAAGTAGGTTTTAGCAAACTTTCTATTTTTAGTAATTTTTGCTATTTTTGGTATTTAAGCCGGATTAGAAGTTTTTAGTAGGTTTTGCCTATTTAAGGCCATTGTATGCATTATTATATTATTATTCGAATATTATTGATTTTTTTAGAGAATTTGTGAATTCTTCACCTCCTTTATCTGTATTCGATGGAATCAATGAGTCTAGAGAAAAAAGTTTATTGTCTTCCTATCACACCTTGCATCGCATTCCCATCTAAAGATTATTGCGTACCAAACGCAACCTTATAGTTTGGAGAGTATCATTAACCTCTCTTACAAAAGGGCTTGAAGTATTAAATTCCCCTTCCTATTAAAACAAAAATGTCTATATTAACCTTGGGACTTAAACTCTATAAATAAAAATGCTTCTTAAAATCTCAATTATAATGATCAATAAAGAAATATAATTTTATTCTCATCTGTAATTCAATTATAATGATCAATAAATTACAATTTTATCATGTCAAAAAACTTATCTGTAATTCAAAAGAATATTGCATACGTGATTCTAAAAAAATATTGTTACAAAAAAAAAAAAAAAAAAAAAAAAACCAAAGGATGAGATTTGGAATTTAACTCACAACGAAATATAATAAACAACATGAATAATTTTTAAGGCTAAAGTGAATGCATAAGCCAATATTCTTTCTCAAGATGAAGAATATTTTATTATTTAAATAGTTTGTTCAAAGGTTTATCTTAATATTATTATAAGAATACAACTATATCTATTTTTAAAATATTAGTTTAAATTTAATAAGCATTATCAATGTCTAGAAGGAAAGTCATTACGATAATGTAAGAGTTTTTTTCATTAAAAAAAAAAAAAAAACAAATTTGATACCTTGAACCAAAACATTTTGGCAAAGGACGTCATTCGTGTGTGTGTGTGCGGGATTTTTTTTCTAATTAATTAGAGTGGATGTTTGTGGGAGAGAGAAAAAGTGATAAGTTATGTATGAATGGAGTAATATATCTGTAGATGGTTCCTGGAATTAATATAATGCTTTCATTCAAAAAAAGAAAAAAAAGTTATGTATGAACGGAGTAACAAAAATGTTGCTGAGCCCGAGTCTGATGTAAATAGCTTCTTACCGACCTGGCTCTGAGTCACGTCAATATCTGATGCTAGTGAAGATTAGTGCTGAAGTGTTAATGCCATATACGTCTGTACGCGTCCAAAAGACATCCGTTACGAGAAGTTGGACGCTAACTCGCTAAGTTCTCTAGCCTACCGAGCGAACGAGATCAGGACAAAGGTGCAATTCCCAGTTTTCCACGACGAAACACGCACCATAGACGTCATAATCGAGTACATCGCACTGACTAGATAAAGATTAGGCTACGGAAGTATACTTTTGGGTGCAATAGCCTCTTTTTGCGCTTAAGAAATGCGCGATTGCATTTTCTAAGTTAAAAAAGACGGATGTTACAGCCGCGGTAAACACAACGAGATTTTACTCTAGTCTTTTATTATTATTATTATTATTATTTTTTATTTTTTATTATTTTTTATTTTATTATCTTTTTTTCTGACAGCCCTTCCGCCCGCTCTAATATCGAGGAATGGAACAATACCGACATTTCTAACCTAACCAAGCGATTCATGTTTCATGCTGACGGCATTTGCAGTTAGCCTGAAGCCAATTATATCGTTCAGAAGAACAGATAACGTCCGTTTATTTCCTAGTTCGACCTCAATCAAGTAATCAATTAGTGCTCGTGAGTTGAGTTTTTGCGTGTGCAAAGTGAAAAAGAACGAGAGAGGGTTTGTAATTTAGTTGCTACTCACCTGTTATCAGGAAGAATGACGAATCCTTTAGATAAGCCCCGAATTCCGTCGATAACACGATCACGATTGAAACCCCTCTTATTTTTATCGAAATGGTAGAACTCGTTCGTTATCAACTCGAATCGACTTGCTCGAGAAGAACGGATCCGGTCCCTCAGCTCCTCCACTTCGAACTCTGTTTCCTCTAGGACATCGTTCTCTTCTCCGCCCCCACGCCTCATCTTCCAACCAATATCCGAATCTGGATTCTAAACAAAATCACGCCAGGAGAAAAAAAAAATGCACAAATCAGTACAGCAGAATCGATTTCAAAAACAACGAACTCCGCTAGCTGTTTTAACGAAGCATTCTGCAGAAGAACAAATACTCGGATGAATAATGCATTAAGGAAGAACGAGATCTTCTTTCGCATACCTAGAAAACCACTCCGATCGTCTCGGCTGCGCAAGTTCTTCGACCAAATCAAGCGTCTCGGAAGAACATTAGAACATATTGGAATAATAAATCACAAAACTGAACCACGCGATTATTCGATTTTGTGCGGTGGAGATCAAATAGGATCACAGCGAAATCAGCCACAGTGAACTCCACTACTTGACCGCAGCATCTGCAAGTAAAATACACAAAAGTATAAACCTACAGTACTGAAGATCAAAATATTCGCAATGCATCTTCTAGATCGCGGACCAAGAAAACCACTCCGATCGTCTCCGCTCCGCAAGTTCCTCCAAATCAATTGTCTCGGATAACCTTTAGAGCATATCTCGCATCGATTGAATCACAAAACCGAAGCACGAAATTATCAAAACCTGTGAGGATCGGAGAAGACCAATTAGGATCACGAAAGAAATCAGTCACAAAAAACTCCAAACCATTTGAATGAAACATCTGCAAGAGAAACACACAAATAGTACCTACACGGCTATAGAAACACTCGTAAATGAAAAGAACGCATTGAAGAACAAGATCAAGATCTTCTTCCACACACCTAAGAGAAACACTCCAATCGCCTCCGCTCCTCACGAAACTCGACCAAATCAATCGTCTCGTTACAACATTAAAACATCCTGAACACCGATAAAACGATCACAAAACCGAAGCGAAAAAATAATTATTAAAACAAATTTGTGAGGCGGACAACGATTGATTACTAGGATCACGAGCGAACCTCAATCACATTTGAACGAAATACCTGCAAGTAGAACACACAATAGTAGTATACCGTCGATCGAAACACTCGAAATGAAAAAGAAAACGCATTGAAGAACTGGATCTCTTCATACATACCGAAAAAAGCCACTCCGATCCTCATGAAACTCGACCAAATATCAATCTCTCGGTTCAATAAAACTAATTGACGCGACAAAATTAACGATCACAAAACCGAATCGCGCGCACGTAATTATTAAACCAAATTTGTGAGGAGGAGATCGAGCATTAGGATCACGAGCGAAATGATGAGTAACGATAAAAAAGCGATCGAGAGAAAAAGCTCGAGACCTTTTCGGTCTTTGTCATGCAGAAGTTTCAAGAAAGTCTCTCTTTGTATAAGAAGAGAGACCTGTAGAAGAAGAAGAAGAAGAAGATGGTCATCAACGACGAGCGTATTTCGGTGTTTCGCTATCAACAGTCGCTTTTCGAGATGTTGGCACAGCGAAGAAAATACGGTAAGACACACAATCGTAAGTAACGCATGTTCTTCCGTGGGCTGGGGAACCGATTTAATTGATTAAAATAAACGATGTTCCGCGCGTTTTACGCACCAGTTGTCTTGTCCCGGTTGAGTTTTTGTTTTGCTTTGGTGAGCAGTTGAGATTTCTCGACTTCCGGGTTTTGGGGGGTGTTTTTTTTTTTTTGTTTTGGGTGCAGTTTTAGGGGCTTTTTAATACATTACCTGATTAGAAAGAAAGAAAGTCACCGTGGGACAGTGAACATGGCGGCCGTTGGTTATCTTTCATGATGACTAGGGGTGGCGATTGGTTTTATATTTTAAAAACCGAAATCGAATCCATTAATCCACCAAATCAAACTAGTCCAAACCAAAACTTCTTCACCAAAACTTCTTCAGTTTGATTCCATTTGGTTTGATCAATTTACATTCGTAAATTTAAAGTTATAAATTATATAACTAATATTAATCTACCTATAAAAACATATCTCATCTAAAGAATATTATATATATTTGTTGACGCGAAATCCGATCAAACACCAAGTCGATGAACACATGTAGGAGATGGTTGTATCTAGAAGTATAAATTCTCTAGTTCTGGCGATGGTTTATCAGGTAAATCTGAAAAGAAGAAGAAAGAAAGCAATAAGGTTATCGTAAGGAACACCGGTGTGGTGCCGGTCGAAGATCTTTCGATGCCTAAGTTAAAGTTTGTTTAAGAATAAAACAATAACTCTTGTAGAAAGTTATTTGTACCTTATGATGAGGGTGATAGGTCTTATTTATAGAGGAGGTCCTCTGGCCGGAGTGGCTAGCTGCCTAGTAGGCATGGTGTCACGTGTCGTTCCGTCGTGGGTCGAGATGAGCTAATCTATTACGAATTGGTCTTGGAGAAGGAATCTCATCTTGTCCTGGATGATCCCTATCTTCCGAGTTCATCTCGGAGTATGAATCTTATCTCATCTCGGATGATTCCTATTTTCCTGATTTGTCTCGGAGGAGGAGTCCAATCCCAACTCTATATCGGAATCCGTGTTTGAGAATGCAACCACCCCGGATTCCTCGGGATACGACGTGCCAGGAACTTATCTGTTTCGTCTGGGATGATCAGCTTGGATACGGGCCAAGCTATCGCTTTAACCGGAATAACCCCTAGCTCAGCTCGATCGAACCGAGCTATCGATAACAGCGTGTTTTTCGATTTACCGTAAGTATCGTCTAGCTAGGTTGGCTCGGCCACATTCATGGTCGAGTACAACTCAATCTGGCGGTCGTAACTTTACGCGATTTTCCTCGTCACCTACATTGTAAAACGTGGCTAACACCTCTCGAGAAGTCAGCTCGGCTTCCCTTCTGATCACCAGGTCAGCTCTAGTCCGAGCTGACCATCCAACATTTACCCCCCAAGCCTTTTAACCCTAATCGGGGTGAAGGGTTTTTTGTCATCGTAGATTTTTCTCGAGATTTGTGTTGATCTTATAGTACGCTGATATCATCATTCGGATCGTTGATTTTTCTCGAGATTTGTGTTTATCTGAATTTGTATCTCGAGATCAGTATTGTATGTTGGTCTGCTTGGATCTAGGTCGTTGGATCTTTCTCGAGATCCGCGTATTTATCATCGGTGGCTTTCATTCGACTTGGTCCCTCTATATAAAGTGCCTCTCACTTCTTCATTTCTTTATTCTAAAGTCACCTCTCCCAGCTCGAAAATTTCTCAGCTCGGTCTTCTAGCGTCTAATTATGTTCTCTCTGTTCGGCTTCTCTTCTGTTCGGTATTTTTCCTGCTCTCCTTCATTTTCAATCTACTTAGCATTTATGGCCTTCATGGAGGGTTTTTTTAAATACCTGGCTTCTTCACCACGAAGTGGAGAAGAGGCCGAGCAGCCGCTTCGTCATGAGGCAAGGGTTGCTCTACTACTAGAGGAGAGGGAATCTGAGGGCGTCGTGGTCCTAAGCCAGGGTGAGATTCCCCTCAACCTCTCCTCTACTCGGGATCGAGCTCTTAGTAAGGTGGAAATAGATGAGCCGAGGTCTGTTGGTCACCAAGCCGAGGAGACCTCCTCAGGCGATGAAGCGATCGATATAGAGTCTGAGTCTGATTCTGAGTACGAGACCGAGTCCGACGAGGGGGCAGAGGTAGCAGGTCTTTCCTTTTCTGTTGATGAGTATTCATCCTCAATCACGAAGGATCAACTTGACTACTTGAGGGCTCTGCTCTGCATCCCGTCTTCTGTCGTAATGCGCGTTTCCCATCGCAGCGATAAGCTGAGCTACACAAATTTGTTTAAGTATGGGGCTATTCTTCCATTACCCAAGGTCATTTGTCGCCTATTGGCCGACTTGAGTGTTGCCCCTGCCTAGCTAAGCCCCATTGTTTGGTAAGCCTTCCTAGGCCTGATGGTGTTGTGGAAGGAATGCGGCTGGCCTGACTTCAGCTCGACCGAGTTAAGCTCGACTACCAGCTCAAAGTCCACCCTCGCTGCTCGGGCTAGTATTAAGCGAGCACTTGGGCAAGTGGGGACAAACACGCATCTTTGATCATCGAGAACCCAACAGCCAACAAGGGGTGGAAGGACACCTGATTCTTTGTTTCAGGGAACTGGGCTGAGGAAGCTGGCGTGCCGACCAGGTTTAAATACCCATGTACGAGCTGACCTCAGTCCTTTTTTGTTTCGTCATTGTCTGTTCAGCTCGGCCTAATTTCTACTCTGGTTTGCAGTCCACTGGGATAGCCCTGGAAAGACGAACAGAGCCGACTTCTCCAAATTAAACAAGATTTACCGAACAAGTTATTCGGATCGTTCTTACGGGTGCATTTTGACACCAGCTCAGCTTCTTGCTGCAGGACTTATTAACAGGCTTGCACTCTTTACTGGTAAGTGATTTTGGCCGAGGTAATAAAGGTTTTTGTTTTGTTCCGAGCTGACCTAATGTTGTTGGTCCTTCTGCAAGTTATCCAGCCGAGGTCATGTCTTCTAGAAAGACGAGCACTCATGTTTTTAACCTCGAACGGATTAGAGCTTCTGAGCAGGCACAATCATCCGCTTAGAAGACAACCTCACCCGCCGAGCAGGAAGCTCGGTCTTAGCGGCCACACCTGTCGGAAGTTCTTTTGCTCTTCCTTCGGTCTCTTCAGTAATCGCGGCCCCATATGAGGCTGCAGCTCGATGAAAAGGAAAAGCTTGAATGCCCGATCTCCCAAACCGCCGACCAGGAAAAAAGCTCGGGGAGATGGGGCCCTCTGTGACAAAGCTCGGCGATCAAGATCTCGCCATTCGGGGCTACCAAATTGGCCTACCTCCATCCGAGGTCGACCTGGGCAAGGACGACCATGTCCGGGACAATTATTCTTTGGCCTTCGTGAAGTGCGTAGAGGTAAGATGCTTGGTATTCTCGGTATTACTTATTATCTTTACACGAGCTTTTTGTAATTTCTGCCTTTGTTTTTGTACAGGCTGCCTATCAGGTCTTCCTGACCATGCGGAAGACCGAGGATCTGTCTATCTCTACTAAGGCCGAGCAAAGGAAGCTAAAGGAGAAAATGGACCTGAAAGTGGAGAAGTTGGAGAATTAGGTCGCAAAGGCTGATTCCGAGCTATCTTTTACCATGTCACACCTTGAAAGGTCAGCCTAGGAAAATGAAGTTCTGAAGGCTAAGGTTGCTTCACTTCAGTCCGAGCTGGACAGCTCGACCCGTCGCACTGTTGAATAGTTTAAAGCTTATCAGGAATTTGACTATCTGAAGCGCGAGGAGTACGAGATGGGTCAGATATACATAAGGCTCGACTTCGACAAATATTTTGGGGACAAGGTTGATATAGCCGCTTTTGACAACTTTATGGCCGAGCAGCAACAGGATGGGCCAGACGGAGCTGAAGAAGGAGTCATTGCCAAGGACGTGATTGGGAGAGAGCGGATGGGGAGGGCCAATGGGAGACCGAGATCCTGTTGCTGATGCCAAGGTTGTTGTTTTAAGCCTTTGTTGTTTCCATTTTTTTTTTTTTGTAATCATGCTTGGATTCCGAGTTTTAAACACTTCTTCATCTTCTGAACGAATTTTGTTTTTTACCTGTTGTATTTTCCTTTCTTTACTTGACTTGAGTACTTAAGCACTTACCAGATTACTTTATGCACATCGTTCAGTGGCTCAATCATCATCCGAGCTTGAGCTCCTCTCTAGGACTTAGTCGATTTTTGGAGAAATAAGGCCGTGAGGTATGCTTGGTAAGTCCGATGAGCTTGGCCTGATGGCCCATGAGACTTAAAATAATTTTTGTAGAGTACCTTTACTCGAGTCCTGACGAGCTCGGCCATCATCCGAGCTCGATCTCCCTTCTAGGATTTAGTCGATTTTTGGAGAAGGCCATGAGATCTGATCGGTCAGTTTGATGAGCTTGGTCGTTCTCCAGGCTTGAACTGGGGTTTAGTCGAGCTTAAATGGGACTTGGTCGTTTTTTCAAAAAATATGTCCCGCGAGCTCTGCCTGATGAGCATGTGAGCTCAGTCATAGTTCGAGCTTTAGCTGCTACCTGTCTAATAACCTCAACCATTGTCCAATAACCTCGGCTGTTTTTCGAGCTTGATCTGGAACTTTGCCGTTTTTAAAGATAGTAATATCTTGAGTTCTGCTCGACAGTCCTATCAGCTTGGTTTTTTTCCGAAATTACACCGGGACTTGGTCGTTTTTTGGAAAAACAAGTCTCGTGAATGTTATTCTTCTAGGCGATGATCCGATGCGTACTATGAGAATGAACTCCTTCCCGGCGATAATCTGAACTTCGAAGAGTTCAAATCCCAAGGTACTTCGAGGATGACCTCCTTCTCGGCGATAACCTGAACTCTGATAAGCTCAGGTCCTAAGGTACTATTAGGCCTTAGCATTCTTCCTGGCGATAATTCGCGTATGTGCTCAGACCCCGAGGTACTATGGGTTTTCAGCCCTTTCTCAGGGATTATTTGAGCAAGGCTTGCATCCACAAGGTATTAATCGTTTTACTTCTTGGCATCTTGTGTCGATAGTTGTTGGTAAACTCACACAAAGTCGTTAAAAACAAACTAGTTTATAAATTTTAACAAAAGATGACAAAATGATAAGTCTAAATTAAGCAAGTGACTCCTGCTAGCTATTCCTACTGAGCTATAATTACTGGTAGTAAGACTTTAGATGTTCTGCATTCCATGGCTTGGCGATTCGTCTTCCATCAAGGTCTTCCAACTCGTAGACTCCATTCCTGGGTATGGAAATGACCTTGTACGGTCATTCCCAATTTGGGCCAAGAGCCCCTGCTCCGGCCTCTCTGATGTTAAGCATGACCTTTCTCAATACCAGATCACCGATTTTGAAACTGTGGAGTCTCACTTCAGCATTATAGTACTTAGATGTCCTCATTTGGTATGCAGCTAGTCGAAGTTGTGATTGCTCTCTTTTTTTTCCAAAAGGTCCAGCTCGGCCTTCTGTGCCTCTGAGTTCTTCTCTTCATTGAAGTATGAAGTTCTCAGAGTTGGAATTTCGAGCTCTACTGGAATAACAGCTTCCATTCCAAACGTTAGGGAGAAAGGAGTTTCTCCCGTTGTTGTTTTGGACGTCGTTCTGTAAGACCATAATACTTGGGGGAGGTCATTTGCCCACGTTCCCTTTTTCTCCTCGATTCTAGCCTTCAGCGTATGCTTGATAATCTTGTGATGGCCTCGACTTGACCGTTTGATTGAAGATGAGCTGGTGTTGAGAAGAAATGATGAATTTCGAACTTGGAGCAGAATGAGTTGAACTTCGCATTATCGAACTGCTTCCCATTATATGATATAATGGCGAATGGTACTCCTAATTGGAAAATAATTGACAACCAGATAAATTTTGTGGTCTTTTGCTTGGTTATGTGAGCTAGGGGCTCTGCTTCTGCCCACTTGGTGAAGTAATCCACTGCTACTATGGCAAACGTAACTTGACCTCTGCATATTGGCAAAGGCCCAATCAGGTCTACCCCCTACTGAGCAAAAGGCCAAGGACTCTAAATGGGAGTCAGATTCTTAGGTGGAGCACTTATGATCGTAGCGTGTCGTTAACAGTTGTCGCAGTGCCTAGCTATCATCAGGGCATCGTGATTGATCGCCGGTCAGTAATATCCCTGACGGAGTACTTTATACGCAAGAGCTCTTCCTCCATAGTTATTTTCGCATATTCCCTGCGTGTACCTCGTCAAGGACAAGCTGAGCTTGGTCTTCTCCAAGGCACTTCAAATATGGCAAGTTGTAGCTACGTCGATACACATGTGGTCAATGAGCACGTACATGGCTGCTTGTCGTTCTTTCTTCCCTGCCAGTAATTTGTCGGTTGGGAGATCTTCCGTTTTCAAGAATTTCACAATTGGGTCCATCTAGGAAAAGCTGATCTTAGTGAGGCCGACCTGACTGCTCTCCTTGATACTCCTGCTAGGCAGGTATTCTATGGGGACTTGTAGAATGAGCTCATCTCCGGACGAGGAAGCGAGCTTCGAGAGAGCATCCGCAAGGGAGTTGTCTGCTCGTGGGATCTGTATGACCTCATATTCTTTAAAGTTGTTCAGCAGCTCTTTCACAATCTGCAAGTAAACCTGCATGCGATCATCATTTGCTTGGTACTCGGCGATGACCTGACCTGCAACAAGTTGTGAGTCACAACATATTGCGATCTTGCATACCCCCCCAGTTGAGCGTCATTCGTAGTCCAGCTAGAAGAGCTTCCTATTCAGACTCGTTGTTCGAGGCCGAGAAGCCATATTGAAGAGCTGCGAGGTGTTTATCTCCTTTGGGCTAGACCAAAATAATGTCGGCCTCATTTCCTTGTTTGCACGATGAGCCATCAACAAATAATTTCCATATCAGCTCTAGCTCGGCTTCAATATCATCATCCTTTTTTTGCCTGGATGAGAGTTCCTTTACAAAATCAGCCAGTGTTTTCCTTTGACAAATATTCTGGGTCGATATTCAATATCAAACTTGCTGAGCTCAATAACCACTTGGTTAGCCGACCTTAGGTCTTTGGTTTCTGCAAAATTTGGCGTAGCTGGTGCCGCATGAGCACGACTATAGAATGAGCTTGGAAGTACGGTCTTAGTTTATGAGCTGAGGTGATGAGGGCCAGGACCAACTTCTCTATCTCGGGGTACCTTGTTTCTGCATCGAGCAAAGACTTGCTCACATAGTAGACAGGTTTTTGTGTTCCTTGCTCTTTTCGGACAAGAGCAGAGCTCACTGTTGCATCAGATATTGTAAGGTAAAAGAAGAGCTTCTCCTCGGGGACTGGTTTTGAGAGCATCGGTGATGAGCCGAGGAAAGTTTTGAGCTCTTGAAAAGCTTGCTCACACTCTTGGTCTCATTCGATCGTTTTTTTCTTTATTAATTTGAAGAATGGTAGACACTTATCTGTAGATTTCGACACGAACCGATTCAGTGCAACTATCCACCCCGTCAGGCACTGTACTTATTTTATGCATTTGGGTGCTTTCATATCAAGTATAGCTCGAATTTTGTCAGGATTTACCTCGATCTCCCTCTGGTTAACCAAGAAACGATGAATTTTCTTGTCGTGACTCCGAATGTGCACTTGGTTGGGTTCGGTCTCATATTGTAGTGCTTGATCATGTCGAATACCTCTCTCAGATCGTGAGGATGAGCTGCCGATTTGATGTTCTTCACTAGCATGTAGTCGACATAAACTTTCATGTTCTGCTCGATTTTCTCTTCGAAGGCCCGGTTCACCAGCCTCTAATATGTCGTACAAAAAAAATCTTGAGGCCGAAAGGCATTACTTTGTAGCAGTACAACCCCCGATCTATTATGAATGAGGTCTTCTCTTCATCTCTGTGGTACATCATTATCTGGTTGTAGCCAGAATAAGCATCCACGAGTTGATCTATTCTAAGGAGGGGGGAAGTTGTCCTTTGGGCAGGCTTTGTTTAGGTCGATAAAATCAACACAGGTCTTCCATTTGTCGTTTGGTTTTGCCACTATGGATTGGCCAACCATTACGACAAGCTCGGATGAGCTTGACGACTTCCTCCCTGAAAGCTTCAGCTCTTTCGGCGCTGAAAGCCCTTCTCTATTGCCGTACTGGGGTGAGCTTTTGGTCAATGTTGAGAATATGGACGATCACTTCTTTCGAAATGCCAGACATATCATCGTGACCATGTAAATATATCCTTGTATTCTCTCAATACCTGGATGACCTGGTCTGCTAGGTCTGAGTCCATCCCAGTTCCAACTTTGACAGTTCTGGTCAGGTTTTCTATGATTGGCACCTTTCTCCATTCATCTTGTGCCTCGAGATTGGAGATATCTTCCCTTTGGTCGAGGTCTTGACCAAGAGCAATGTCTACCTTTATGAGCTCATCCTCGGCATATCGGGAGCTCTGCTTTCTCAAGCTTCTACTTTTCACGGCTACTGCATAACACTCTCTTGATTCCTTTTGAATTCCTCGTACAATTCTTACTCTGCGCTCAACTGGGAATTTGAGCGCAAGGTTGTATGTGAACACCACGGATTTTAGATTGTTGAGGAGAGGTCTGCCAACAATGGAGTTGTAAGCAGACGGTCCCTTCACTACGAGAAATTCAACTATAACCGTAGCTCGGTGCACTTCCTCCCCTTCTGTGACGGGAAGATCAATCTTCCCTCCTCGCATAATCCCATCTCCTGTAAATCCGGTGATAGGGACATGCACGGGTTTAAGATCTGTTTTCACAAATCCCAACTTTTCAAACGCCGACCAGTAGAGAATGTCGGCCGAGCTTCCATTGTCGACGAGAATCCGATGGATTTGGTAGTTCACCATATCCAACGTTATCACCAACACGTCAGAATGAGGTCGGCTGATGTCTCGAGCCTCTTCTTCCGTGAAGGTGATAAGAAAATTTGTTATCCTATGTTTCTCTGGTAGGTGCGATAGATTCATGACGTATGTTGGGGCAGCTCGGACATAAGCCTTTAGTGCTTAGCTCGACGTTTTCCCGAGGTTTCCACCGTAAATATTTCTGATCTCCCTTGGCTGGTCAACTCTTCCCTTCACTGGTGACCGAGCTCTTCTCTGATCCGAGTCCTTCACATATTCCTATAGACGACCTCGGTGGATAAGAGTTTTTATCTCTTCTTTCAAGTCGAAACACTGGTCAGTATTATGGCCATGATCCTTGTGGTATCGACAATACTTCTTCTTGTCCCGCCGATCAGAAGTAGTGTTCAACTTTTTCGGCCATTTCAAATATTCCTTGTCTTGGATCTCTAGGATGATCTGCTCTGCCGAGGTGGTCAAAGGCGTATATTTCAAAAAAATGTTATGTACGCCCTTGTTTTTTGGTCTCGTCGATCCGAATTGGACCTCTTCCCACCTTGGTTGTCCTCATTAGCTTCGTCGTCTCTTTTCCTTTTAATGTCCTTCTTCGAACTATGGGAGAGATTCTCATCTTCCCTTTTTGCTTCTGCTTGCACATCCGCATTAATGTACTTCTGAGCTCCGTCTAGGACTTCCTTGTATGTTTGGGCTTTTTTCTTCCCCAAGGAGTAGTGGAATCGTCCTGGCCTAAGCCCGGCCATGAAGGCTGTGATAGTTGTTTTGTCGTCACAGCTCAAGGTATTCCTCTAGTATTTTCCCTTTCTTTTGTCGAATGGTCAGCAAGTTGTTCACCAATTTTTCCCTCTCTTTCTTACCGGCAAAGTGCCTGATAAATTGGTGAGCAAGATGACCAAACAAGCGGATCAACCCTGGTTCCAGCTTCCAATACCACTTTCCAGCTGGTTCCCCGAGGATAATTTGGAAGCCTTTGCACATCGTTGCGTCGTCATATCCTTTGAATTCCATCCAGGACTTGTAGTTCTCAACGTGCTCTCTAGGGTCGATCTTTCCCCTTGTACTTTTTGACGTTTAAGATTTTGACATTCTTTGGGAGTGGGACTTGAAGTATCTCTTTGGTGAAAGGTGAGGAAAATTCTTCATGCTTCGTATGAGATCGGATTTGAGTGCTTCTGGAAGGCCAGGTCAGCCTGGTTCGTACTGACCTAGAAGACCTTGCAAGGTGCACTCTTATCTTAGGTATCCCTGCCGAGGTTGATATGTTTGCGACTGACCTGGTTGGGGCCGATCTTGAGGGAGGTCGGCTCAATTTCTTCCGTGCTGACTGGACTTGGAAAGAGCTGGAGTCGTGTTCCTTCTTTTTCGCCTCCAGAGAATGGCGAAGATTTCCCATGGAAAGAGATCTTTGTTTTGATCCGTTGAGATGCTTACTACTGGTTTTTGCGAATTTCGGTAGGGAATTGATACTTCGACAGCGGCTTCTTTCACCTTTTCTGACCTTTGGGATTTGTTGAGGTGAGGAGGGAAAAGTTGCCTGCAATGCTTCGTTCTGCTTCAGCACTAGTTGAGAGATCCTCTCTACCTTCCTCTTAATATTGTTGATTCGTGCAGACTTTTGAGCATAATTTTTCTTCTTCTTGGGAGGTCTCCCTCGCTGGGCCTTAGGAGGCTCAGGCGATGCTGGGAGTTCTTCCAGATATGTGGGATTTGCCTCTTGACTCATTGCCGGAAAGCTGATATTTGCTTGATAAGTCGATCCCCACAGACAGCGCCAAATGTTGATGCAGAATCTGACCAACACTAAGTCGATGAACACGTGTAGGAGATGGTTGTATCTAGAAGTATAAATTCTCTAGTTTCGGCGAGGGTTTATCAGTTAGATCTGAAAAGAAGAAGAAAGAAAGCAATAAGGCTATCGTAAGGAACACCGGTGTGGTGCCGACCGAAGACCCTCTGATGCTTAAGTTAGAGCTTGTTTAAGAATAAAGCAATAACTCTTGTAGAAAATTGTTCGTACCTTATGGTGAGGTGATAGGTCTTATTTATAGAGGAGGTCCTCTGGCCGGAGTGGCTAGCTACCCAGTAGGCATGGTGTCACGTGTCGTTTCGTTGTTGGTTAAGATGAGTTGGATGAGCTCATCTATTCCAAATTGGTCTTGGAGAAGGAATCTCATCTTGTCCTGGATGATCTCTATCTTCCGAGTTCATCTCGGAGTAGAAATCTTATCTCATCTCGGATGATTCTTATTTTCCTGATTTGTCTCGGAGGAGGAGTCCAATCCCGACTCTATATCGGAATCCGTGTTTGAGAATGCAACTACCCCGAATTCCTCGAGATACGACGTGTCAGGAACATATATGTTTCGTTTGGGATGATCTGCTTGGATACGGGCCAAACCGTCGCTTTAACCTGAATAACCCCTAGCTCAGCTCGGTAGAACCGAGCTATTGCTAACAGTGTGTTTTTCGATTTACCATAAGTATCGTCTTGTTTGGTTGACTCGGCCACATTCATGGTCGACTACAACTCGATCTGGCGGTCGTTACTTTACGTGATTTTTCCTCGTCACTTCGTCACTTACATTGTAAAACGTGGCTAACACCTCTCGAGAAGTCAGCTAAGCTTCCCTTCTGATCACCAAGTCAGCTCTAGTCCGAGCTGACCATCCAACAATATTCACTCTTATATACGTTAAAATTCAAAATATGATACATATTTAACATTAAAAAAATGTTTAAAAAATCTATATTCATAAGCAAAATTCTACAATTTATATATATTACGGTTTAGTTCGGTTTAAATCTAGTTTTGTAATGTGCAAACTCAAACCGATTCTCTTACATATCAAACCAAACTGAATCGATTGCATAGGTTTGGTTCGATTTTTTCATTTCACCTGTTTGAATAAACACCCCTATTGCCTTCATTAAATTTTATTTCTTATACATTTGAATGCATAAAATTTAATTAGCATATTTTGAAAAAAAAATATAATTGTATTTAAATGATTTGGTCAATAGGTATTGATTATCGTGACTTAAACCATATTTAATACTGCTTTTACAATGTAAAAGCGGTTTTTGATAAATATTTTCATTAAAAGTTAGTCTTATTTAGTTCTAACTAACTCTCTGTGGGCACAAAATATGCGTGAAAAATATGTACCCACAAAAAGTTAGCATATTTTGTGGCTTTTCCTCGACAAAGTTAGTTTTGCTTCATTAACTGTTTTCATTAAAAGCAGTTTTACAAAAGCCTTGTTTTTTTTTTTTGTAGTAATTCTAAATGCACCCACAGAAAATACTATTTATACCTACCTACTTTATAAACTTTTAACAAAAATGATAGAGTGAGCAGAGACAATCTATTAGTGGGAACATTTAAAATTACTTTTTTTTTTTTTAATTTTTTTCAATTGCTCAATAAGATGGGGCCTAAAGCCTGGTTTTACAAAATAGTATGGAGACATTTGGTGACGATTTTAAATTAAAATGAAGTTGAAACGTGATTTTTCTACTTTAAAAAAAAATTTGGGTGTGACCAATATTTTTAAAAAGTATTTTCTCAATACACACTTCTTGAAAAAATAATTTTATAAAAACTATACCAAGTGAAGCCCATGTCTAACTGCCATTGAACTCAAAACTCGTTCATGAGTATAAATTGGATTCTATTTTTAAAAATTCTTCTATAAACTTTTTATTTTTAGGAATAAAGTATTTTTATTAATTAAAATAAAAAATAAAAATAAAAAGTAGAAAATAATTGCGAATATTGTCGGGGAATAGAATCGATCCCTGGTCATTTTATGTCGACGAATAAGGTTGTGGAAATTAAGAGAGGAAATTATCAAGAGTGGTCGTGCAAGAGTACGACGTAGGCTTCTGTTTTGATGGTCTAGCTTCGTGCTCGCCAGGTGGAGTCGTTAAGGAAAGCAGTAATGTAACATGTCATTCAAAGGACACGTGGAATGGTGTCAATGGGTTTGACCCACGTTATAAAGTATACCAAGATTTTCTCCCCTCGCAGAAATCTCAGATTTAACTTCGAGTCATGATGTGGTGACTAAACGATGCTACTAACACGAGACGTGGCTCGGTCACGTGAGAACATGATGATAATACGCGCTGCACGTGCTCTATAAGATGCCTAACAAATTTAACACGAAGAATAATGAGAAGTATCCGAATCCTTTCTCAGGAGTTCAATTTTTTTCTTTATAAATAAATGAAAATTTTTCTTGTTTTAATAAAAATGTGAGCTGGATCATGATAATTGGTTCACATAATTTATAGTGAGACCCTTATGTCTCTTATTATTGTGCTCGTCTTCTTAACCTTATTAAGGAATTCTAATTTTCTTTAACCCTAATATTATTATCTTCTTACCTTATCTTAACATTTAAAAAAAAAAAAACAAAAACAAAAAAAAACACAAATAAGTCAAATATTATAAAAAAGCAAATTGAAACAAGGTTCGTTTAATGTTGTTGGAGTGATTTTAAAATTAATAAAGAATCAATTTGAAAAAATATTGAAATAATATATAAAATAAATTTTATTACAATTTTTTTTTGAAAAAATATTATTACAAATTGAAACATACAAATCGTGAAAAATAAATTTAAATTTAATTTTTAAATCCAACTCAATTCAATTAATTTTGATTAATTGAGTTAGGTTTAAAAATTAAATTTAAATTTATTTTCCACGATTTGCATGTTTCAATTTGTAATAATATTTTTTCAAAAAAAAATTGTCAACCTCAATAAATTTTGATTAATTGAATTGGTCAACCTCAATAAAAGAGTTCTAAAACATTGTAACAATACTAAATACAATACTTTTTTTCATCATGGTGTTTTTATTATGCAATTCAATTATATATTGAACCAATGAAAATATGAATAAATTGATAATTGATTTTTTTTAATGAGTGTGGAAGAGTTTGATTCTATCATTTTTTTTAGTGGAAACAATATCTGACTAAGTGTCTCAAACCCATACAATCCTAATCCGTCCTTCCTAGACCTATTAATCCTCACATGTTGACTAGGCAAATCGGTGGTTGCACAAACTTCTTGCATGAATCGCCCAAGTCTCCAGTACTTTTATTTTTTGTTGGTACTTCTATTTCTCATACGGTGAACAATATTTTTAGTTTTTGTATGTATTCGACCTTAAGATCCCTCGATTGTGCCCGACCACCGTCCCAATTACCGCCCGTTGGCCTATCGATTTTCGTTATAAACTCTTGATTTATAAACATAAACTAATTCATATAATTTGAATTGGAGGTTGGTAAATAAAATGTTCAACAGGTCATTTTATTTATTAGTTTATTTTATTGAGTTAATATGTTAATTTTCAAGTGTAAGGAAGTGTGAATGCGTAAGAAAGGAAATGGGGAGAACTTTTGAGAAAAAGAAATTATTAAAAAGATCGAGCTTAAAAAAGGGAGATAGATCAAGTCGATCTGCTTTATTCTATTATTTTTCTTTTCCTAAAGTTGACACCTACATATGTCTCTAGCTAGAGGCCTTAATAATGTAATCTCGAAATATAAAATCATAAAATGAAAAGCTAAAAGTATATCTTTTAGGAGTCATTATCTTGATCTGATAAATATTCATTTTAGACTTACAATTTCGCGGTAAACCATGTTGAGTAAAGGGCTTCTAATGCATCATATAATATTACAAGCTCACCACTAACTCATAAAAATAGTTATTATTGTGACAACACACAATATCTAAAGCCAAGAAAAAAAAATTCATTTACTTATACTATTTTGAGTAATATTATATATATGTTAATTGTAAATATTATTTTTCGACGTTACACTCAGCTCTCTCTTAAATATTTTGGAGATAGGTGTATATTTGGTGATATTACGCACAATACACACATCTCAAAAATATTTAAAGAAATTAGATGTTATCGTAAAAAAAATGGCATTAACACCTATTGTATTTTTCTATTATTATTTTATTTAATTTTACTAACTTTTTCTTTTAGTTTATTTATTGGTTGTAAGCCTTCAAGTTGCATGCATTGGTACATTTTATAACATGTGAAATGTGGTTCAGCTGTTTATTAGGTAGATAAGGGCATGCCATTAAGTACCAACTAAGTTTGAATAGTGGTGGTGGTAGTGGTAGTGGTGGTGCTGTAATATATTTAGTATTTATTATTATTTATTTATTTATTTATATATGTATAATATGTGTTGTGGAAAGCGTTAAAATAATTCATGGCAAATGCGCACACACATTGTTAGATTAAGGATTCTTTTTGCATGTAACAAATATATAAAGTTATATGATTTAATTAATTGTCCACTTTCCATTTTGTAATATAGTCCCTCTCATTGATTGGGATCAACTAACTTTCAACCATTTGCTATTAAAGTTTCTGAAACACTTGCTCTAGGTTATGCTTGGCCGGTGATTTCAAAACAAGAATGAAATTAAAAAATATTTTTCAATTCGGTAAATCAAATACATTTTTAGTATTTTTTTTTATTATCAATTTTTTTTGCATCTGAGAGGTAATTCTCTTTTTCTTCGAACGAGACTAATCCTTCGAGGCTTGAGCATTGCAGAAATGTTTGGACTGACCCTTCCAAACAGAAACAGATAAATGAGAGTACGTCAGGTTTAAACTCGAGATCTGGACTTTAACCTCACTTAGATTTCTCGAGAAAATTTTATTTTCTCGTGTTTGATTGACAAAAATGGTGAGATTTTTTTCTCAACCCCCCCTTTTTCTCACTATAATTTTCTCGGGTAAAGGGGTGAGAAAAAGATTTTCTCATGGAAAAATCTCTCTACATTAAAATTGGTAATTTTGCATATGAATGGCTTATTGGTTAAAAAGATCATGATAAAGAGGAATTTAGTGATGTGTTTATCCCAATTGGATTAGTCCCCATTTCAATTAAAACCGTTCTTTAAATTTGGCATTCTTTTTTATTTACTGAATTTTTTATATGAAAACATTCTATCCGTGATATGAATATATCAAAATTTCCTTTGCTAGACTATATATATGAGAATATATTTTCCTGTCATGCGAGTTAATTGTCATGTATACTTTTATTTATTATAAGCTTACAGTAACATATGATGAGCTACTGTTTTATAAATAACTATTATTATTTGCTCAATATTATATATCAAATTATCACAAATATCATGTGATAATTTGATATAAAAAATATCATGTGATAATAATAAAGATCATCTATTATTTTTATTTATTATATATTTTGTTTTATACAAAAAAAAAATTCTCACTTATTTTCCCATGTGCAACCAAACAATGAAAAATATATAAAAATATTTTTTTAACCAAACAACTATGAGAAAATTTTCTTGAAAAAATACTATTTTCTCAACTACCAAACACACCCTTATGCTCAGTTTCTCAACTAACTGAGTTATTATTTGTTGGTTATTTTTAGTATTTTCAAAAATATGAAAAATTCATTGAAACATGTTTTTGATATTTTCACTTTTTACATGTTTTTGTGAAGAGAATTCAATAATGATTTTTCATTATTTTCTAAAAATAGTTTGTGGTTCAAAATAATTTTTTTTTCTCCATATTCTATTAATCAAACATGTTTTTGATACTTCAATTTTTTGTGAAGGGATCTAAATTACAAATCAAATAAAAGGGAACAAAAAAAAGTAATGCTAAATTGATTGGGAAAAAAAAACCACAATACAAATTCATAGCTCCATCATCTTTGAATTTTCATTAAATTAGTATGAATATGCGATTTTATATAATATAAAGTAATCTAAAAATGATTTGAGTGTTACAGTTTGCATTACCGTACAACACCGATTGTTCAAAACAAAAAAAATGTTCTTTTAATTACTCCGAACAATGCCAAGTTGTTCATTTTTGTGCCTGGAATATGCTTCCACATTCTCGCCAACTTGTCAACAGGGAGTCTTTAATCTCACAAGAATTTCTAAAAACAATACTTAAACGTAATACGTAGGAAACCATTTATAATAGACGACGTTACTTATCGGTGATAAGACGTAGAATCTTAATCTTAATCTTGATCAGATGAGATAAGATTGTCTTTTCTTCTAAGAAAAGGTTTTCTAATTGTGATTAATCAAAACTTATTCCCAAACGCAACATGATTTTAGTTTACGCAAGGCAATAATTAATAATATATATTCGCAGACATGATATATATTCTGATGACCACTTCAATGTTGCCATGCCAAGAATCTCACTTGCATTTAAAACAAAAATAAATTAAGCCCATGATGCATTGATTAAGCCTAAATGTATTTGTTAATGTTGTTTTGTTAAAATTAAGTGATAACTAATAAATCACTGCCATATACTTATCTACAATATATATATATATATATATATATATATATATATATATATATATATATATCAAGTTGAAAGTGACTCAGCTGTGACTCATTCATGCATAGCTTTACGGTCAAAGCAGACTGATTGTGATCCCAAAAGATGTAAATCCCATTTCCTAATTGTTAATTCCTCTTCATATTTTTTAAGTATAGTTTCATTTTTTAGCTAATATGTTGAGCCTCAAAGTTTTTCCTATATATCAAGCTTAATTTTGATATCATTTTACAAGTAATATAAAATAAAAATGTTTGAAAATGCTAATAGCAAGCCCTCCAAGGCTTGTTGATTCAAAAGAAAGCCAAGAACACTTGGATTGAATGAACATGTTATTTGAGTACTAGTAGATGCCAGCCTGAGGCACGTTTCTTACTGGTGGAGTTATATCTTAAATGAAAATTAGTTAAGATGCGCATAAGCTGACTCAAAAGCCTTACAATTATAAAAATTTTAAAAAGAAAAAGAATTAATAGTACTTTTATTGGAATGAAGATGACCTTGAACTTAATGCACTTGCCTATGTATATATATTGCTTAACATCAAATTAAATCTATTGCTAAATCTTGATTTAAGGAAGATATCATAAGAAATGTTAGTTGTATATTTAAAAAGTGATGTTAAAGATACGTTTGTGCTAACGTTATTTTCTGACACTAGCACCCAGCTTCCGTAATGTTGGGAATGCTGCGTAATATACGCGCATCTCAAAAATATTTAAAAAAATTATGTGCCAACATTAAAAAATAACGTTAGCATTCAACGTACATCAAACATTATATTTCTTTTTTTTTTAAATCCAAGATCATCCAGAGTTATATACAAATAGTTTTTTTTGGGTGTGCAACAAGCGTCAAACCAACCCAAACCCCTTCGGGAATCAAATAAGATTTCAAGGATGCTACATATAAAATTGATATCCACCTAGTAATTAACCAAGTGTTTCTATTCAGTTGGTGGTACACGTAATAAGCAACAAACCCCTAACCAACTACAACAAATAAAATTGATATCCACCTAGTAATTAACCAAGTGTTTCTATTCAGTTGGTGGTACACGTAATGCGCAACAAACCCCTAACCAACCACAACAAAACAATATCCTAAAACTATGAACATTTTTTTGTTTTTAATACAAGATTAAAATAGGAATATGCAATATTAATTGAATTAAATATAATTGCTATATGGCATATAAGAAAACAAAACTTTAAGAGCATCAAAGTAGAGCTGCTTCCTATTAGAATATGTGGGTCAATTTTTCGTAGCACTTACTAAAACTAGGATAGTGCACTGCCACAACATATAAAGAAGTCTTGCTAGAGACGATTGAAGGATGAAGGTCTCAGAATCAAAATTCGAGTTCATTTTAGTTGTGTTCATATAAAAATAGCTGTCCAATGCCCTTGTAGTGTTCGAACGTAGATTAGTCTCGCTCGAAGGCCGAAGGGCAAGAACACCACGTGAGAAACTAAAAAAAAAAGAAAAAACAAAAGTCTTGCTAGCATCCTATAGCGAATAATTTCTCTTTAAAAAAAATCATTATATTTTTACACTGCCCTTTAGACAGTCAAATAGTTTCCGATTCATATATAAGAGGAAAAAACTGATTTAAGTCAAAAGAATTGTACTAATTAAATATGTTTCAACAATTAATTATATCTGCATCCATTATGCAAAATTAATGTTCTCAAATTGTCTCAAACCAAGATGAACACATTTGGATTTATTTAAATACAAGACAATTAAGGATGTAATGCACCAGTCAGAATAATCAATTTGGATTAATTTGCAACCTTGTCCATTGCACACATATATTTTGTTCTGTACTATTTAATTATAAACTACTATTGTATAAGAACTTCACTATACGTATAAAAATATTAGTATAGAAATCGTTCAAGAAAAATTAAACCATGTACTATAATGAAATGCAATAAAAAAATGATGGCACTTTATTATATTAGAGAGGAAGAAAGCAAAAAACAAAAAAAAACAAAAAAGTTGTACCGATGAACAATTTTTAGCTTTGAGTCTTCATGAAGATAAACTAAGGCGGTGTTTGGTTTACAATCCAAAAACCATTTTCAGTTTCAGAGAGTGAAAAAAAAAGAAAATAATAAAAAATATTTTTGGCGGAATAGTTTTTGAAAAACAATTTTCTAAGCTTCTCTCACAAAAAAATAAAAACTTGGGACCAAATTTTTTAATTATATTTTTGGGTTTTCGTAAATAAAAAAATTATTTTTGAATACCCAACTAAATACTCCATGAACCTCTTGCTATATCCTAACATATCTTATGCCTTGTTCGCCAAGCCAAGTGCAATGGGTCCTGCTTCTTGCCAACTTTGGTTAAGACAATGTCTAAAAATTATGAAGGCCATAAATGTTGGGTCTTATAAAAGAAATGAAAATGTTAATCTAATTATAAAATAATATAATTATATTATAAATATTTAATTATTCTCAAATATTTAATTATAATAACATAAAACATTAAATACTGTTTTACCAGATAGAGCGTTTGCGAGGCTATTATTTTCCATGTATTCATAAATTAGAAATAGTTGGTTGCCATCAATGCAACATCCGTAAATTAAGCTTGCTTCACAAGATTTGGATGTTCTATAGCAGATATCAATCCTATCTCATTTAGAAACTCACGGTTCCCTTGTTTTGATATGGAGGAAAATTGATTGATAGCAATCATAGCACCATTTGACTAATAACACCTTAGAAACATAAATTGCAATTTGAATCACAGTCATACAACATATATACATATATATGTGTGTAAACGCAATATCTTACTAAAGCTTTTTGATCAACTCTTCTTCCTAATATATTCCTTATATTTTGGATAACAGGATAAGTAACAACTGCTGGCATGATCAATTGATGGGATTGATCCACAAATGAAATAAGATGCCCTTTGAATATTGTGAGAATTGAAAGAAGATATAAGTGAGAAGATCCAAGTTCAAAAACCCACCTTCACCAATCTTTTTTGCAGGATCAAAGTTCCTAATTGCAGCTTTAATTTGCCTTAAACTGATGTGACATGTCCGTAGCTTCGGTCGTAGATGACAATTAGGACCGTGATCCGTAAGCTCGATTTGTTTAAATTGGCCCAAGCTTGTGCTTGATTTGGCTTGGTTGGCTCGGTTTACTTAAACTGGCCCAAGCTCGGGTTCGGCTTGGTTGGCTCGGTTTACTTAAACTGGCCCAAGCTCGGGTTCGGCTAATTATGGGTCGACTTGGCTTAATTCAATATTTTAGTTGAACATGTTTAAACTGGCCTATCAAAACTCGGCTAGTAGTCTGAAAGTCAGTAGTCCGCTTGACCCATAAGTCCTATTCAAAAATTTATTTTACAATTCAACATTTATTTACATGTTTTTAAAAATCGGCCAAAAAGGTAACTTTATCTTCTTCTTTTTCTTTTTTTTTTTTATTATTTTTTAAGATGGTATTACTTGTCTTTAAGGGTCTAAATACCAAAATTATCTTTGAAGTTCTTTTAAAAAGTTTGCTCGTGACTTACGCAAGTAGTGTAAGTTTCA
The DNA here is from genome assembly GCA_035771175.1 of Paratinospora sagittata. Classification (NCBI taxonomy): domain Eukaryota; kingdom Viridiplantae; phylum Streptophyta; class Magnoliopsida; order Ranunculales; family Menispermaceae; genus Paratinospora; species Paratinospora sagittata. Next base: position 45,358,975 of record CM069598.1, read on the forward strand.
AAACATTAAAATACTTAATATGACATGCCAAAATATTCTATGTATATATTATGCGGATTATTTAATTTGTATTGCTCAGGGCACATCAAGGTGAAGCCTAGGCAACATCTTGCAAAAGCAAGATAAATTTTCTAGGCATCACCTTAACACTTGACAAGACTGGCTGCAAATAAAAATCACAAAAAATATTTATGAATGCACATGGCAGAGGCACATCAGTGTTTTCTACCAAATTGATAACAAGCTACAGGCCTTAGTCACAGGGTTTAACTGCAAATTGATAACCAGGAGACCTGTATGAAGTCATACTGCTAAACCATATTCTTCATTCCATTTATATCACCTTCATTATCAAGATACTCTTCTGTCCCAGGTAGCATTTCAACCCAAGTAGTCTCAAAATCAATAGAGTTATAACTGAAGCACAAATTATGGTAGTAATAGCTCCCAACAGATAATTTGGCTTGAGGGTCAAAGTCTACAAGAAAAAAAGAAATAATGAATGAAGCAAATCAGATAGATAAACTTAATTACTTGGAGTCACTGTTATAGCAGATATGATAAGTCCATGCACACCTGTCTCCTTCCCAGACCAAAATAGATGAATCTCCAAAGTGCTTCCAGTAACAAGAACATTGACGTCTCTAGTGAGGCTTCTATATACCAGCTCCTCCTGATCTCCAATATTAAAATTCCGCAAAAAATGTTTAACCATGCAATAGTCAAAGTATTGCAACAGACATTGGGCTGAAAGGGAAACTTTTTAGTGGATCCTAGGAATAGAACACTAATCTAATCAGGCCAAGAACAAATGAAACTAATAACAAACTTGAGGAACACAGTAAATAATTTTCTCACAGGACTGACCCAAACATAAATTAGATGATCAAATTAAAAGTTAAAACTAGCAATCATCTTTGGTTAAACACAGACCTTGACTGATACATAAAAAATGCACTTCCCATGGCTACTAAAAGTCTGGTTATCAGTGAAGACTATTTCATCAAAGTGAAGCTGCACTTCGTAACTTCCCTTTCTCAAGCATAGGCCATAGTACCTAAATGAGAGAGGAGAGAGGAGAGAGGAGAGCAGTCATGTACAGGTCTGGATAAGTTGCTAAGTAATTGGAAGCAACCTGTACTGCTATAAGCCCCCATCTTTCAGTGGAGAAGAAGTATGATGGTTGCCAGATCTTCGTATGCCTTTCCCTCAAAGGTCAATTTTCGGCTTCCACAATTAATCTACAGAATCAATGGTACTCTACAGTCATAACAAGGCAAAAGCTATTTTTCGCAAATATCATTGCAGAGAAAGAAATCCAGAGCACCTAACTTCAGAACATTAATCCTTGAGCAGAATAACAGAGCAGGAATTCTTTATTTCAATCAATGTATTTGAAACTGAATACAAGACCTTAACAACAAGAAACTTTCTATTACTCTAACCAACAAACTAACAACTAACTGGTTAATTGTCTGTATCTTTCTGGATCCAACTCCAATTTTATTGTGAAAAACACAATCTCACTCCAAACTTTTTCAAAATTCAACTTGAACTTCTTTACTATTTATTCCTGTTGATTCTCCTTTGAATTTTTTGAGAATGACTTCATGGATGTATTGATACACAACACTCTAATTCATCTTTTGTTTGGTTGTTGAAGGCATCGATACCATTAGATTCGCAAAATTGACGTAGTTGTATTTCCTCACAGAGATGGATACATTTCGTTAGAAACATAAAATGCCAATATTGTTGTTCTGCCGACAATTCTGTTGCATTTACAATTGATGCATGGAGGAATATGATTGTTGGTGCAAGATAGTAATAAATTGGAGGTGATGTGTGGGGACCCTACACCCCGGATCACCAGCGTAGGCACCTCGAACTTCCCCACAACACAACCGAGGCAGTTGAGGCCCTACGAGCCTAAGACAAACTCGAAACATAACCTGATAAACATGTACTATTCTACCATCCATAATAATTCAAGACATAAGATAAATCCACAACCCATCAGTCCATCAAGATGGACGTTACACATAAGGTCCAAAACCATGAGTACAAAAAAAACTGTCATATGTCCATATGGTCTATCTACAAAAGTCCTAACTCACCAATATTACAAAATGTGGTAAGTGTTATAATTATATAATTTAAAATATGATTACATTATAATAAAAACAACAAAGTTCAATCAAAAGTGTCTCTTAACTCACGTTGAGGCCTTAAACTCTAACGTCGGCAAGGTCCTCAAAAGATGACTACTCCCTTGCCCTTATCCTGAATAGAAGGACCTAAAAAAGGAAAATGAGGATGAGCCAACGATGCTTAGTAAATAAAATTCAGATATGTCATCAATACTCTTCAATATAATTTATGCGTGCATGCCAATGTGTAGAATGATTAAAAGCATAACATATAATATCGAGCATTCAAATATTTAGTTCAATGCTAGTAAAAGCCTTTCGTTTCGAAAACCACATTCCATATTCATTGGGGCTAATAGTTCACGTATTTTATTATCGCGTCGTTCTTCCCCCAATCATGCGCATTTTGGGCTAATAGTCCACGCCTTTATTATCTTGCCATTCTTCCCCCAAATACACTCATTCAAAACCCTTCTATAACAAGGTCAAATCTCCCTATTAGCCAGATAGGTGAGTCAGACCAAAGTCATAAGGTTTTTCCACATCATGCATCATTTGAATAATTAAAACACATTTCATGCTTTCAACATACAATATATAAGTGATGATGACATAAAAGATTTGAACATAAATGAAGTCTGCCCACAACCAAGCTTCACGAGAGTATTTAACCACACACGATAACTAAAACGAATCAACCAAATCAAGATCCTAAAATATTCATCAATACATGTACATACATCAAATACCATGATTATACCCATACATAACACTACACATATCAATTCCACAACTAATAGACCCATACATGCCTAGGCCTTATCATGAGTTCCATCTTCTCATGATCAACCTCAACATCCATACTAAGACTTAGTCTAAGTCATCAATTCCAACACAAGTCCAAATCATTTTAAACCACGAAAGTTTGATCATAATCAATACAAATTTCCAATTTAAGCCAATACATGGCATATGCCCCAATTTGGGAAAAATCTCTACAATAGGGCATAGAGTCAAATTGAACTAACTCCTATAATTCTCATACAAGTCTAACCATCACAAACCCATATTCAAACTCAATTAGGGTTCAATTAGCTAATTTCCAAGTCAATTTGATCAATTGACTTGATTTAGGTCAAAAGTCCCAATTTTGGGCAAAGTCCCAAAATTAAGCCCTAGGCCAATTTTACACTAAGTCATCATGTTCAGCTATGATAATCATTGATTTAGCAACAAAGATACATCAACAATGCTCATTTATTCAACATAGTTGACATGCAAGTTCAATGGGAAACCCTAAGTTTCTTTTCTAGGTTTAGGGCCATTACACCTAACTCCGCCAATTTATTGCTAGAAATTGGGGAAAATGGTGTCATTGGATTCTAAATCAACTTAGGAACCCAAATCCCTAACATGCATCTCGATCTTAAGGGTTTCCAACAAAACCCTAAACCATGCACCGACCAAAAATGTGGTGAAGTGCTTGTCAAATGCACATTAGGTGTAGATTTAGGTCATAGAGGGTTGTTTCTATCATAAAGAAGCTCAAAAGAGCAAAAATAGTCAACCCTAGGTCAGGGAACACCCAAAACCGTGACCCATGGAGAAAACTATACCATTGAAAAGCTTATCCTCACCTTCAATGGTGATTTCATGGAAATAAATAGAGAAAAACACTTACCTTAGGATGTAGATGGTGAAAATTTCCCTTGAAAAACCTAGTTTTCCTACCTTATTCCTTCTCCAATTCGTCCTTTAAGTCATATGCAGAAAGTAGCAATCGTTCCCCCCCTTTAAAACACTGAAAATTGGCAATTTTTCCCAAAAAAATTGTGCCTAGAAAAGTGATGAGCGCGGTACTCTCTCACCAAGAACACCTAAACTTAGTTTCTTTACTACGCGCTCAATACTCATCGGAATTTCGAGTATGACCAGCCAATTTCTATGTAGAAATGCATTCTGGACTCATTTCTAATATCCTCAGGTCCATTTGACGGACCAATAATTAATTATCATAAAATCAACACATATACACACATATTCCAATATAATTGTCATATTTATCATGTGTTGAGATACAACATTCTCATATATGAAAAAGATGCATTAAATGAGGACATTTAATGTGGTCTTTTCAACAAGTCACAAGTCAAGATGACGACTTGTTCAACAAGTTACTTATATATATCTTCTCCAAAAAACCACTCACAATAGTATTAATATGGCAAATGATATTAATAAAAATTATAACACCACCAATAATACTTTTTTTTATAAGCTATAATCACACATCACACATCAAACACACAACCAAACACAACAAGGCAAACACATAAAGTTTGGGCAAAGTGTAAATGGGTTATGGGCTATATGAAAAGGTTTTCAGGGCGTTACATGATGCTCTGAGCTGGAACTTGCCAAGTTGTTTGTTTGCCTGTTGTATTCCTGTTTGATTTGTAGTGTTTGGTGGTGACTATAAGGATCGGTTGTACCAATGTGCCTTATTTGGACATCTAGTATTACCTTTACAGAGTGAGCAACTTTCAATGAAATCAACCAGACTAGTCCCTAGGCTAAGAGGTGGGATCACAATGGACCCGCTTAAATACCAAGTCTTATGAAGCAGCAAACTGTCTCCCGTTCACTATTTAAAGTTACTATATGCAAAACTGAGTCTGGCTAATTAAATCAATTGTTGATTCGGCTGAATATCAGTATAATACATTGATTCCTTGACACGGTACACACATGAATAGATGTATGCTATGAATAGTTGATGTATGCCGATTCCATTATTTCACATGAATAGTACCATATATATGAATAGTGTCATGTACGTGAATAGTATTGTACACGTGAATAATGTTGTACAAGTGAGCAGTATCGTATCTTAGGGAAGACTTTTTTGATGTGGTAAATCAAACAAGGCCGCAACCACAGAACCAACTAGAAACTCCAAGAGGTCTAAATACCACTTCTTGGGGACGTATATAGTATTGCACTACTAAATAGTAAAATAAAAACAATAACTATAAATAGTAGATAGACAAAAGTTTTACGTGGTTCGGTTCTAAGACCTACGTCCATAGGCAGAATGTAAAAACTTCACTAGAGACTGTACATTACAACTCTCTTTTTACTCTCAAGAAGAGAACAATGAGACTCTCTCTCTCTTGAGAACTCAAATATACTTATGATCACTCGGATTTGACTGAATTGAATTGAATTATGAGCCCCTATTTATAGGAGAAGATTATGATATTGTTTTTTATTTTTAAACGCCGAAAGGTTTTTTGTTTTTAGTGTTGCTGGTCCAACATCCTATGGTGTTTTGTCAGGTGTTTCACGGGTTCAACATCTACCCCCAAGCTCTAACTAATCAATAGTTAGTCGGAGTTTAATTAATCTTAATCAAGTATTATTAGTTTGTAATTAATGGTCAGATCTTGATAGTAGCATGTACTTAAGTGGTGTCGTTCCTTCCTTTTTGGTATCTAAGGATATAATTACAAAAATATTTTTTGAAATTTTGGGGTATTGCATCCTACCCCCAAGCTCTGGCTAAATAATAGTTGGTCACATTGGCTTGTGGCCTTTGCTATTTGGCGTGTGTAGTTCACATTTTGGGTTGTGGCCTCTGCTATTTGATACGTGTATAGCTCACGCGTGGCCTATGGCCTTTGATATTTTGATATGTGTATAGCTCACGTTAGGCTTGCGACTTTTGCTATTTTGAGGTGTGTATAGCTCACGTTGGCGTAAAACACTTTGTTTGAAATATTGTGATCGTGTCAATGGATCATACATTGTTGGACCATATTTAAGGCTTAATTATACTGACCCTGAATACATCACATCATTGACGGACCGTGACCTTCGATCTCTAAAGGTCTATCGTTTCCAAATCTATTTGGTCATTCTGTCGTATTATGCCTATGTTAGCGGCTAGTTGCACTTTTCCCTTTCGGAGAGCTAGGTCGTAACATTCTCTTGACTCCTTTTGATCACTTCTCACGATCCCAGTCCCTTCTCCTGCAGGAAACTTCATAGTCAAGTGATATGTCGTAGTGATTGCTTTCAGGGAGTTGAGGGTTGGACGCCCAATGATCCCATTGAAGACAGATGGGCAATCCACAACTAGGAAGTTGGTCATGACCGTGGATTGGCGTGGGAAGTCTCCTGCAGTCAGTGGCAAAATTTTCATGCCATCAGGATTGTTGAAATGGCCGGTAAACCCGATCAGGGGAGTTATGGACGGATGCAAGCAAGAATCACGTATGTTCATATGCTTGAAGGTTGAATTGAACAGGATGTCCACTAAACTCCTTCTGTCGATTAGCAATCTGTGGACCTTGTGTCACGACCCACTATCTGTGATGTTATGATCAGCATGGAACCCCGTGTATATCCTCCCTCTACATACATGGCGTCTCGATATGCCTTCTAACACAAACCATAATCCCAAATACACAAGATAAACACATGGACATAATATAAGATCATCATATAAAACATATCCAAAATGACAACCAGAAAATTTTTCTCTATGTCCATAGTGTTCAAAAATACATAATCTACTTAACCATAAGTGCAAACCTATCTAAATGTTAAATATAATTATTAAGTGTTACATAGTACAATTTATCAAAATAAATTGCAAAAAAGTACAAAACACCTACGTCAACAACTGTTCAGGAATGCTTCGTAGCTAAGCTTTCTCTTTTCCCTTCCTATGAGATCCTGAAAAGATAAGGATGAGGGGTGAGCTACAACAAGCTCAGTGAATGTTCTATATAAGTGGCAACATATATATGCATTTAAGTAAAATATTGCAATAATCATTCAAACCATTTAAATAATCATGGGTGTAAGCAATATTATATACATGCCAATATAATGTGTCATGCCATAAACAAGACAATGCATACCATTTTATAAACATGCATATGAAACCTAACACCTCCTGTGTTGCGACCCCACACCCTGGACCATCAACCCTCAGGGAATGGCGTGCGGAATGCCGGGCGGGACGCCCGGCGTAGGCATCTCCGACCACTCCTCAATTCCCATGAGGTGGTTGAGACCCTACGAGCCTTATCTCAAACAACGACATAATATCAAAAGGTACTAAACAAAACTGCCCACCGTATTAATCATCAAAGACAAGAGATAATCCATAAAAATGAACCATAAATAAAATCATAATCCCTACAGTCCATTAAAATTGACATACACAAAGTCCAAAATTGTGGGTACAAATAAAACCGTCATATGCCCACATGGTCTATCTAACAAGTCCCAACTCACCCATACTACAATGTGGTAAGTGTTATAATTACATAATCCAAAATATAATACTTCATAATTTAAAACACAGTTCAATCAAAATGCCTCTCAACTCACATCGAGGCTTTGGATTCTCTCGCAGGCAAGGCCCTCAAGATATGATTACTCCTTTGCCCTTATTCGGGACAAAAGGACCTGAAAGAGGAAAATGAGGGTGAGCCAACGGTGCCCAGTGAATAGAACTCAAACATGCTATCAATACTCATCAATAAATATCATGTATGCATGTCAATGTGTAGCATGATTAAAAGCTCATAACATATAGATATCAAGCATTTATAATAAGTTCGATGCAAGTAAAAGCTTATCAATTTAGATCCGCATTCCACATGCATTGGGTTACTAGTGCACGTCTATTTCACCGTACCGTTGACCCCAATCATTTCCTTTCCTAAAACCCTTCTATGACAAGGTTAAGTCCCCCTATTAGCCAGATAGATGGGCCCAACCAAAGTCATAAGGTTTTCTCAAATCAATGCATCATTCAAAACATTGGAACACATTCATGCTTTCAACATACAATATATATATAAGTGATATGATGACATAAAAGATATAATCATAAATGAATGATATTCGCGAGAGTATTTAACCACACACGATCACTAAACCGAATCAACCCAATCAAGATCCTGAAACATACATCAATATCCTACCATACATCAATTTCTATGCTCAATCACATAGACATTACACATCAACCCTAAATCAACCCACATATAGACAATAGACCTAAATCCCATCTAATTCCACCATTCAACTCAAATCACATGACTTAGGCCTCTAATGCATAGTTCTCATTCATAAACCATTCTATTAATCGAAAATACTGATTTTCAATTCCTTAGGCATAAACATGCTCAAATTGGGCCATTTGATCACAAGTAGGCATAACCCACGATATGGTCACAACCACCAAATCAGTAGCATAATCAACCCTAATCATGCTTAATTAAACATAAGTTGCATCAATTCAATGATTCTAGGCCAAAAGCATCAAAAGCCCTAAAATATGAAAATTTTCATACTTAGGCCATATTGCCGATTTACACTAGGTCACCATGTTCAGCCATGTATATCACTGATTTTGCATCATGGGTTCATAAAAAATGACAACTAGGTCAACATAGTTGACATGCAAGCTATTTGGAAAGGTCTAAGTTCATATTCTAAATTTAGGTCTAATACAAGCAACCCTACCAATTCTTCATTTAATATTCTGTTCATATGAATCAATCTACCAACAAAAATATGTAATCACAAAATCAACCGTACATATTGAATTATGTGAAGAAAAAAACCTTCTGTCCAAATATCAACCCAATCCAACGGTGGAACGAAAAGATAAGTATCTTTGATGAACAAGTCTCTAATCAGACAATTTCTCCTTTCCTGTTGCAAATACTCAAACTCAGATGACTATATCACACAACATAAGGCATAAATATTAGTTTTAAACTACATACCCAAATTTGATATCCATCCAACGGTAGATTGAGGAGATCTATAAGTTTGAGCGAAACAGCGCGAGAAATCCAGACTTTCCGACCAGATTTGTTTGAGAGGTTAGATCTCTTAGACGAAACCTCTAATAAAGATCTCCACCGTTAAGAATGTAGAAATATCGGTTTTAAACTATATACCCAAATTTTATATCCATCCAACGGTAGATTAAGGAGATCTATAAGTTTGAGAAAAACGGCTCGAAAAATCCAGACTTTCCGACCAGCTTGGTTTGAGAGGTTAGATCCCTTAGAAGAAACCTCAAATCAAGATCTCCACCGTTCAGAATACAGAACCTTACTTGCTGACAATATTTGAGCTTAATCTGACCATATATCCCGAAGATCCAGCTCTTTGATGAAATTGTTGCAGAGATTTTCCTCCTGCAACTCCCTCTTTCTTTCTCTTCTTCTTTCCTTTCTCTTATTTTCTTTTATTTTTTTCATTTCTCTCCACTCACCTCACTTTCCAGCACTTCCTTGATTCCCTCCACTCACCTCACTTTCTAGCACATTCTTGGATTCCCTCCACTCACCTCACTTTTAGCACATTCTTGGATTAGAGAAGTGGGCATGAGACACTTGTCCACTTTCATGCACCAACCTTCACATGTGTTGCTCTCATACTACCCATACCAACCACTTGTACTTTAACCAATCTCATGCTTCCATGTATTTTAAATGTCCAATCCATTTAATACACGAAATTTTTATTTTCATTTATCCTTTTAATCAATCAATCCTAACCCATATCAATTCATGGTTTAATGGACCCATGCATAAATAATAACATATGCATTATACTCTAACTTAACATGACCCATATACAATTTATAATACACATATTTATATACATTATCAAGCATCAACTATACAAACATTAAACAACTATCAAACAAGCACCAACCATATCAAGGCAACACATAGAGTTTGGGCAAAATGCAATTGGGTTATGGGCTAGATGAAATAATTTTCGGGGCGTCACATCCTGAGTAAGCATCAAGCTCAATTGGACCACAGATCAATGACATCAAGCCATTGATATAATCGGTTACAAAAATTTCTTCCTTCATGGAGTGGGCTCCACTGATCCAAAACACCATTTTGGACATGTTTCGACGTCGAATGGGTCTCCAATCATTCTGAAAGTCTACGCACACATTAAACAACTTAAAAGCATGCAAAGATACTCGAACCAACACGTGTCGAACATCAAATTTGCATACGCATAGTATACGGGTACTCTACAAGTCAAAATGACGTCATCCTAAGGTACGGGCGTTACACCTTGTGGTTTGCAATGTCCCAGGGCACAACTAAGGCATCTGCACGCGGGAAATGAAGTCCACGGGCGTCCTCGTCGATGAATGTAATGATGTGCAGATCAACTTGATGTTTTTACCATACACCGAAAATGAAACGTGAATCAATTTGAGGGTTCCATGCTTTACGAATGTATGCCTTCCTTGCTATGTTCGAATCACCTCCCAAAAATGAACTTTCTACTGTGGTGTGTATTTCTGCAATCGGTCATGGCGGTCAAGGGGGCACGTCTCTATTTGCTTGGGGGGTTGGCCTCATATTCTCTTAATTCCCCTTGACTGATCAAGTCTTCAATTTGATCCTTTAAATCATAACAGTTGGCAATACTGTGCCCATGGTCGCGGTGGTACCTACAGTATTTTGTTCGACCCCTCCGTTCTGCATTCGTTCTCATAGGGAGTGGAGGCCGTATGAGATTTCTTCGCTCCGCCTCGGTTAGGACTTGTTCCACGGGAACAGTGAGCAGTGTGTATGTGAGCTTAGTTCGCTGGGGCCGAAGTTCTCCCTGTGGGTACCCAGTGTTTACAAGGTTTTTTCCTTTTTCCTCTTTCTCTTTCCTTTTCTTTGAGGGTGCCCTGTCTTTTGTTTAGACATCCCTCGTTGTCTTCATTTCTTCCGCGTTCATTCACTTCTTTGCTCGAATGAGAAATTTCTCGTAACTTTTGGCTAAGCTCTTGGTCAAAGACCACCAGAACCTGTTTACTTGGAGTCCCGCCATTATAGCGGTTAGTGCTACATTGTCTGAATATCCCTCCACCTGGGAAGCCTCATGCACGGAGTGCACTACATATTCCTTAAAGGGCTCATCTCTCTCTTGCTTGATCGACAAAAGGTGCGCGGAAGGTTTCTCATCTCGCGAAGCCCACAAACTGGTTGACGAACGATCTTCCTAGCTAATCGAAAGAACGGATTGGCTTGGGCTGTAGCCCTTGGAACCAACTCAAGGTTGCGCTGGTCAATGTGTGTTGGAAAGCTAGGCAAAAGGTTTTGTCGGTTACTCCATACAACTTCATCTAAGACTTATACTTTGTTAGGTGATTAATCGGATCCTTCCTTCCGTTGTACAAGTCCTTTTGGGGAATTTTAATTCTATTGGGCAGGAGAGCATTTTGGATCTCGTCTACAAAAGGAAACTCAGCTTCCCCTATAATCGTGTCCACAAACGACCGAGCTCTTCATCCCTTCACGGCTTGGATAGTCGAAGGATGATATCCTTTTTTCAAAGTTGTGGCTTCCGGTGTGTGTGAAGTGTTTGTGGTCCCTGCATTCAATAGCTTCTTCTGCACATCGACCAAAGTCAAAATCTGCTCTTGCATATAGCGTAGTCGATCTTCTATGTCATTGGGAAGAAATTTTTTGTTGCTCGACTTTTGAATGTGGGAGGCAGACTGTTGTTTTATTCTTTTCGGGAGCGGATGGCTTTGTTTTTCCTGCTCCGTTGGGCGCCTGGCCAGCTTTGCAATGCTTTCGCCTCAAACTTGTCCCCAAACGCTGAAGGTTCACCCCTCCCAGGCATGGCACAATGAGCTTGTTCAATTCGCTCTAAGATCCCTGCCATTCTGTTGATGTTCTCGTCCATCGTCCCGATCCTTCGATCCATACTCCCTAGCTGAAGTTGGGTAGCCCAATAGTAGTATGCTGTGAATAGTTGATATATGCCAATTTCACTATTTTATGTGAATAGTAATGTATACATGAATAGTTTTGTATACTTAAATAGTGTTGTACACATGAATAGTATCATGTTGTACACGTGAACAATATCGTATCTGAAGGAAGACTCTTCTGATGTAGTAGATCAAACAAGGTCGCAACCACAGAACATATTAGAAACTCCAAGAGGTCTTAAAACAACTTCTTGGGGGACGTATATAGTATTGCACTACTAAACAGTAAAATAAAGACAATAACTATAAAGAGTGGAGAAACAAAAGTTTTATGTGGTTCGATTTTGAGACTTACGTCCACGGGTAAAATATAAAAACTTCACTAGAGACTATAGATTACAACTCTCTTTTTACTCTCAAGGAGAGAACAATGAGACTATATTTCTTTTGAGAGCTCAAATATATTTATGATCGCTCGTATTTGAATGAATTGAATTGAATTATGAGCTTCTATTTATAAGAGAAGATTATGAATAAAATATAATAATATTTTTTTTATTTTTTTATTTTTAAACATCGAAAGGTTTTTTGTTTTTATTGTTGTGGGTCCAACATCCTATTTTTAAATCACTGAATGGTGTTTTGTCGGGTGCTTCATGGGTTCAACAGTGATGAACATTGTACATCGAAGACTCCTTTTCGAATTTTATTGAATACTCAAAGCTTTCATGGCATTTTGTGGAAAGTATTGACGACGAAGAGATAATTATTACTTAGAAAATTAGAAAGTTGTTTTAAAGGTTATTTGTTAGACAATTAGAAAGTAGTATTAAGACTTTATTCTTGTTGAAAGTATTAGAAAGTAGTTTTATTTTGATAGTTGTATTATAATTACAATTTGAGGGTTGTTTAATATTATAAATAGGGGATAGGTGTAGGAAAATATTCGTTTATTGTTGATTATTCTTAACTTCATTTTATGGAATAAAAGTTTATTCTAGTTTTTTGTTGTTTTCATATGTTGTTATTCCACTGAGAGTACTTTGCATCAATTGTAAGGGGAAGAATGGGTTGCATGACCGAGATATATAGTTCGGTGAAAATCAGCTTCCTCTTCTGTCGCGACTACATTAAGATCAAAGCCTCAAGCAATCTCTACATCTTTCTCTTCTATCGTAGCTACACTAAGATTCAACAACCTCTACATCTTTGTCTTCTGTCGTAGCTATACTAAGATTGAATCCTCAGCAACCTCTACATCTTTTTCTTCTGATGTGGCTACATTAAGATGGAATCCTCAGAATGTCAGACACTGCTTGTTTCTGAATCGAAAGAAGTGTTAATTTGGGTTGTCTCAGGTGGAGTACCTAGGCTACATCGTTTCAGCCAATGGAATGGTGGTTGATCCGTCTAAAATTGCGGCCATGGTGCGATGCCCATAACTAGGAGTGGCAATATTCGGCCAGTTGGCTCGGCCCGACTCAATCCCACCGGGCCTATGAATAATTGGAAAGGGCCTTATAAAATTTCGAGCCGGGCTGGATCGGATCAATATTAAAAAGTCTTGGCCCAAACCTAATCTAAAAAATGAATGGATCGGGTTAAAATCGGACCTTTGGACCAGGCTTTTAGACATATTTAAATTTAAATTTTTTTTGACAAATTTAACTATTTTTTTAATAGCAAATTTAACTATTTCATGATTTCAAAAATTTAACTATTTAACTATTTATGTTTAGTTTAGGTGTTTTAACTCTTTTTTAACAAATGGTTAGCCACAACTTATTACTATAATTGGTAAACCTATCTAGCTAAATAAAAGTTAAATTGATAGAATTTAAAATTTAAATAGAAACTAAAATAATATAATAAACAAATTTAATAAAATTTTATTAAGAAATAGACTAGGCAAGTGAATTATTTGTTTTATTTAATTTATCTTAAATATATGTTATTTTATTCTAAATGAATGAGTTTATGTATATAGTTGGATAATATCTTTGTTTCTTTCATAATTTTAGCTCAACCCTTATTATAATTTATTTAAATTCATTATATATTTATATCCCCTACTATATACTTTTAAAGAGTATACTTAATAAAATATATTTGGTAAATAAAATTTTAGAGAGTGTAGTTACCAAAGTTAAAATGCATACATATATTTTTAATTAATTATATGTACTTTTTTTTCGTATTATATACTTAATTGAACATATTTTTAATTATGTATATATAATACAAATATAAACACTTAATTATATATAAGCATATAGCACTCATCACTATTGTATTTTTCTTATTATACACACTTTAAATACTCTTAATTATATATATAGTGTATATATATATATATATATATATATATATATATATATATATATATATATATATACATACAAATAAGTTTGTGCGTCTGTATATGTATGTATAATATATTTTCTATTTATCTAACACTCTTGAATCTTAATTATGTTTTGTTTTTACCATTTTATATTATAATTATATACTATATATACTCTTATTAAGAAACATAGTAGGTATGTGGATTATTCGTATTATATACCTAATTGAACATACTCTTAATAATGTATATATAATACAAATATAAACCCTTAATTAAATAACACTATTGACTTACTTAAATATATATTATACACTCTTAATCATAATAATACACTTGATTATGTTTTTTATCATTACACACACACACACACACACACACATATATATATATATATATTATTTTGGACACGTATTATATTTATATATACTATATATATACTTTAATTATACAACACAATTTTAATTATGTTTTATTTTTTCATTTTATACTGTTAATTACGTGCACATATATATTTGTATGTGTAACTTTGTATTAAGAGTATATTATAATTTACACATACATATATTTTACAATAAATCTAAAATATATACAAAATAATATTATATATATATATATATATATATATATATATATATATATATATATATATATGTATATGTATATGTATGTAATATATGTATATGTATATGTATGTATCTATTATCGGGCCCAATATTAGGGCCGGGTCTTTGGACCGGGTTAGCGGATCGGGTCGGGCCTAGCTATGTCATCCCAAACCCGCCCAATAAGTTTTAGTATCGGGCTGGGCCAGCCCATGTAATAGTCAGGTCCAGATTTAGACCAGGTCATTCATAACGAGCCGGGTCAAGCCCATGGGGCTCGAGACAAATTGCCACCCCTACCCACAACCCAATAACATTAGAGAATTGCTGGGTTTTTTGGGACATATTGGATGTTATTGCAAGTTAGTTAAAGGGTATGGACAGATCATTTGGCCACTAATAGAATAGCTTAAGAAGGATAATTTTAGGTGCAATGCAAGTGCCGAGTCGACTTTCAATCAGTTGAAAGAAGTTATAGTTTCAATACCGGTTTTAGCACTTCTAGATTTCTCAAAGCCTTTTGTAGGAATTAAATATGCCATATATGAATAAACATTATATAGAGGAATGCGGAAGCGTTACCGAAAGTTTCTATATCAAATGTAAGTGCACGGTGAGATCCGAAGTACGATAGTATGACCTCGAACAAAAAACTCCACAACCCAAATAAGCTTTTGAGAATGATCACAATCACAAGTCTTTGGTCCTTTTGGTTTTTCAGCAAAAACTCTCCAATGCCTCTCATAACTTTAGTTTTTCTTTTTGAGTTGAAAAAAAAAAACAAAACAATTTTCTCTCAAGGAGTCTCTCTTATAAGAGATAACCACTTATCCCACATATCTTGGGAAAGTGGTGCAACTCCAAGAAGTTACATATCCCACACCCACTATTCTAGGGAGATCTCTAAAATGGGATGAGATAAAGGAAATCACCGTTATCTTATTAATACTTTGTGGGCCCCACATGAATCAAATATTTCCAACACCTTTTGTTATCGATACGGACGCGTCAGACCAACGTCTCATTGCTTATTTTAGTCAGGTTATTTCCACAAGAGAACGTCTCAAGTCCGTTTATGAGAGGAAATTGAAGGCAATGGTATTGGCTATTAAAAAATGGCGCCCCTATCTCCTTTTTTTTGTCAAAAGGATAAATTTTCATTAAGATAGGAATCAAAAGATTCAGGTGAAATATATTCAGCATTTTGTTTACCCCAAACAAAACTTAAACCTGAACACAGAGACCTTATAGCAAGAGAATAAGCACGTGCATTCAGGGCACATGGAATATGGTGAAATCTAACTGCATGAAATGACATACATTTTGTGTGAATATCAGAAAGAACAAGAGCAATGGGATCATAACCATTAAATGGCCCCAAGATCATCTTAATAACTTGAGTGGAATTAGAAAATATATCAATTTCTTCCTTGATAAAGTTGCATGCAGCTAAGACTTCATCAATAGCAACAGTTTCAGCATGTTCGACTGAGAAAGGTCTACCAATAAGTTTAGCACCAGCCATTTGAATTTTGTTGTCTGGGTTGATGAGCACCCATCCTGCCCCTGAATGGAAGATTCTCGGATTACAGGCTACGTCGGTATAGATTTTTCAAGCATGACTTGCAGTTGAAGTAGAATGTGATTCCACTGAAAGATCTCTGGGGACAGAAGACTCATTACCACTGGTTTTGATGCACACTCTGTTAAATTCTTCAAAGCAACCTGATATACGCTGAATGATCAAAGTTGGTGAGCCAGATATACCTTTAAAGATGACGTTGTTGCGGTGCTTCCATATTTGCCATAGTCCCCAAGCAGACCAAGCCAACAACATGTTTCCATTATCTCTTGACTTTAGTGCGTAAACAATGTGATCCCAAACATCGGTAAATGAGGATCCGGGAGTAGCAACAGTATCAAGTTGAATGGGAGATCCAAACCAGAAAGCTCTTGAGAAGCTGCATCTAAAAAATAGGTGTTCATCGTCATCCTTATGAGAACTTCATAAGGGGCAAATATCTTCAATCTTCATGTTGTGCTTGACTAGGCTACTTCTTAAAACTAACAAGTTCTGCACACATCTCCACAAGAAAACACAGATTTTAGGAGGCACTGGAATCTTCTATCAAAGCACATTGAATCTATCTGTGGAAGGGAAACTGCTCATGTAACACCCCATAATTTTAGTTAAATACATACATTAAAATATACATATTTTATACGTATGAACCAAATATACGCGTGTATGATTAGTAAATAAATAAAATTAGGAAATAAAGATGATACATATGGGATCATCCTATATGAGTGCTTACAAGTTAAAAATTTAATGTATGGGGTTGGTTAATTAAATGTGTGGATTGGAGTATGATTTAAGGACTTAATGCAAAGTATGATGTAATGAATTAATGAATTAATGAATAGTATGATTTAATGAGTTAAATATTAAGATGAGAAAGTTGGTTTGTTAAATTGCATAAGGAGCATGGGATAAAAAAATAAAATAAATAAAATAAAGATCTCTTATCTCCAACGTTTTAACAACAAGAGAAAAAAGAATAGAAAAATAAAAAGAAGTTGCAAAAGAAAGAGAAGGAGAAGAAGAAGGTGCAGAACGAAAGAAAGGAAAGGGCGGAAGAGAGGAAAAATAGGGAGAATGTGAGATTCGCGCGAAATCGGGACTCGCGGTAAGTGATTTTCACTCTCTTTCTTCGTGAAATTACTATCTAAGCTAGATGTAATGATTTTAGCGGACTAATTTTAGCTATGAGAGCCGTTTTGCGGCGTTTTGACAAATTGGAGTTTTGACCCAATGTGAATAAAAAATCCGCTAGAAAGATAGAAAAACACTCCCTAGACTGTAGGGACCCCGAATATGTGGTTAAATTCTATTTCATGATTTTTGGAGTCCGTTTGACAATTTTAATACAATTTACATCTTTCGAATGAATAGTGAAGTGAATAGTGAATAGTGAATAGTACTGTGAACAGTGATTTGAAATCATAGATTCGTAGAGAACTGAATTCCGGACGTTTCGATACTAAGATCGTGATTTTTGGATATGATTTGATATTTTTAGTAGTTAACGATATGATAAATGATGCGTCTCATGATAATCTATGGCTAATTTCAGTGTTTAAATTGAGAGCTTAAGGGCATGGATAAACGCTCTTGAGGAAGCAATATTGTTGCTCGATTTTAGAGGTTGGCTTAAAAACCCCGTGTAACCACTGTGAGTATAGTTTTCTTGATTTGGTTCTTGTATGGCATTGTACGCATCTAAAATGTTTGATTGTATGCACGTTATATTTATATATAATGCATTGAGTTTTATGGAGCATGCAAACTGATTTTAGCAATTAGAGTTTGTAATGATGTCATTTCATTAGGAATTAGACCCGGATGAGGTTTTGCGAGTCCTCATTGTCAGTAGGTCTATCCTAACAAGGGTTGCGATCATTGAAATGACTGTGAATTGGGTAATGAGAGGCTATGACTACCTTGTAACGGCCATACAAGGGTTAGACCCGCTCTCTTGCCTTGCGGAGGAGGAAGATTGTGCATTGTGTTATTGAAAACTCATGCAATTTATGATGTTGACATGTATAATATATTCGTTGAATGATGCATGTATTGAATAAGTGTTTGAAATGATTTTAAATGTCATATTTCTCTAAATGTATATAATTGTCATCTCAAGAACTATATTTACTGAGCTGTTGTTTGCTCACCCCATTTCCTCCAATATTTCAGGTATTGAGTCGAAGGGAAAAGGAAAAATCCGTGAGTGATAATCACGTGAACCTTCGTCTGGTATGTGTATGTATGTATGCTTGGAGGAAATAGATTATATTTTTGTTATTTTGATATGTATAATTATCACACACTATATATATAAGTAATATCACCTAGATGGGTTGTATGGTAATATTATATAATGCTTGGGATGATGAAATGAGATGATCATAGATATTTATCAGATGAGACTTTAATATGTGGAATAAATGGAATGTTTATAGAGATCTATATTGGATTTGATTTGTGGTATATTAGAAAAAAAAATTGCTGAAACTTTTGGGATTTATTGTGAGACTACGTGAAGGCTGACAGTGTATTATATATTGTATATGGGTATGTACAGTGTATAGTACACTGTGCCAGTCATGACGTCAGCCTACGTCAGGGGCGTCGTGACAGCTCATGCCACAAGCTCGCAATCCCAAAATGCCATTGGCTTTGAGATCTTAAATCAGATGATAACCTAACTTTACATAATATTAACCAGAGGAGGTGAAGTTTCAAATTAACTGGTCTGGAAGACCCGATCCGCTGATAGGCATGAAACTAATTAAATCTACGTCTTCCTTATCAAATAAGGAAAGAATCAATCTGCGATGCCACTTTTTGGTTGTAGGATGAATCAGCTCTGCCACAGTTGAAATAGAGTGGTGAGGTTGTCCCATAACTTTATAAGAATAAGGACGTGGGATCCAAAGGTCTTTCCAAATATTAATGGAAAGACCATTCTCTACTCGCCACCAAACCCCATTCTTTAAAACTTCTTTACTTTTCATCAAGCTGCGCCATGCCCAAGAGGGTCAGTTCCCCAAGGAAGCTTGAATCAACAAAATACTTAGCCTTAAAGCAAGAGGCAAAGAGAGAATCAGGCTGAGATAGAATTTTCCAAGCTTGTTTGGAAAAGAGGGCGAGGTTGAAATCTGCCATGTTGCGAAAACCCAATCCTCCTTGTGATTTCCTTTTTTTCGAGTTTGTTCGAAGCACACCAATGCACCCTAGACTTGTTTTGATTGCCACCCCACCAGAAGTATGCTAAATTGGATTGAATTGACTGAACTATGGATTTAGGCAGTAGAAAACAAGACATTAGAAACACCTGTACGGATTGCCCTACTGATTTAATAAGTACCTCCTTACCACCATCTGATAGTAATTTTTCTTCCCCTCCCATTGTTTTTTGGCGGAGCTTAGAAATAAGATCATGGAAAACTGCTTTTTTACAAGCCCCAAAATTAATATTTGCCAAGTTCCTTGTTTGGGCTCATCCCAAGCAAGTTGTCCAAGTATGCTTATTTTTAGGCATCATCTTGCTTAAGAAGAAAATTGAACTTTTGTTATAGTTTACTAACTGGCCAGAAAAACTGTTGTAAGTCTTTAAGATTTGCACTAGCGAGATAAAATCCTTTTGGCTTGCCCTACAAAATAGAAGAGCAAAGAAGGGTCTAATGTAAGATCATTAAAAAAACCAAGAACTTCATGCACCATGGAAGAAGAGATGTTGACCCAATGTGCTTAGAAGAAAACTGCTGGGAGTCCATATGGTCCTGGCGCCTTGTGGGGATGCATTGAGAATACTGCTGATTTGATCTCATTATATGGAATAGGACGTTCCAGCCATGTTCTATCTGCTTGCTCCAACCTGGGAGCAATATACTTGAGAACTTGAAGGTTGGAGCTATCAAGCTAAGATGAAAATATATTTGAGAAATAGTTAACCATCACATCCTCAACTTGCCGCTGGGTGCCAACCCAATGACCCTGATTATCAAAGAGACCCAAAATTTTGTTTCTCCTTTTTCTAGAAGAAACTTTTGCATGAAAATACTTCGTATTGTGATCACCACTTGTAAGCCAATGCTCACGATTTTTTTCCTTCCAAAACCTGTCCTATAAGACCATAGCCTCCTTCAATTCTTTTTCAATCTGCAAAACTTCATTTGGATCAGCGTTGTCTTCTTGGTAAAGCCTGTGGAGTTGATTCTGACACTTCTTCATAACAAGGCTCGAATTAGCTTGTGGGTTGCGTTTCCTCCAGCGCACCAATGATGACTTAGTGGCTGAAATTTTGGCTAATAGAGATATAGATGATGTTTTTTTATCCCCCCCAAATCTGATTAACAATAGTTTGCATTCATCAAAAGAAGACCATCTATGGTCATATCTAAATGATTGCATGAATCTAGGCTAAGGCGGGTTGGTGTCCACAAGCAACACCATATGATCTGAGCCAGGAAGCGGTAGGTGATGAACCAAAGTGTGCTGTTAGAAGAAAATCCAACCTGAAATAGCTAGCCCACGGTTTAACTTTTCCTTAATAAGTCGATCCCCAACTTGATGATTGGACCACGTAAATCTAGGCCCACAGAACCCCAGGTCAGTGAGTTGGTTTTTGAAGATAAAATTCTGAAAAAGCTCTGGAGCTTTGCAGTCCCAATCAACACCACCCATTTTTTCATCAGGGCTGGATATAGCATTGAAATCACCATATCAAAGAACTTCTTGTTTGTGAGCTTAAAGCCTATTAGAAAGGGAATTCCATTGTTGTTGGCGCAGAGAAATATTTGGGATGTTATAAATGCCAACAAGTTTCCAATTAAAATTGGAGACGGGTCCACCACCAAAAATTCTATGAAAAAAATATGAAAAAAGAGCAACTTGGAATAAAGATGAGTCATTCCACATAGCACAAACACCCCTGGCCAACCCTTTAGGATCAATGGGCAGACAAAATTGAAACTGTTATGTTTTACTGATCTCATGAAGTTTGAAGCTTTTATTTTTAGTTTCCAACAAAATAAGCAAATCAGGAGATTGAAGACTTACAATCTTCTTCAAGGAAAGAATTGTCAGGGGGCTCCCTACACCCTGACAATTTCAACATACTAGCTTCATTGATTCACTAGGGACCGCTTTGAGTCGACCTCCTCCACCCTCTCTTTATCAGCATCTCCATACTTCAATTTTTGGTTGGAACTCCAGGTTCCTTATTCATGATCGTAGTTGGGTCCATTGCATTATTAGTGTGCCTCATTGGGTCCCTATCTCCTTGGCGGAAGGTTTATTGTGCGTACAGATTAGAAGAGTTTGAAATTTTTGCTAGAGTAGCTGTAACACCCCGTAATTTTAATTAAATACATACGTTGAAGTACACGTATATCGAGATGTATAATATACGTAGTTTATACGTAGGATATTAACTGAAGATGGTACATATGAGATCATCTTATATGGGTGCTTACAAGTTAAAAACTGGAGTTGAATTAAATCGATTAATTTATGGGGTTGGTTAATTAAATATGTGGATTGAGTGTATAGAAGAAGAAAAAGATGAATAAAGTAAGAAAAAATAAAATAAAAATTCATTACTGTTCATTTGAGGGTACTGTTCAGAACAGTACTTGTGACGCCCCGAAAATTATTTCATCTAGCCCATAACCCAATTGCATTTTTGCCCAAACTCTATGTGTTGTCTTGATATGTTTGGTGTTTGTTTGATAATTGTTTAATGTTTGTATAGTTGATGCTTGATAATGTATATAAATATATGTATCATAAATTGTATATGAGTCATGTTAAATTAAAGTATAATGCATATGTTATGATTTATGCATGGGCTCATTAAACCATGAATTGATATGGGTTAGGATTGATTGAATAAAATGATAAATGAAATTAAAAATTTGGTGTATTAAATGGATTGACATTTAAAATACATGTGGTTGGTATGGGTAGTATGAGACCAACACATGTGAAGGTTGGTGCATGAAAGTGGACAAATGTCTCATGCCCTCAAGGAAGTGCTAGAATCAAGGAGGAAAACAAGGAGAGAATCAACGAGGGAATCAAGGAGGTGCTAGAAAGAGGTGAGTGGAGAGAAAAGAAAGAAGAAGAGAAAGAAAAGAAGAGAAATGAAAGAATAAGAGAAAGATGGAGAGAGTTACAGGAGGAAGAACCCTGCGAGATTTTCATCAAAGAGCTAGATCTTTGGAATATACGGTCAGATTGAGCTCAAATTTTATCAGCACGTTCGTAGCTTATGGTTCTTCATTCTGGTCGGTGGAGATCTTGATCAAAGGTTTCTTCTAAGAGATCTAACCTCTCAAACAAAGCTGGTCGGAAAGTCTGGATTTCTCGCACCATTTCGCTCAAACTTATAGAACTCCTAAATCTACCATTAGATGGTTATAAAATTTGGGTATGTAGTTTAAAACCGGCATTTCTACATTATGAACGGTGAAGATCGTAATTAGAGGATTTTTCTAAGAGATATAACCTCTCAAACAAAGATGATCGGAATTTCTGGGTTTCTCGTGCCGTTTCGGGAAAACTTGTAGATCTCCTCAATCTACCGTTGGATGGATATCAAATTTTGGTATGTAGTTTATAACAGCTATTTCTGTATTCTGAACGGTAGTGATGTTTATACGTTTATTAGTTTGTGTGATATAGCCATCTGAGTTTGGGTATTTGCAGCAGGAAAGGAGAAACTGTCTGATTAGATACTTGTTCATCAAAGATACATATCTTTTCGGTCCACCGTTGGATTGGGCTGATATTTGGACAGAATGTTTGTTTCTTCACATAATTCAATCTGTACCGTTGATTTTGTGATTACATATTTCTGTTGGTAGATTGATACATCCGAACAGAATAATACATGTGAAGAATTGGTAGGGTTGCTTGTATTAGACCTAAATTTAGAATATGAACTTAGACCTTTCCAAATAGCTTGCATATCAACTATGTTGACCTAGTTGTCATTGTTGATGAACCCATGATGCAAAATCAGTGATATACATGGCTGAACATGGTGACCTAGTGTAAATCGGCAATATGGCCTAAGTATGAAAATTTTCACATTTTAGGGCTTTTGATGCTTTTGGCCTAGAATCATTGAATTGATGCAACTTATGTTTAATTAAGCATGATTAGAGTTGATTATGCTACTGATTTGGTGGTTGTGACCATATCATGGGTTAGGCCTACTTGTGATCAAGTGACCCAATTTGGGCATGTTTATGCATAAAGGAATTGAAAATCAGTATTTTTGATTAATAGAATGGATTATGAATGAGAACTATGCATTAGAGGCCTAAGTCATGTGATTTGAGTTGAATGATGGGATTAGATGAGATTTAGGCCTATTGTTTATATGTGGGCTGATTTCTGGTTGATGTGTAATGTCTATGTGATTGAGCATAGAAATTGATGTATGGTAGGATATTGATGTATGTTTCAGGATCTTGATTGGGTTGATTCGGTTTGGTGGTCGTGTGTGGTTAAATACTCTCGCGAGGCTTGGTTGTGAGTAGACTTCACTTATGATTATATCATTTATGTCATCATATCACTTATATATATTGTATGTTGAAAGCATGAATGTGTTCCAATGTTTTGAATGATGCATTGATTTGAGAAAACCTTATGACTTTGGTTGGGCCCATCTATCTGGCTAATAGGGGGACTTGACCTTGTCATAGGAGGGTTTTAAGAAGGAAATGATTGGGATCAACGGCACGGTGAAATAGACGTGTACTAGTAACCCAAATAAACATGATTGGGATCAACGGCACGGTGAAATAGACATGCACTAGTAACCCAAGGCATGTGGAATGTGGATCTAAATTGATAAGCTTTTACTTGCATCGAACTTATTATAAATGCTTGATATCTATATGTTATGAGCTTTTAGTCTTGCTACACATTGACATGCATACATGATTTTTATTGATGAGTATTGATAGCATATTTGAATTCTATTCACTGGGCACCGTTGGCTCACCCTCATTTTCCTCTTTCAGGTCCTTTTGTCCCGAATAAGGGCAAAGGAGTAGTTATATCTTGAGGACCTTGCTTGCGAGAGAATCCAAAGCCTCGATGTGAGTTGAGAGGCATTTTGATTGAATTGTGTTTTAAATTATGAAGTACTATATTTTGGATTATGTAATTATAACACTTACCACATTGTAGTATGGGTGAGTTGGGACTTGTTAGATAGACTATGTGGGCATATGACGGTTTTATTTATACCCACAATTTTGGACTTTATGAGTATGTCAATTTTAATGGACTGTAGGGATTATGATTATTATTTATGGTTTATATTTTATGGATTTTCTCTTGTCTTGGATGATTAATACGGTGGGTAGTTTTGTTTAATACCTTTTGATATCATATCGTTGTTTGGGATAAGGCTTGTAGGGTCTCAACCACCTCACGGGAGTTGAGGAGTGGTCGGAGATGCCTACGCCGGGCGTCCCGCCCCGGCATTCCGCACGCCATTCCCTGCGGGGTTGGTGGTCCGGGGAGCGGGGTCGCCACAGTTGGTATCAGAGACTGATTTTACTAGGTTTGGTTTATGTATTAGACTTAGATGACTTTGACCTAGGAATTGGGTGAGAGATTTAGGTGATTAAAAAGCTTAAA
The DNA here is from genome assembly GCA_035771175.1 of Paratinospora sagittata. Classification (NCBI taxonomy): domain Eukaryota; kingdom Viridiplantae; phylum Streptophyta; class Magnoliopsida; order Ranunculales; family Menispermaceae; genus Paratinospora; species Paratinospora sagittata. Next base: position 45,384,080 of record CM069598.1, read on the forward strand.
GGAACTAACTTAAAAGCCTTACTATCATATTTTTTGTGTGTATTATATGATATGGGTAGTTATGAGGCGGGCACTAGTGGGGCTGAGGCTAGTGAAGCTGTAGGGGCAGCAGGACCTTAAATGGTTGTACCTCAGCCTATGCCTACACCTGCTCCTATTGTTGTGGAGAACCCCACTGATCGGCGGATCAGACTGCTAGAGAAGTTCATGAAGCTAAAGCCTAAGAAATTCACTAGTGGGGTTGACTTGAAGAAGGCCGAAGATTGGCTGAAGAATGTCGAGAAGATCAGTCGCTCCTTAAAGCTTGATGAGGAATCTCAGGTTCTATGTGTTGCTCACACACTGGAGAGTGATGCAGAGGACTGGTGGCTTTCAGTGTTGGATACACACGGGACAGTGAAGAGTTGGGACACCTTCAAACGGTTGTTCTTACAGGCTTACGTTCCAGAGACTGAGAGACAGGCTAAGCAACTCGAGTTTTTGAATCTCGCACAGGGCACCATGTCAGTTAGGGAGTTAGGCAGCTCGCAGTTTATGCTCCTGGGTTAGTTCAGACACCGAGTGATAAGATTATGAGGTTCTCTTTGAACCTAAGGCCTGCGATCCGACAGGCCTTGTCTGTAACGAAAATGACTGGTTTTGCCACAGTGGTCCAGAGGACCAAACAGTATGAGTTGAGAGGCATTTTGATTGAATTGTGTTTTAAATTATGAAGTACTATATTTTGGATTATGTAATTATAACACTTACCACATTGTAGTATGGGTGAGTTGGGACTTGTTAGATAGACTATGTGGGCATATGACGGTTTTATTTGTACCCACAATTTTGGACTTTATGAGTATGTCAATTTTAATGGACTGTAGGGATTATGATTATTATTTATGGTTTATATTTTATGGATTTTCTCTTGTCTTGGATGATTAATACGGTGGGTAGTTTTGTTTAATACCTTTTGATATCATATCGTTGTTTGGGATAAGGCTTGTAGGGTCTCAACCACCTCACGGGAGTTGAGGAGTGGTCGGAGATGCCTACGCCGAGCGTCCCGCCCCGGCATTCCGCACGCCATTCCCTGCGGGGTTGGTGGTCCGGGGAGCGGGGTCGCCACAGTACTAGTATGTAATAAACAAAAAAAAAGAAAAAAAAAGACGAACAAAGTTGCAGAACGAACAAAGAGAAGAAAGAGAAGAAGAAAAAGGAGAAACGCGGGATTCGCGTCAAATTCGGACTCGCGGTAAGTGATTTTCACTCTATTTCTTCGTAAAATTGATCTCTAAGCTAGATGTAACGTTTCTAGCTGAGTAATTTTAGCTATGGGAGCTGTTTTACAATGTTTTCAACAATTTGGGTTTTGATCCAACGTGAATGAAAATCCGCTAAGAAGGTTGGAAAACACTCTCTGGACTGTCGGGACCCCGAATATGTGGTTAGATTGAATTTATGTGTTCATTTGAAACTTTTATGGCTGTTGAAAGTTAGAGTGTAGATTGGGGACCATTCCCGATGAAACTCCAGTTTAAGGCTATAGAATGGTAGAATGAACTATTGCAAGTCCATCGATGCTACTTTCATGATGTGTGGAGATCGTTTGACAATTTTAGTAAATATTTACTTTTTTGAATGAATAGTAATGACGTGAACAGTGACGTGAATAGCACTATGATCATATCTAGTGAATAAAATGGAATTAGAATCCAATGAAACTCTGGTTTGAGATCATCGAATCGTAGAGAACTGAATTCCGGTCGTTTCGATGTTAAGAACATGATTTGTGGATATGACATATGTTTTCATATGTATTTTCATGGTGAAATAACCCCATCTTAGCTGCTGAACCAGCTAGAAAATTTGAGTGTAGTCATAGTGTTTTGGTGAGTTGAAATGGTGATTCTCATGATAATCTATGGTTCATTTCAGTGTTTAAAATTGAGAGCTCAAGAGCATGGATAAATACTCTTGAGGAAGCAATTATGATGGACGTTTATTGTTGCTCGGATATATGGACTTAGAAACCCCGTGTAACCACTGTGAGTATAGTTTTCTTGATTTGGTTCTTGTATGACATTGTACACAAATAAAATGTTTGATTGTATGCATGTTATATTTCTATATAATGCATTGAGTTTTATAGATCATGAAAACTGATTTTAGCAATTGGAGTTTGTAATGATGTCATTTCATTAGGAATTAGACCCGGATGAGGTTTTGCGAGTCCTCATTGTCAGTAGGTCTGTCCTAACAAGGGTTGCGATCCTTGAAATGACTGTGAATTGGGTAATGAGAGGCTGTGGCTACCTTGTACGGCCATACAAGGGTTAGACCAGCTCTCTTGCCTTGAAAGAGGGAGATGATAAAATATTTATAAATGAGCAATATTGTGTGCACGTATATTATTTTGATGAATGGTGCATATGTGCTTTTGAAATATTTTAAATCGATTTGATAAGCCATATTTCCTAAAATGCATGCGATTGTTATGCCAAAAACTATATTCACTGAGCTGTTGTTTACTCACTCCATTTCCTCCAATATTTCAGGTATTGAGTCGAAGGGAAAAAGAAAAATCCGTGAGTGATAATCACGTGAGCCTTCGTCTGATATGTGTATGTATGCTTGAAGGAAATAGGTTATATGTTTGTTATTTTGATATATATAATTATCACCTACTATAGATATATTATCACCTAGATGGGTTGTGTGGTAATATTTATATAATGCTTGAGATAATGGAATGAGATGATCATAGATATTTATCAGGTAAGAATTTAAATTGTTGAATGAATGGAATGAATGTAAGTGGAATGATCATCTATATTTGATTTGATTTGTAGTATATTGGGAATTTTTATGAATGTCCGTTAAGGCTGACAATGTATTGTATACTGTATATAGGTATGTACAGTATATAATATACTGTGTCGATTATGACGTTAGCCTACGTCGGAGACGTCGTGACAGTAGCAAATGTTTGCAATGAACATCAGCAATGGATGGGCAAACTCATGGACTATGACTTTGAGATTCAATAAACGTCTGGTTTAGATAATAAAGCGGCGGACGCCCTATCTCGAATGAAAATGAATGTGTGGCTTTTGACATTCTCTTTACCCACGTTGCTTGATTGGGATAAGCAACTTCAGGATGATGTCCATCTTTTATGATAATCGCTTACCATAATTAAAATACTTAAAATGTTATAAAGAAAATAACATGAAATAAATAATCTCATCAACTATCATAATATTCATATTTGATTTAAAAATTATTGTATAAATTAAAACTTAAAACTCATACATTGAATATCTATCATGCAATTTTATAATATATATATATATATATATATATATATATATATATATATATATATATATATATATATTAAATTAATCAATCTAATTAACTCAATACAAATTAACCCGATGTCATGAGATTGGATTGAATTGGATTTAAAAGGTCTACTAGATGGAATAAAAAATTTTAACATTAAATATCTACACTAATACGCAATTTTATAATTTATATCTTTTTATTTTTGAAGCATTATAATTTATATCTTGGATTAACCAATTCAATTAAGTCCATCCAAACTAATTCAAAGTTTTTGAGTTGCCTTGGACCAGGTAAAAAGAGAGTATTAGATTGAATTGGGTTAAAAAGTTTTGAGAAAAGCTAATCCAATCACGAAAAAAAGAGTACAACTAAATATATATATATATATTCATTGAATTTAAAATATGTAATATACATTCATCCGTACTATACCTGTGCACGTGTGACGTATTTGGATCCGGATCCCGAACCAAAGACCCGGATTTCATACAACCCGAACCCAAAAACGACGATCTCCATTGCTTCGTGCTCAAGAGAAACGAAACACGAGCGAGCGCTCTCATGGCCATCTTCATCTCCAAGCAGCTGTTTCGTCGCCTTCGCCAAGGCTTCAACGCACCTCCCATCTCTTCTTCTTCTTCTCCTCCTTCCTGAAATCTTCAGCTTTCTCCACAAATCTCCCTCTCTCTATCAAAGTGGTTCTGATAATCTCACAATTCGCTCACAATTTCCACAATTCGCGATTCCGTTCTTGCCATCACTCGCATTTTCTTCAAAAATCAATCAAGATCTCCTCATTCCCTTCAGATCCGAGTAAATCTCGTCAGATCCGCGTCCATTTTCGTCGAAGATGTCGCACAGCGATACCGTTCCTCTACATCCTTCTTCCCAATCCGACATAGACGAGATCGAGAATCTTATCAATGCCAGCGTTCAATCCGGTCCTACTACGGTGTTGCCGGCGAGACCTCCGAGCCCTCCGAGAGCTTCGATTCCCGTATCTTCAACTCCGTTCATGACCTCCAACATCCCTCCTCCATCATACCAGAAACCATCCGCTCCCGTTGCTTCTGCTGCTTCTGCCACTGTGCCCGTTCCGCCGGCGTTGCCACCGCTGCCGATTAATTCGAGTTCTGGTTCGAATTCGCGGGGGAATATTGCGGCGAGCGGGTTCGGTTCGCCTCCGAACACGCTTACGGAGCCTGTTTGGGACACGGTGAAGAGAGACTTGTCCAGGATTGTTAGTAATTTAAAGCTGGTGGTGTTTCCAAACCCTTTTCGTGAGGATCCTGGGAAGGCCTTGAGGGATTGGGATCTTTGGGGGCCGTTCTTCTTTATTGTGTTTTTAGGGCTCACTTTGTCTTGGTCCGCGTCGGTGAAGAAGGTATGTGTTTAGAAGCAGAAGTCTTTTTTTTTTTAAAATTATGGGTGTGTTTATATGGAATGTTTTCTTTCTTTGAAAATGCAATTGGTGTTGTTTAGAATTCTGTGTTTTTGAGCTTATCAGTGCTTTAGAAGTGTAATTGTTACGTACTTACATGTTGAGTGGAAAAAACATTAAATGTAGGATTTGATGGGCTCTAAGGCATATAGATCATCCATTCATTATCAATTGGTAGCAAATGACTCCTTTACTTCGTATAAACTTAGATGCAATCTGGTATTGTAGGGAATTTACTGTCAAGATGCAACTGAACATTGTCCTTGCAGTTGTTTTACTGTAAATTCTCTGTTTTCTTTAATTATATTCCCATTAGGGGTGTTAATACTTAATAACCACTCCTTTGTTGTAAACTAAGAATACTTTGATTGGCATAGTTTATTTGGATAGACACCTTATTGGAAGCAATCGATGATCCTTTGGTCAATGTTCTGTTTTGATGGATGCATACAGGGGGAATTGGGGAAACTATACCTTAGAATCCTAATTGAGAAAGCCTTAATAAGTAGCTATACTCCTTAACTGCTCTTGTACTTATATTGGAAAGCTATAAAACAATACATTCATTTCTGATAGGTTTTTATTTGAAGATCGAACGGCATCATATTTTGCACAAAAAATGCATTTTTGAAAAAAAGTTGTGTTAAGAACAAGCTTAGCGTTTAGTTTCAAGTATACCTTCAATTTGATGATTAGTGAACTCTACAATGTTGATGTGTAAAATAAAGTGGATTTTGGTTCCAAAACATAATTTGTGATATGAGATTGAAAATATTGGAGAGCTTTGAAATTTTGTAGGATGGTTTGGGATAGTTGGCTCCTTCTAATATGTTTTAGTGTGGCTAGATGTTGATGTAAGCAATGGTTGGTATTTCCAATTTATGTAAGGTTTTAAAGTTGTTAAATCCCAAAGGACAAAAGCACTTGCGAAATTTATGATTTAATTTAGGCGTATAAATTTAGCACTAGATTATTTATGGAAGAATTGTTGATTGAAGAAAAGAAGTAAGGATTGGATCTATATAACTCTTTGTTTGCTAGATTAAAGTTGGATAGAGTTTGTGAAGCTTAGGATTGGTTTAAAGTTTTTCATCTATTCATAAGATCAATCCTATGATGTCTTAATGATGTTAGAACATGTCAATAGGGATTGATCCTACAAGTTTCTTGGATTGATCCCATTTATAATGTTTTTGACACTAAATAACATTAGTGCATGACATGATAGAAATTTTAATCTGATATGAACCCATTTTCTAAATCAAAATAAACATAAGAAAGAAAAAAAGAAAGATAACTGGTTCATTCGAGGGAACCGAAACCTCCAATAGATTCTTCAAGGGGACCCAACCTCCAAAATGAGGTCAAACCATTGATAATAAATTTATGCTCTCTCCTTTCATTAATACATTCTCCTTAAATAAGAAAAGTACATAACCACCTATAACTACTAATAACTAATTAGAACCACCCACTACTCCACAAGAGAGAGTTATTGCTCGCAAAGTAACCCCACACCCTATTTTTTTTAACTAAATAAACCTACAAAATAAAAAATAATTATTTAAGTTAAATAGAAAATATGACCGTAACATTCCACCATGCTTCCAAGACGACGTCCATGTCGATCAACACTTCCGGCACTGACCCGACTGTAGCCCTTTTCTTCTAGCGGCTTCACTCAACTATTAATATTCGATGTGCTTGTATTATGTTATTACAAATACAAAGACATCCTAATTTGGCCTTTAAGTTGTTGATGATATGGTTCCCGAACTCGTGAGGTGGTGGAGCTGATATGCCTGGCTCTGATACTAAATGACACATACCCATTTTCTGAATCTAAAAAACATAAAATTAAAAAGAACAAAGAAAGATAATTGGCTCAATTGAGGGAGCCAAGACCTCCAAATGGTTCATTTGGAGGTAACCAAAACCTCCAAAATGGATCAAACCATTAATAATAAATTTATGTTCTCCCTTTCATTAATACATTCTCCTTAAATAAGAAAAGTACATAACCACCTATAACTACTTAGAACCACCTACTACTCCACAAGATGGAGTTATTGCTCACAAAGTAACCCCACACCCTATGTTTTTTAACTTAATAAACCTATAGAATAAATAAAAAAATATTTAAGTTAAACAAAAAATATGACTGTAACATAATCATATGGTGCAAGTGGGAGAATGTTAGAAGAGTCCTACATGTTTTTTAAATTTTGAAGCAGTTAATTAGTTACCAAATAAACTCCTATTTTGATGAAAAAAGGATTTGTAAGTTACTTTGTAACCACCATATCTCTCTCCAACCATTTTGAAGGAAGTTTGTTTTTGTCAAACAACATCAAATGACTATTGAGGTCCAAATTAAAAATCTTTGTGAAAATTTGACTTTCTGTCAATAAATTGTGATATCAAATCATCATTTTTTTTTTCAATTTATCGTGACTAAATCATAGTTAGAACTTAGTGAGTTGACTCAATTTTTTTTAAATGACCTCTAGTCAAAATCAAATCCATTTACCCTTGGTGCAACCCACAGGAATTTCTAAAAGTCGTTGGAATATATTCGTTTTCTAGCCACCTTTTTTCTTAAACATTATTCAACACCACAACTTTAATCAATCATTAATTGAAATTCATATCAAGTTTAAAGGCATAGATACCACATGTAAATCCACCGTAAGAAAAACTAACCAAGATCATACATGTATGAATTTCACATAGATTGAATAAAAATTGGAAACTGAAAAGGGACTTATCGAAAGCCATTACGTTGTAATATTTGATTCTCTAGAGACCAAATTCACTCATATGGGCCTTAGTACTCATTCGATGTCATTCTATGGAAACCATATTTCACTAAAATAGGAGTTCATTTGGTAATCAATTAATCGTCCAAAACATTAAAAATTTGTGAGATATGTGGGACTCTTCTAACATTTTTTCATCATTGAAATATTTATATGATGTAAGGGTGTTGTCTCACTTTCATATACAAAGTAGAATGTTGAGGATATTTGTAATTTAATGTGTTCTAAGGATGGAATTCCTATGTATTGGAGTAATAAAAGTGCTTGTGTGCTACCCTTGAGGCAAGTTGCTGAAGAGCAGTGGAGATAATTGAAAAGTTTTAGATTGAATTTACAGCTTCTCCAAATAGGTTGAAGGATTCTATGGATCTGCCTTCATTCATTCCTCAATTATTTGGTGTTGACTTGGTTTGGTGTGTGAAAAGTCGACCCCAATTTGGCTAGACCAGTTTGATTATCCTTTTCCAAGACCTAATTTAGAATTTGAAGGTGGTGATGCTAACAATTGTGATCACTAGCTAAGTGTAAAATTGCGCTACTCCACCGAAAGCCCTTTCTTTTAATTTGCATTTTAATTCTACCTTGTTGTAAGTTGATTGACATTATCTAGATGATGACATGTTGGGTGGTTCTTCTCTTCATGGTTAAATTTTTTTCCAAAATTCGGCAAACGTTCACGAATTTTTTCTCTTTTTTTTACCATCGAAGTGCGAAGTGGATGTAAAATAAAAAATGTAAAAATTTGCCAAAGTAATTCGATAAAATTTGATAAACTTCGATAAAATTTCTATTTTTCAATTAAAAAATGCAAAAAACCGATGAAATTTGACAAAGAAGTAAAAAAATGTTATTTCATTAATTGAATACAAAAAAAATACCAATAATTATGTATTATTTTCATTCATCAACCAACATAGTAATATAAATTTTAAAGAATAATTTAACAAGCTAACAAATTACGTAGTTTATGGGATATGCATTACCAAAAAGAGAAGAAAAGAAGCAAATAAATAAATAAAGTTAAAATAAGATAAAAACTTTTAAAAGAGTTCCCAAAGCCATCTTCTTATAGTTAACTTTTATAAAACAAGATTAACAAAAATACATTTAAATAATAAACTAATAAATTAAGTACGATGGAATTCAAACTAGCAAAGTATATGGTTGAGAAACAAGCCACCACAAAATTAAATATCAAAATAAAGAAAATGAATTAAGACCAAAAGCCACCATTTCAATTCATCAACCCACTTAACAAGATTGATTTTGTTAGGTCACTTATTGGTATTTTTATGTATTAAAAGTGTCGATTTATATTAGTTTTTAGCTTATATTACAATAAATCTAGATATTTATGTATATATGCAAAAATTATCTAAACTTCTCTAATTTAGTGAATTTTTACAAAAATTCTCCGTGTCGAATTAAACTTCTCCGAATTAATTCCAATTTTCAAGTCAAGTCAAAATCGAATTTTTGATCCTTGCTTCTCTTCTAGTTCTTTTTTTTAGAAGAAACAAAATATTTGATTAACTAGTTAAAAAATAGTACAAGGGAAAAGAGGATCAAGAGTCCTCGAAACTAGAAAGCTTAATAAGGGAGGAATATAAGTTTGGGAATGTGTCAATTTGGCGGATGCAAGAATAAGATAGTAGATTTTGTTCTTGGTCTACATTTCGAATGGAAGGGTTTTGAGGTCAATAAGAGCACTTTGTGCTAAATTTATTTTGAGAAGACGAAGCTTTCTTTGTCTTTGTGTTGTGACAAAGACAAAGGGGAAGGCAACAAAGATAATGTTTCTACATGGATGGATAGTAAAGTCTAGGAGGGAATCTAGAGTTGCTAAGTTTTCTTTGGCACTTGAATTTTTGGGAGGAATTAGAGGACTATTGCAAAAGGTAGGAGAGGAAAGGTTAGTTCCCTCTTGCTCTTTATTTTGTGTGGAAGTAGGTGCTTAGGTTCTCAAGGAAATTGAGATTTGGCCAAAGAAGTGGTTAGGAAACATGGTCGTTTGGTGGTCATCAAAGAAAGCGTACTTAGAGTTTGAAGAGTGCATTTTTGTTGACACTAAGGTCACCAAAATTGATGAACCTATGCCTAAAAATGAATTGAAAAATAGAAGTTTAGGTGTTCAACACCATCTAAGCCTTATTAAATCAAAGAAAAAATATATTATGTATTATATAAAAAAGAAGAAAGTAGAGACAATTTGATTTAACAAGGCTTAGATGTTGTTAATCATCTGTTATTTTTTTCAGTTTATTTTTAGGCAAGGATCATCAACTTTTGTGACCCTTGTGTCAACCAAATGCGCTTGTGTTTGAATGGTGAGTGGTTTATGGATGTTGCATCATGATTATTCTTGTCCTTCCTTCATTGAGGTTTTGACAAAAAGGAATGGAGTAGTAATTCTTAGAATTTTTGTTGTCTTCGAAGTGTAGAGTTGATGTGTGATGTGTTTTTTGAGACTCTATTCCTGTTATGTAAGTTCATCCTTCCAAGATGTGTTATTATATTTCAATGTCTCTAAAGAATACAGTTTGAACAGGTCCTACTTGAAATTGTATGCGTACTTTGTTAATGTTTACGCTAGGCTAAGATATAATTATTGGACCTCTACCTATCAACTATAGCTTTTGAGGCAAGCTATTTTGACACAGTATTAGAGTTTTGATCTTGAAGGATGTGTTCAGACCTCTTTGCAACATTTGCTAGTTTCCCTCATTTATTATTCTTGTCTTTCCTCCCTGTTATAATTTGGACAACGTGTCTTCATGCATTTAGGGGGGAGTAAATATCTATGTTCGCTTAATATATATAGTTGAGTGTTGGGATCTGGATCTCTACCTATTCGCTATAGCTTTTAGGTCAAGCAGTTTCTAACATACTTGGTGCTTGGTGGGGGTTTTGGTGATTGTGATTTGTGACTTTATTATTATCTATTACTCCTATGAAAAGAAAGTGAGTGTAGAATTACCTCAAGCATGAGAGCGTTGGTTCGGAGGGATGACGTTGATGTGCCACTTATTTGTGCTCAATTTACCTAGTTGGAAACAAACCTGTTATCTGTCATGCACAAACTTAACCATTGTTTTGTTTTTATTTTTTTTATGTTAATTAGTTTGATCTTTTTCTATATTATTCTATTTTCCTTTCCTATAGCAGCAATGCACATTTGATCATAGTTTCATTTTTGGAGATTGTTTCCTAAAAGGAGGTGTTCTTTCCTCTTTAGGTTCAGATGGAAGCTTATTCTCAACTTTGTGAGAAGAATAAGATTAGGTCCAACGGATTAGAAATTTAGAATAAGGACATGAGAGAACCAATCACTATATTCTTTCTTTGGATATTTTTTTGACTTTTGAGAGGAAACTATAAATCATATAATGCTTTTTTTTAATAAACTTGCCGAGATTTTTCTCAATTATAGTCTCTGCAAGATGTAATAGTTGCATGTTTGTTTCCAAGGAAGTATCAAATGAGGAAAATGTGTATGGTTGAGGGAATGTGGAAAAATAGTTTCACTTATTTCTCTTTAAGAGGAAGCAAAGAATTTGTAGGATTCCCTTAATAATGTCCCACTTTTCCTTCAGCTTGTTGTGTTCTAGAATTACAGTTGTCCGGTGAAAATGAAAGTTTTAATCTCTGAAAGGACCAATTTTCCTCTTTCAATTTGTTCCTTTTTTTTTTCCCCCTTTTTCTTATTCATTATCATCATCAAGGCCACCTCCTCCTTCTTATCATCATCGTCATCGTTGTCAAGGCCACCTCCTGTTTTCATGTTCTTTTTAAATTTATACCTCATCGCGGAATATGTTTTGAGTCTCAAGAAAAACCTTTGTACCATTTCTTCCCTTCAAGACACTCCACTTGAACAGAGCCCAGCAATGTTGGCCTTGATCTCTTCATATATTCTGCACTTTTGAGTCCTCAAATTATTAGAACTTTTATATAAATCATCAAAAAATGGTGTATGGTGTATGAGAACAAATTGATGTATGACTTGGATCTACTGTTTCATATTATTATTGCATGTTCTGTCTTCTAGTTATTTTCTTCTCTAAGTTCTTAACTAACTTTTTTCTTTATGGTCTTCCAGTCTGAAGTTTTTGCTGTTGCTTTTGCACTCCTTGCAGCCGGTGCAATTATTTTAACATTGAACGTCCTACTCCTGGTAAGTGTTTTTGTTCCGTGTGTCCTCTTCATCTATATTATTGTAATCCAAACTGTAGATCTTGTCTTCCTCATTAAGTAGTTACTTGAGCATTTATCATTCTAGTTGGATGATCATGACCATAGACCAATTATACCTCGTTTTGATGGATGATGTGAATATGAGGGCAAAAGTGTAGAAATAAAAAAGAAAAAGAGGTTATTCGACCAAGCTAATATTCCTTCAATTTTGTATTACGAAGTAATAGGAATATGCACCAGTAAGTCGTTATGTTGATTCCATTTCAAATGTGAATTGCTGGATATTTTATGATATACTAGAGTGATATACCTCATTTAACTGAGGATATCATACCCTTTATGCAACTATTCATCTATTCATTGAAACCTAACAGGTGACGTTGCTGTTTCATGGTTCATTATTTCAGGGTGGACACATAATCTTCTTCCAGAGTCTTAGCCTTCTGGGTTACTGCCTGTTTCCTCTGGATATTGGTGCCGTAATCTGCATGCTTAAAGACAATGTTATAGTAAAGGTGATTGTTGTATGTGTGACATTGGCATGGAGCTCCTGGGCAGCCTATCCATTCATGAGTGCAGCAGTCAACCCTCGGAGAAAAGCACTGGCGCTCTACCCGGTTTTCCTTATGTACATCTCTGTTGGTTTCCTGATCATTGCCATCGATTAAGAACATCGAGATCAGGTTTTGATCTTATCAGCAAATGAAAATTTCTTGCAGATACAGGCATTTTATGTGCTAGTTGTTTTGTGTCCAAAATTTGACCTACTTGAATCTTTGGGATACCAATCCTCAGTTTTTCTCCTTAGTTGTATAAGCTGGTCTTGAAATGAGTTCTATCTTTTTCCTTGCTTTGTCAGTTCTTTTTGTAGTTGTATGAGGTGGTCATTGAACAGAGTTTTTCTCATATTCATTGCTTTTGTAAGTCAAAAGGGAAATTATCAAGTGATGTAATGAACATATTTTCTGTGAACCAAGTAAATCTTAGATTGGTCGACATGTTGATATGCATACTGATGTTTTTGTTCACACAATACTCCAGGCTATATGTTAGGATTGCATTTCACAATTCAAATAAATAAATTAATTAATTATTTAAAAATTTTGTACATCTCATTTCACAATTTTTTATTTTTTATTTTTTGAAAGTAAAAAATTTCATTCCAAAAGAACAGGAAGAGGAGAAGCCTCCTCGATTACAAGGTGGAGTTTCCTTTACCCGCTTGATTTCTGAGTCTTCCACAAGTTCGGCTTCCTCAGAGTGATAGTTATTTGTTTCATTGATTGCTGCAATGGCAGTTGATGAATCATTTTTCAGAATATCAATTGGGTCCCCGGTCTCTCTTGTAAACTCTAGTGCAAACCTTACCGCCATTAGTTCAGTTGAAATCATTGGTAGTAATACTTTAACTGGTTTTTTCTACTTTTTCTTGGCTTTATTGAAGGGTACCGGCTTCTTCTGGTTCTAGTCATTATTTTCTGATCTTGTATCAACACTAAAAAAAAATACTAATTGTTATGGACAAGTATATAAATTAAAAAAAAAAAGTTATAACTTAATTTTACTGTAAAACTCTTGACTTTTTTCTACATACCATAGACATAGGACACCAAGGACCATGCAAACTGTGGCGAATAGTTTTCTTTATTTATTTAGGTGCATGGACGGTATATAGTTTTTCTTCATTGATAAATTTTATACATCATCGAAAACATCTGCTGTACATCAATAGAAAAAGTCAATTTGGTGGTATTTTTAGATTACCAGCGCACAAAAAATTAATTTATTTTATTTTTTTATTTTTTATTTTTTATTTTTGCAATTTTTAGCCATTTCTGTTGAGATTTTACAACAAAAACTCGACATGCATTAATAAAATAAATTTGACTACCAAAATGATAAAAAAAATTGTATTAGAAAATAGCATGCTATATAGGCAGCTTATAAGGTTTTATGTGATATGTTTTTCAGTAACAGTATAGTTTAAATTAATAAAACAACAATTTTACAGTAAATATTGATATTCTAACATATTTTATTACACTCTAAAAACAAACAAAATAGGCGGACAGATGAAACGAGCAAAAACATTAAAATGGCCTCGCAAAAACGAATAAAACATGAAAAGAGAAAAATGTTATTTTCTAGAGAAATATCAATTTTTCTAAAGAAAATAAGAACATTGTTATTATGTATTTTAATTATCAATTTTTTTTACAAATATTTCTCTAATACTCCCTATTTTCTCACCAAAAAATAAAAATAAAATTATTTATACCATCCTCGCCTTAGAGTCCATACTATAAATTATACTCGAAGACAAGTTACTATATGGACATTTCTGTCAATATTTCAAATTTTGACCCTACAAACATTATGATTATTTCTTATTTTAAAAATTAGTTATAGGACTAAAAAAATAAAAAATCACTTCCCTCAATATCTCCTACTTTTGATATTTACATTTTTACTTTAGGATGTATTTGGTAGGTGAAATAATAGCATTTTTTTTTAGAAATTTTTTTATATTAAATTTGAAGATATTACAATTATCTAATTGAATAATTAGCTAATAATCAACTACGAGAATATTTTCTCAATAAATATTATTTTTTCAAGAAAATTTTTCTTAGTCACCAAACGCATTCTTATTCTATGTACATTTTGCCATTTGTAACTAATAATTTAGGCAAAAAATAATTATATCATAATTTAAATTTTTTAATAGAATAATTAAATCTTAATGAAAGCAGCTAAATGAACCTCACTTATAGATTATTTACACTCCAGTCATTAACACAACCTTACCCTAAAACATATATACTCTACCTACCCTAGTTAAAAATAAAAAAATCTTGAACTACCCTTCACCCTAACATACCCTACCTCAAACCCCTCTCTCGGTTTCTTCTTCTTCTCCAACAATTCTTCTATTCCAAAACCCTAGCTCTTAACTTCAAAACCTACTATTTTATCTTTTTATCTTAGTTTGAAGAATATTGGTTGTAGGGGAGCGCCATTTCGACCCTATTTGGAGCAAATCACCACTCTCCGTTTTCGAGCGTTTTTCGACGATTGATCCCTTGAATCGGTAAGAAATGCATGGTTTAATAGTTATTTTTGTTTCTATTCACTTTTATTCATGAAATGCAATATGTATGAGTATTTTTTGATGTATTTTGCACGAAAAGAACGAATGTCGTCACCATGGACGACCTTTATTCTAGGGCTGGCCACACAGGACCAACGGGTACAAGTAGGGTCGACCATTCTAGCCAACCCTACTTTATACATGTAGGTCTATCAAGGTCGACCCTACCTAAATTTTTTTTTTTAAAAAAATAGTGATTAACCATTTTATTGTGTACATATATGTCAAGGATACGCAACACTACTTCAAGTGAGCAAAGTGAGTCACACACTCGACCTACAACATCAGAGAGAAGATGTAGGCGCACTGAAACCAATTTACCGGCCATTGCAGATGTTGTTTCACAACAAGAAGAAGAGCAAATAGATGAGACAAGCACGCAACACACTGGCCAAGAGAGCCAGTACACTGAAGAAGGTGATAGTGCCCCTGTCTTATTTTCGGGAGGCCCTACCGATCCTTCTATCCTTACTAGTTTCAAGAATCATATTGTTGCAGCTATATGGGTTGGCGAAGTAAGTCTTCATCCCTAGTGTATAGTAAATCTGTTGTTGACGATTATATCTTGTTAATACTGACCATTCATATTTGTTTTGGTCGATTTTCTTTTTTGTTTATAGCATCGACCCCTACTTAGGTGCATAAATTATGGAGCACAGGTGGCTGAGTGGGATCTAGAATACCACCCTGAGCAAGAAAGCCTTAAATAAATCATAGATGGATCTGGGTTGAGTCCCCTGATCGGTTGCTCGTACACGCACACCAACAAGACACTGATTGTTGTGTTTGTGGAGAGATGACAACTATAAACAAACACATTTCACATTTTTTTTGGTGAAATGACAATTACCCTTGATGATGTTGCGATACTTCTCAACATTCCTGTCATGGGCAGATCCGTCTCAGGCATACCAATAGACAACAACGATGCGGCCGAATTATTGGTGCAAGGGCTGGAAGTTTCATTCGATGATGTGAAGGAGGAGGTCAATAAGGGGAAAGGGCAATTCGTGGCTAAGCACTGGTTGAAAGCCCGATTTGGTACCCCTAAGCAAGCAGGCGTTCCCTACCCCCCAGTGGATTGCACGATGAGGGCATTTCTATTATTTTTGCTAGGGTGCACATTGTTTTGTGACAAGACATCAACACGGGTCCCCGTCGCTTATCTTCAATTACTCATGCACGTGCACATGATTCATACGTACTCATGGGGTACCGCATGTCTTGCGTATCTGTATCGTCAACTTGGATGTGCGACGAGGACCTCAGTTTGTCAGATTGCAGGGTATCTCACATTGCTTGAGGTATATATGCATCATTTCACACTTAATGTATGTTATATATCAAAGATGTTTCAATAATGATTTTAATACAAAATGTGTATGATAGGGTTGGTTGTATGACCATTTTCCTTTAATTCGTCCTCGTGTCAACCCTTCATATCAGTATAATCTACCAAGGACGCAAATGTGGGCCCCAAAAAAAGAGATGAGATTAGCTGAAGATCACGTGGTCACACTGTGTAAGGCACTCGATATGTTACGCCCTCACGAGGTCAGTGACAAAGTTAAGGAATTCAATACAGTTTTATTTATAACTATGACTTTGAGTAACATCCTGTTATTGATTTAATTATTTATATTGAATTTGTTCAGGTTTATTGGGACTCATACTTTGATTTGAGAGAGACTCGGTCAATCTCAGAGTTTGCCTTTTTTATGGTTGTCTAAAGTGTTTGGACGTTGTGGAACCCTATCATCCTAATAGGGTTCTTCGCCAGTTAGGCCATGTACAGACAATTCTTTCATGGCCTCTTCATCCACTAAAAGCAAGTTGGGGTTCCTCAGCAGGTCAATACCAAGTGAAGTATTACTATGATCAGATATGGAAGAGATGGGATAATGGTGTACTTTTTGCCCGAGCACGGGGTGAGCGCCTACGCAGTACATGGGATGCGGGTCCAAACTACCTCGAGTGGTTTACATCTATATCTCACCCTATCATTGAGAACCCAACACGTCAGGATCCTGCCAATCCTCAACAAAGATATATGTTTGATGATGATACCACCCTCGTAATAAAGTTTGCATTCCTTTCTTTTTTCTTTATATCAAATTAGATTTATCTGTTATTCACATGTAATTGTTGATTTGCATTGGGATATGTACAACATCGAAACAGACGAGCCCTGGACATCGCATTACAATGGATGTTCATGCCTGAACCAAAAGTAACAGTTTGTAGTGTGAAAATCGCTATAAAGTCAATTGTTGGTGTTCTGTCTGGGCTGAACATCCGTGATGATGCTAAGCCTTCCTCTACGATGGAAAAAAAGCATGCGAGTAACAGTTAATTAGTGTTTGTTTATTGTATTTTTTTTAGAATGCAAGTACATGTAATGAAGTTGTTTGTTGTTTATCATGTATTTTGATACGATTTGTAAAACTTGGTGAATGAAATTCCCTTTATGTTGATACTATTGTGTATGTATTAGCTGTTATTTTCACCTTGTGTATGTATCAAGCGTGAATTCAAGACTCATTGAACACTTTTAAATCATTCAAAACTCATTAAAATTATGATTAAACTATAGTGGGTCGGGTTAAGCCCATAGGGTACGGATATCCCATCTTACGAGTGGAAAATGGTACCCCACCGCCCAAACTAACTTGAAATTATTGCAAACATGTCAAAAACTTGATGGAATGCATGATGGAAGGGGGAAATGCGAAATAACCCGAAATATATGAGGGTCGATCTTCATAGACCGACCTATTTAAAAGAAGGTTGGTCCTGTTCATCATATTTTTCGGTCGGTCCTGTTCATCATATTCTTCATAGACGGACCTTTTTTTAAATAGGTTGGTCTATAACAACCGACCATCATATTTTTCGGGTTTTTTTTGCATTTTTCCCTTCCATCATGCATTGGAATGCATTCCATCAAGTTTTTGACATGTTTGCAATAATTTCAAGTTAGTTTGGGGGGAGGGGTACGTTTCCTTACTTGTAACTCTAATGCGGGGTACGGGTACCCCACCTTACAAGTGGGAAACGGCACCCCGCCACCCAAACTAACTCGGAATTATTGCAAACATGTCAAAAACTTGATGAAATGCATGATGGAAAGGGAAAATGCTAAAAAACCCAGGAAAAGTAAGGGTCCGCCGACATAGACCGACCAATTTAAAGGGGGTCAGTCATGTTCAACCGAACAGAGAAGTTCTTGTCTAACTTTGAAGACTGACTCTCCTTCACCAGCGTCAGTCCTTGATGGCCGACCCTAATATTTCCCTGGTTTTTTGCATTTTCCTCTTCCATCATGCATTGGGATGCATTCCATCAAGTTTTTGACATGTTTACAATAATTTCGAGTTAGTTTGGGCGGCGGAGTACCATTCCCAACTCATAACTGTAATGTGGGGTACCAACATTAAAGGGGTTTTGACATGATAGCGCACTATAAATACAAAAAAGATTTTTGTTTCCTACAATGATAATGCGCTAATGTCGTACCTCACCCGGACCCTACATTACAATTACGAGTGGAGAACGGTACCCCGCCGCCCAAACTAACTCAAAATTATTGCAAACATGTCCAAAACTTGATGAAATGCATCCCAATGCATGATGGAAGGAAAAAATGCGAAAAAAACTCAAGAAATATTAGAGTCAATCATCAAGGACCGACTTTGGTGAAGGAGGGTCGGTCTTTGAAGTTCGACCAGAACCTCTCTGTTCGATTGAATAGGACCGACCCCCATTTAAATAGGTCGGTCTGTGACGATCGACCCTCACTTTTCCCAGATTTTTTTGCATTTCCTCCTTCCATCATGCATTGAGATGCATTTCATCAAGTTTTGACATGTTTACAATAATTCCGAGTTAGTTTGGGCGGCAGGGTACCGTTCCCCACTCGTATGGTGAACTTTGACGTAACATACATATATACAGAAAAAGAATAACAATTCTAACATCCAAAACAACATAGCACCATTTGAAAACAACAAATTTGTCTATATCATCAACATCGAAGTCAATTACATCTTTTATATCCACATTTCAAAAAAAGAAAGTCTATACATATGTACATTTCCAAAAAGAAAAAAACTTAACTAAACATGTCAACATTTCCAAAAAAATATGCTGACATCCCCTTACATATCAGCATATCTACATCCCTCTACATCCCTCTACATATCAACATTTTCAAAAATACAACAAGTCTAAACATGTCAACATTTCTGAAAAAACATGTTGACATCCCCCTACATATCAACATTTCCAAAATAACTAGTCATCGTCTAAGTCAACTACTATATCTTGTCTATGACTCACATTGCTTGTCATTTTGTTATCATCAACATTGAAAACAAAATAAGAGATTTTCCATCCATGTGCTTGTCGTAGTCGGAATCTACGCCAATCTGGCGATATAAGAGGTATCGGTAATGCAGGGGCAAAAGTAACCTATGGAAAGTACAATATTATAATCATTATTTTCATTATTCTATAATTTACATTGAAACAAAATACAAAAAAAAATATTTTTTACCTGCAAAAAGTGGTTATCATTCAAGTAACCAATGCCAATCACTGGCCTCAATGGGATTGGTGGAGGTTTGGTTATGAGGGGCAAAAATGTAAGACCTTGCTGCATAGATAAAAGTACCAACACGACATTGTATATTGATGCTATCAACAACCCCATATCTGCGAAAGTCATCCACTTCTCTTCTGGTGCCACAGGGTCACTACACTGTAAAGAACTCATAATCTCTTAAACCCTCTCAACACTACCGAAAAACGTTGTGTAGTGTGCCTCAAACCTTTATACCTCTCTCAATAAGTCACCTCTGACTTCGCTCCAAGTGTTTGTTCCCACACCCGTGACTCGATACCTACAATGTCCATCGACCATAACCTCTCTGACATGTGCTATGTGCTGTTGCCAGCCAGGAGGGAGTTGATCTAGATATCCATGAGACATGTTCAAGCATGTCTTGTGGACCTTCCTTGGTTCATCATTCTTCAGTCTTGTCATTTGCAATGATGAGAATGATGAACAGGTGGTGTACGCAAACACATGCTCAAAAAATGAGGGATCTCATTTTGTAGACCGATCACTCTTCCTAGTCAGCTGTTATTTTGTTTTCTTCTTATGTACGGGCACAGTGAGAAAAAAGGTCGATGGAACAACTATCTCTCTGATTTTTTGTACAATTCTAGCTCTTTCAGAGGCATTAGAACTATTAAATTTATCTTTAAGTAGACCCAACTCAGCCCTAAAATTGAAATCCATCTCGTTGTCCTCTACTTTCACAGGAGTAAGATCTTGCTTTTTTCAATAGGCATCCACATCAGTTAAAGGTATGGGCATGCTAGATTGCTTACATAAAGCAAGCTCGTGTACGCATGACAATCCATGTGTTCTGCGTACCACACATCTACATAAATTTCGGTCCAACCTAACACTCTCAACACGAGCTAACTCTTCTCATATCTTATCTAGTGCAGCTCTAGAGATGAACCCACCCAAATGCATGAATATAGAATTTTGGAAGTGATACTGAACAATATTCAAACTTTTTCAAATGATGACTTGATCTCTATGTCTTCCAAAGCCAACATTGTATTGATTGCAGTCCATGATGTCTTGAAGTTGCCTTGAGAAGACCCTAAAGTTCTCTTCAGCTTGGAATGTGCACTCTCCACCCTATTGGTTGTAGTATTGCCAAGGTGCATAAATTGACCTGTCCACACCTTCACAAATCTTTTCCTGTGGGGTACCAACCACGTCGTATCGATGTACGTAATAATCTCAGGGTACTCAACATACTCTTCAAGCAATACATTTTTTTGATGATTGTATTCCTCCACTGTATCAGAAAAAACCAATTCATTCCACTTCATCATAAAAGCTTTAAAGTCCTTATTCTTTGCAAACTTGCTCTTTGAGTTGGCCAACACGTTCTTGTTTATGTGCCATGTACATAACAAATTCATTGTATTAGGAAACACACATGGAACAACATTCATCAAGGTCAAATCTCTGTCTGTCACAACTATCTTAGGAAAAGACCACCCATCCAACAACTCCCTCAATTTTGTAGTGCCCACATGTAATTTTCTTTATTTTTAGATGTCGTATACACAAATGCCACTGAAAATGTCATATTCGTCGATGTGACCCCAATAATCTCCAGTAATGAAAATCTGTATTTGTTCGTCTTGTATGTACAGTCCATCAGAAGCACATACGGGAAACACCTCAAAAGATCCACTGAAACAGAATGAGCCCAAAATATATCTTCAACAATATCAGTGTCTTCTTCGCACCTGTGCCACTCGACGTACTTCTCTTACTCTAACTTGTGCAACAGTTGTTGCATCTGAGATTTGCCTCCATACTCGAACAACCTATGCTTGTGTCTGGCATTGTATATTGTCTTCAGTGTCGATGCATTACTGACACTTTTTTCCTTTAAAGTCATCAATATGTTTTTTGGTCGGGCATACTCTTTGACATTTGTATCATGACTTTTACTTCATCATTATTCAACCTTCCGGCATATGATTGTCCTTCAAAGTACTTCGCAGAGGGGTGGCTATAGTTGTCACATGCAACTTTTAACATCTACTCACCGTCCCGAGGATTCTTGCCTTTTAACAAGAAAAGGTATCCACACTTCTTCGTGCTAGTTTGACTTCTGTTTGCCTTCTTACCAACGGAAGATAGCTAAGCAGTGGATCTATGACGACTAAACCATTCATTCTGCCAACCTCTTGGACCTAAGAAACAAGTTTCTCCCGTATACTAAACTCCTTGTCGTGGTGAACTGTTCGGTGTAATCAATGACCATTGCAAGTTATTCACCCTGAAACTATGTTGAATTTTATAATCAGACAATAAATAAATAAAAATTTTCATTGACGGCGTCAAATACACCCAAATGCATAAAATAACAATTGCATGCACAAAAAATTGGATAAGTGTAATAAACAGGAAAGTCGGCCAATTAGGACCGACCGTTGTACAGTACAGTCGGCTTATTATGACCGACCCTCATAAAGAAAGGTCAGCCACAAATGACCGACTCTACTGTACAATGGTCGGCCTCGCAGGGCCGACCTTCAACCAGATTTTTTTGAAAAAAAAAATTGTTATTTCCATTCGCACACAACCAAAACTTACCTCTCCTTGATGTACGTCGTCAAGGGAACAATCTTCTTTGGCCATATTGATTGAAATGTGTGTTACTGGTGTTATTTTTTGAATGATTTAACCTAGAAAATCAAACAATCACCCATTCAACAAAACATCCAAAAAAACCGTTGAACATTGGCCAAAAAACTCTTGCAATAGTCTACTTACCACGATTACGAAGTGTAGAGAAATGCAATGACATTGCTTGGGCATTGGCGTTGGAGAGAAGAAGAAGAACTGGTGGTGTTACCGTTGTAGAGAAGAAGAAGACGGTGGGGTGGGGTGAGAATAGGTGGGGTGAGAATAGGAGGGGTGTCTTTTTTGTTTTTTTTTAAGATTAGTTTAGTAAATTTGATTGAGGGTATTTTAGGAATAAGCAAAAAAATGTGGACTAAGGTATAGATAGTCCATAAGTAGGGTCCATCTAGTTGTTCTCATCTTAAGTAGGATCCATCTAGCTGCTCTCATCTTAATTAATGAATTTTAGCACGTGTTCTTTAGCACAAAAAAAACACGAGCTAGAAAAACTAATAAGATTGAAATAAATGTGGGGAATTCTTTAATTTCAAAGAACATTGGTCAAGAGTAGTTGTGTCACGCCCTGGGTTGCACAGCGTGCCCCCTACCCAGACGCGGGCGCACCACCACGACCGCAGTCGTGTGGCGAACGCCTAGCCATAGTACCACATAATATTGTCTCCTGGCCACCCGGCGCACGGATCGCGACCACCCTTTGTCTGCCACTATTCACTCATGAATAGTGCAGTTCAGTGGTTACTCAGAATGCGAAATTAGACTCCTTAAGGGAGGTCTCGAGTTCGATTCTGGGGGAGGCCCTTTACTATTCATGAGTGAATAGTAGGGACAAATAATCGTTTCGATGTAGACCAGCTGCGGTTGGGTTGCTACATGGCGATAGGACAATATTATGGATCCATAATGGCTAGGCGTTCGCTCCCGCTGCGGTGGAAGTGCGCCCGCGTCTGGGTAGGGGGCACGCTGTGCAACCCAGGGCGTGACAAGTTGACTTGGTCAAGGGCCATGGCTACTGATATTCAACCCCAAAACGAACTCTAACATGAATAAAACTCTTGGAAAATTTACCAAAATAACATCCTAAAAATATCATTTTACGGGAACAACATGTTTGTTAAAAATTTATATCCATGGCATGTCTAACCCTATAAAATGTCTAAAATACCCTCTTTTTTTTAACCCTATAGTGTATAGCGGGCTATTGAATGGGATAGCGTGCTATAGCCAATTTTCTAGAAAACTGTAATTTTGATTTTTCAACCCTATAGTGTGTTATCAACGCTAATAGCTCGTTATTGCTTTATGGAAAGTTTTGGCAAATTGATGAATAGGGGGTTATAGGATCTTATAGCGCGTTATTGGTTTCTGATTTTGAAAAAATCAATATTTTGACATTCAAGAACCATTCCATTGAGTCAAAACACTTTGATATAAGATTAAACATTTTTAAATCATTCAAAACTCATTGAAATTGTGATTAAAACCTTTTGAAAACCATTTTGACAAAATCAAATGTAGGATCAAGTTGGTTTTAAAAACTTTTGAGAAAATGTGATTTTGACGAGAACTCATGCAAATATGACTCAAACAAGTTTGAAACATAGACCAAATATGTTTGAATAGCCCTAGCTTTCCAAAGAGTCTTTCAAGAGAAGAAAGTCGTGATTCTTGCATTGCACAGACAATTGTAACTTTATAATAGAAATATATCGTTTTGAACTAATGTTTCTAATATATGAATACACACTAACAAAACATTTATTAATATATTCATAAGCTTTACAAAAAATAATTATTTGCATTTGATTCTAGAAAACATCTATAAATTTGATGAACATGAACAGAACATGGATGCAACAGATTTAGAAGAAAAAGAAGTTGGGCAACCTCAAACATCCAATGATGAAAAAGATGAGAATGCAAAGAAAGACGCCCATGTTGAAGAAAGTGAAAGGCCGTTGAAATGACTGATATATTGGTGATATCAAAATTGATATAATTTTATTTTTATCATTTGATATAACTAATATGTTTATGATTATTATCTATTGGTAATATTAAAACTGATTTATCAGTCATAACGCATATATAGACAAGACTAATACATCGGTCATATTTCCGTCGTATAAATATATGAGCGATACATCGGTTATATCAAAACTGATACATTTGTCATATATCTATAACTAGATATAACTGATATATCAGTAATATTAGAATCGATCCATCGATCATTTTTGTCGTGGAATAAAAATATAACTAAATATGACTGATATATCGGTAATATCAAAATCGATACATCAGTCGTTTCTGTCGCGGAATAAAGATATAACTAGATATGACTGATAAATCGGTAGTACCAGAACTGATATATTAGCCAAATGTCTGCAACTAGAAATTGATATATCTAGGTTTTGGTGTTTAATCGTTGCATTTAAGAGGGTTTAGATTTGGCTGCCGTTATGTAATTTTTGCCGAAAGTAAGTAAAATAACAAACTTGAAGAAATAATAAACATTAAAATGATTTAAACCTTCATTTCATTTTGATGTGAAAGAGCTTGGATTACTTTTGGATGTCATAAAAATACTCGCAAAAACTTTATAATTTTAAGATTATTTTTTATTTTTGAAGTGAAGAAAACTGATTGTAACAATTGTAGATCGATTATTTATTAAGATGAATATTTAGCAATTAAAGCAAGTAGGCAGTGGATGTCGTGGAATAAAGATAGTTTGAAATTTAATAAGGCATTTTAAACTTTTTACATTGCCAAACATGCCATAAATATGAGTTTATAACAAACATGTAAAATAGTATTTTTAATATGCCATTTGGGTAAATTTCCCAAAACTCTTATTATCAGGAGAAGCTACTACGAGTATTTTTTGTTTTTTGTTTTCGTTTTCGCCTGAGTTTCAGGCACAAGAACGAGGATGCTCCGGTTCCGGTGATCTCCGATCAGTTTTCATCGTCTCCAGCGCCGGAATATTGGTACCAGCGATGAGTAGGACTCTACCGTTCGATGTCGATTCTCATCGACCGATCCGAACTGCTGCTTTAATGGAGGAAAACAAGTTATATCCACAAATCGAATTTGATGAATTCGAGCCGTTGAAGCCTAGGGTTTCTCCTGTTGAGCACTGTAAAGATGAAGTAGACGTTCAGAAACCTGCTTCTGAATTGGTAATTTCTCTTTTCTTCTTCGTCTCTATTATTTATTAGTCAAAATTTATTTTATTTTGTTGTTTATTCTTGCATGATTGAGAGGGTAATTTGAATTATTTTAGGGATTTTTTTTTTCAATTGAATTTGGTGGTTGGATTTAATTGATAAAAAATGAAAACATAAATTTGAACTACAGATAGTTGTTTTGATTAGGTTGTTATTGTTATTGTAGAAATAAAATCTATTCAAATAAATCGTAGTGCGGAAGTGTTACCTAACGTTTTGATATCTGTGATGCTCACGATGAGATTTGAAGCACAGATGTACGACTTCAATCTTGATTCCACAGCCCACGTACTCTTTTCAGAATAATGCCAATCACAAGTCAAAGTCCCTGCTTTTTGGTTTTCACCAAAAAGATCTCACACACCTCACGGTAACTCCAAAATTTCTCTCTTATCAATTGACGCTCTCAAGGAGTCATATAATACATGAGATAACCACACTGTGAAACAAACTCACTACACGTCAGCTTAACCAACTCTGCCTAACATAACAAACCACATGGCAGAAGAATCTCCAACTCAGCAAACCACCTGATTCTCTTAACTACTGCACATGGGAGCTCTCTCTCCAGAGAAGTCTAGAACCATCTTCTGATATGAATTTGTTACACAATGTAGATCAGATTCTTGCCACCTGTAATTGATCCTAGCGTCAGTGTTCACTCTTGTAATTGTTTCTTCTCTATAAATAAAACCATACAAAAGCTCAATAGTTCTTTGAGCTGAGTTTTATTTTCACATATGGTATCAAAGCTTCTTTAGGCTAAACGCCATGGCTGAATCTGGATCTCCTTCCTCCGTTTCCAACTCTACAACAATAACTCGATCTTCTCAAAATAAACCAATGTTCACCTCATCTTTTGGCAATCTCAGCCAACCCATGTCCATCAAATTGGACAGGCATAATTACTTACCATGGAAATCTCTTGTTCTACCTATAATCAAAGGACATAAACTAGAGGGCTATCTTCTTGGAACAAAACCATGCCCACCTGCCATGATTGCATCTCCAAAAGAAAATGGCACAGGAGACGACTACTGTCTCAACCCAGAATATGAAGAGTGGGTTAGTCATGACCAACTATTGTTTGGTTGGATACTTAATTTTCTAACGGAATCAGTTGCTGCACAAATCATCGGATACACCACATCTCAAGGAGCATGGAGAGCTATCAAAGCCCTCTGTGGAGCACACAACAAAGCTCGAATTCAGCTGTGTCGCACTGGACTACAAACCACTAGGAAAGGATCCATGACAATGGTCCAATACCTTTCGAAGATGAAAGAATTTGCAGACTCTTTAACAGCCGCAGGGACTCCATTTCCCACATCAGATTTGGTATCTTGCACATTGGCTGGATTAGGAACCGAATACTTGCCAACCATCACTCTTCTCCAGGAGTAGGACTCTCTCTCTTGGCCTGATCTTCATTCCTCTCTACTCAACTATGACAGTCACCTGGAGCAGCTAACACATTAAACAATCTTTGTATCTCAACAAATGCCACTGCTAACTTAACCATTAGCAAACCTGTTGCTTAATATCACAAGGCAAATTCTCGCCCGGGAGTTGTTGCTTCTTCAGAACCTCGATCTCAGATACCGGGTGGTCGTAACTCTTCACAGGAACATAAGCGTGGTGGTGGTCGTTTTAGAGGGAGAGGGGGAAGATCAAATGGTTTCCGACCTACGTGCCAAATCTGTGGCAAATATGGCCATTCGATAGCCATATGTTACTATCGTACTGATTTCACATATATGGGCAATTCCACCTCCTCTTCACCTCAACCTGGAGCTTTTCTTGCCACTCCAGAAGCAACTTTTGATCCTGCTTGGCTTCTTGATAGCGGTGCTAACAATCATGTCACCATTGATTCTGGCAACTTGATGTCACGAACTGATTATGAGGGTAAGAACACGTTAACAGTTGGTGATGGCTCTTGCTTATCCATCTCCCATGTTGGTACATCTGCTATTCCCTCCCAAACTTCACCTTTGGTTTTGAATGACGTCCTTTGTGTTCCTTCAATTCATAGAAACTTGCTTAGCATTTCTAAATTATTTCCCTGTTAATTCTGTGTTTGTTGAATTTCACTCTAACTTTTGGTGTGTGAAGGACAAACTATCCAACCGGGTTCTACTTCACGGGACAACTAAGGACGATCTTTATTGCTACTACCCATCTAAGGCCCCTGTCAAGTGTTCCATTGCTGCTCATACTCAGTCTCCCAGTACATCTATATGTTCTTTTACTGCTTCCATTAGTGATCTCTGGCATCATAGATTAGGTCATCCGTCTTCTAAGGTGCTTACTCAAGTCTTATCTTGTTGTAACCCAAAATTCTCATTAAATAAAGAGATCCAGTTTTGTAATGCTTGTCAATTAGGCAAAGCTCATAAACTTTCATTTACACGCTCTTCCACTCGAGCAGCTCATCCTCTAGAACCGGTGCACACAGACTTATGGGGTCCTGCACCCATTGCATCTCATCTTGGGTTCAAATACTATATTTATTTCATTGATGATCATACATGTTTTACATGGCTTTATCCTCTTAAATTGAAATCTGAGGCCGTTGTTGCATTTCATCAATTTAAGAAACTGGTTGAGTTAAAATTCAATGCCAAATTAAAATGTTTGCAATCTGATTGGGGGGTTGAATATCGTATTTTCTCATCATTTCTTGTTCAAAATGGGATTGAATTTCGTCACCCTTGCCCTCATGAACATGAACAACATGGGAGAGCGGAGAGAAAGCATCGCCATATCATTGAGGTGGCCCTTACACTCCTTGCTCAAGCTCGGTTACCAGTTCATTTTTTGGTGGGAAGCAGCCCACACTGCTGTATACATCATAAATAGGCTGCCCACACCAGTGCTAAATGGCTCTAGTCCTTATCAGTTGCTTCATAACACATTGCCGAATTATAAATTTCTCAAGTGCTTCGGATGTTCTTGCTACCCGTGCTTGTGACCATATCAAGCTCAGAAGTTCCAATATCACTTCACAGAGTGTCTTTTTAGGCTACAACGACTCCCATAAAGGCTATAGATGTCTCAGCTCATCCGACAGAATATACATCTCATGTAATGCTATATTTAATGATGATGTTTTTCCATATGAAATATTATTCTCATCATCTATACCTGCAACATCAATGTCTCCTCCACACACAATGGTCCTACTGCCCTTTTCTTCCAATATAAAACCTCCTACACCTACCTGTTCACCCTTGGTACTTAGTTCCCAATCTACTCAACTTTCTCCCACTACCCAACCAACCCCACCATCTGTTACACCTCCCCTGCAGCCACCTATTCAAAACACTCACCACATGATAACAAGAGCCAAAGCTGGAATTCACAAGCCTAAACTCTATAATGTAGATTTGTCTGAGACATCTGAGCCATCATCTGTATCAGAAGCATTGACCTCTACTAAATGGAGACAAGCCATGCTTGATGAGTATAAGGCTCTCATGACCAACAACACTTGGGAACTTGTGCCACCTTCTCCTGAGCAACATCTAGTGGGCTGTCGTTGGATTTTCAAACTGAAACTCAACTTCGATGGTTCCATTAGTAGGCACAAGGCCCGACTTGTAGCCAAGGGCTATCATCAATCTCCCGGGATTGATTTTGGTGAGACATTCAGTCTGGTAATAAAGACATCTATAGTTCGTGTTGTTCTATCTCTTGTTGTGGCTCTGAATTGGAAAAATCGTCAATTAGACGTCAACAACGTGTTTCTCAATGGTGTATTGCAAGAACAGGTTTTCATGTCTCAACCCGAAAGTTTTATCGATCCTTCGAAACCTTCCTATGTCTGTCAACTACGAAAGGCTCTCTATGGTTTGAAACAGGCACCTCGTGCTTGGTTCGAACGCCTTCGGACCACGTTACTCTCTTGGCATTTTCAACAATCCAAAGCAGATTCCTCGCTCTTCATGCTTCACTTATCCTCTTCAGCACTGTTTCTGCTAGTATATGTTGATGATATATTAATAACAGGGTCAGACACCACTTTGATCACTTCTCTGGTTCGCAAGCTCAATGATGTTTTTGCCCTTAAGGATCTCGGTGATCTCCACTACTTCCTCGGCATAAAGGTCTATAGAGATAAGTATGTTTCAGATCTTTTACATCGATTGGGGATGGATCATTTGAAGTCTTGCGACACACCGGCAGCCGTGGGTAAACAATTATCGTTATCTGATGGAGAACCATTCTCCAATCCTACTCTATTTAGAAGTGCAGTAGGGCACTTCAATATCTCACCTATACATGTATGGATATTGCTTTCATCACCAACAAGCTCGGCCAATTTATGCACAAACCAACAGTTGTCCACTGGCAAGCAGTCAAGCGTGTACTACGCTATCTCACTGGCACACGTACTTCATGTTTACATCTCTCGCCCAACTCCTCCTTTTCCTTGACAGGATATACAAATGTCGATTGGGCTTCATCACCTAATGATAGGAGATCAATTGGTGGTTACTGTATCTTTTTTGGCTCGTGCTTAGTGTCATGGCAATCAAGAAAATAGTCTGTTGTCGCTCGTTCCAGCGCTGAATTCGAGTATAGAGCTATGGCACATGCTGCGTCCGAGATTACTTGGCTGCAATCCCTTCTTGCTGAGGTACATGTCTCCTTTTCATCTAGTTCGGTGTTGTGGTGTGACAACATGAGTGCAAATGCCTTAGCTACCAACCCCGTGTTTCATGCACGCACGAAGCATATTGAGCTAGACGTTCACTTTGTTGGTGACAAGGTCTTCAACCACCAGCTTGATGTTCGACACGTCCTCTCTTGCGATCAACTAGCTTATTGTCTCACTAAACCACTTACAGCTTATCGGTTTCAGTTTCTTCGTAACAATCTCGGCGTTGTGAAACAAGCTCACTACACGTCAGCTCAACCAACTCTGCCCAACATAACAAACCACATAGAAGAATCTTCAACTCAACAAACCACCTGATTCTCTTAACTACTGCACATGGGAGCTCTCTCTCCAGAGAAGTCTAGAACCATCTTCTGTTATGAATTTGTTACACAATTTAGATCAGATTCTTGCCACCTGTAATTGATCCTAGCGTCACTGTTCACTCTTGTAATTGTTTCTTCTCTATAAATAAAACCATACGAAAGCTCAATAGTTCTTTGAGCTGAGTTTTATTTTCACATACACACATCCCACAAATGAAGGGAAAGTGGTGCCACAACTTATAGTTACATATCCCACTCTCACTATTCTAGGGAGTGGGAATCTCTTTTTTGAGATATTAGTGGGATAAGATAAAAAGAATCTTTATCTTATTGATATTTGTGGAACCCACTTTGTGGGCCTACATGGATCAAATATTTCCTACATCTCCCACTCGCACATGATGTGTAGAAGGAGATAAGGTCGAACACAACATGGGTGCCCTCTAAATTTGATTCTTAATCTCCCACTCGCACATGGTGTGATTGACGATCAGTGTAATCGTAAATGGGCCGTGCGATCGTGAGAACACTTGTAAACAAGAGCTCTTATACTAGAAACTTATGAGGAGCCAACATAGAGCATCAACTTCCTTTTAGTAATATGGTGTCTCATAATGCCCCAGATCCATTTGTCCTACCCAATCAATGTATTCACCATCCCTCCAGGGCAATTCCTTGATATCTCATCTAACAATATAGTCTTACTGACATTACTAAAAAGGTTCGAAACTTTGACTTTGCTCTACATTTCGACCTTTAAAAATCGAAATTAATTTGGGGAAGTTCGAGAAGTTTTGGAGAATTATTGTAAAAATTCGCCAACTTAGAGAAATTTAAAGAATTTCTATATAGATGTTAAAATATGCATAATTACTATTAGAAATGATGAAAACAAACATAAATAAATACTTTTCACATATAAAAGTATAAATATAATGGTTTGAAACATGTGTTTTTACATTAACAATGTTTTTAACGCACTTTGCACATGTTATGAATTTTACATTATTTATTTGTATCCAAGGATCGTAACTTCGATTTCGGCTTGACTTCGGTCACTTGAAAATTGGAATTAATTTGGAGAATTTTTGAAAAAATTCGCTAAATTACAGATTTATACATATATAACATCTTATAGTTTCTTTTTTAAAAAAAAGAGAAGTTCAGAAAATTTTTGTATATATGCTTAAATATGTAGATTTATTGTAATATAAGCTAAAAATTAATATAAATAAACACTTTTAATACATAAAAATACCAATAAGTGACCTAACAAAATCAATCTTGTTAAGTGGGTTGATGAATTTGAAATGGTGGCTTTTGGTCTTAATTCATTTTCTTTGTTTTGATATTTAATTTTGTAGTGGCTTGCTTCTCAACCATATACTTTGCTAGTTTGAATTCCATCATGCTTAATTTATTAGTTTATTATTTAAATGTATTTTTTTTAATCTTGTTTTATAAGAGTTAACTAAAAGAAAATGACTATGGGAACTCTTTTAATTTATTTTTAAATTTTTATCTTATTTCAACTTTATTTATTTATTTTTTTTGCTTCTTTTCTTCTTTTTTTGGTAAAGGATATCCCATAAACTACATAATTTGTTAGCTTATTAAATTATTTTTTTAAATTTATATTGCTATGTTGGTTGATGAAGTTGAAAATAATACATAATTATTGATATTTTTTTGTTTTCTATTGATGAAATAACATTTTTTTACTTCTCTGTTGAATTTCATCAAATTTTGTTGAATTTTATCGAATTTTTTGTCGAATTTTTGCATTTTTTATTTTACATCCATTTCGCACTTCGATGGTAAAAAAAGGGAAAATAATTTGTGGAAGTTCACCGAATTTCGGGAAATTTTTGAACCATGATTGCTAACTCTATGTTGCAACATTAGTATCGGGCGATAAAGAGTATACTGTTGAGGTGTGATGCTAAATGATCTTCCTTTCACCCTCAAACCACTAGGTTTGGTATTAATCGTTTACCCAGTTATGTCCCGTAAAGTTCGAATCAATCATGACCTTAGGTTACTTACCAAAGTAGCGAACATTAAAACTTCACTTCGTAGTGTAGTCAAACGTAACGAAGGGCATTTCTTTAGTCACATATAGATATGGACTTCTTTGAACTCACATAGTGAGGAAGCAGGGATGATTCTCTCATTTTCAAAGTGGTCGACTTACACATGTAATACAAAATTACATGCTACAGTGGAGTAACTCTACTCATAAGAGCGTATGTTCAACTAAAAAAACACTATACAAATTTCTTTTAGTCCATTTGCGACTATGCGCCTAACTGTGTTCCTTTAAAGCTCGCATATTGAGTGTAATGCGCCAAGAAATGAATCTTATATTTGGTTCTGAACAACAGGCTTAATGGATAGTGGGTTAATCCATTAACGATCCTTATTGACCTCATCTTGACTTTAATCAAGGCGACACTTCATTATAAATGACCTATTGCTATCGAAAGCAACATTAGTCGAATGTGTCATCTCTGCTCGCTGTACATCAAGCGCCAGAGGTGATTGCTTGTGTGAGGGAGCTAATCAAGCCTGTGAACATACTAACAGGTTGTGTCATTAATAGATCAAATACAAATAAAAATAGACAAATAGTGGGAAGATTTATTAAATGATCTATAATTAGAAGTCTGTTACAAAATGAAATTTACAACCTACACAAACCCAAGGATTTAACATGCTGAAGAAATACATCTCTGGCAATTGGCTTAGTCAATGGATCAACCACCATTCTATGCGTAGGGATATATTGTATACAGACTTCATCACGTGTTATTATGTCTCGAACAAAATTATACTTGATGTCAATATGCTTGGTTTTGCCACGATACTTTGGATCTTTAGTATTTGCAATTGCAGCTTGGCTATCACTGTGAATAATGACAGGTTTTGTTGTGTTTTTAACCATTTGAAGATCTTCTAGAAACCGTCGTAGCCAAACTGCCTTTTGAACTGCTGCTAAACAAGCAACAAATTTTGCTTCCATAGTAGAAAGAGCAATACATGTTTTGCTTCTTACTACTCCATGAGATAGCTCCATTGTTCAACAGGAAAGCATATCCAGAAGTTAATTTGCTTTCATCTGGATCACCACCCCAATCAGCATTGGAGTATCCCATTGGTAACAAAGGCATATATCCATTGTTCCTTTTAAGTATCGTAGAATTAGCTTCACCGCTTTTCAATGTGCTTCACCGGGATTTGATTAATGACGGCTGACTAAACCAACAACATAAGATATATTCGGGCGTAAGGGTGAGCACAGGTTGGGTTTGGCCCCAAACCCAACCCGATCCGCAATTGTCGGGTGGCATCACAACCAGCCCGATGCCACCCGACATCACCCAAAAAGGGGGTTTCACCCGACCCTATTACGTACGGGTCGAGTTGATCGGGTTAACCCTATTTTGTAAAATCGATTCTCATTTCATCTCCAGAAGCCTTGAAGAACGAGCATTAAAATGAAACATTAAACTCCAACATTACAATGCTGAAACCAATCAACCAAAAAAAAGAAGAAAGAAAGAAAGAAAGAAAGAAAGAAAGAAAAAACCCTATTCACAATGGTGTTTTTGGCGCGGTACTTGGACCTGTTCACGAATTTCATTTCTGTGTACAACACGGTGATGAAGATTGTGTTCATTGTGAGCTCCTTGGCGACCCTATTCCAATAATAACTCAAAAAAAAAAAAAAAAAAAGAAAGAAAGAAGAAGAAGAAGAAGAAGAAGAAGAAGAAGAAGAAGAAGAAGAAGGACACAATAGCAGCGGCGGCACAAAAGGGAGGGGTTTTTGAAGAAAGAAGAAGACGGCAACAACGACACAAGGGGGCGTTTTTCCAAAAAGAATGGCTGAATGGGGGAGGCGTGAGAAAGAGATGAATGGCTGAAATTAGGTTTTTTTTAGGTTCACTTTAAGTAGCGAGTTGGGTCGGGTACCGCGGTCGGTTTTCCTCTAAACCCAAACCCGACCTGAAAATTTTGGGTCTTTAAGTTTTAGACCCAACTCACCCAATCTACTAAGGCAAACCCGACCCAACGTGACTTTTTTTTTGTGCGGGTCGGTCGGGTTGGGTCGAGTTTGTGGGTGACATGCTCACCCCTATCGGGCGTGTACACATCATAGCATACATGAGGCTTCCAATAGCACTTGCATATGGAACTTTGGACATCTTTTCTTTTTCAGTTGGAGTCTTAGGACACATTTCTTGACTAAGGTGTGTACTTTTTATTATTGGTGTATTAATGGGCTTGCAATCTTTCATGTTAAACGTTCAAGGATAGTTTTAATGTACTGTTCTTGTGACATTGCTAAAATCCTTTTCAAACGATTTCTATGTATCTTCGCACCCAGTATGAAGTTAGCTTCGCTCATGTCTTTCATATCAAAAGTTGAAGACAACCAATCTTTAATTATGACAATGAGACTCATGTCATTTCCAGCAAGGAGAATATCATTTTCATATAAGGATAAGAAGGCAAATTGAGCATTTGAACGTTTGATGTAAATACAACGATCTTCATCTGTCATTGTAAATCCATTGGATGCTACTGCTTGATGAAATCTTAAATACCACTGCCTGGATGATTGTTTTAGACCATATATAGATCGTTTGAGCTTGCAAACTTTGTGCTCTTGATCTTTGTCAACAAACCCCGTAGGTTGTTGCATGTATATTTTTTCATCTAGTTCTCTGTTCAGAAATGCAGTCTTTACATCCATTTGATGTAGTTCTAAATCCAAATATGCAACGATTGCCAAAAGTAAACGGATAGATACAAATCTCACTACTAGTGAGAAAGTTTCTTCATAGTCTATCCCTTCTTGCTGGGAATAGCCCTTAGCAACCAAACGTGCCTTATATCTTTCTATTAATCCATCAACTTTGCATTTGATTTTAAGAACCCATTTGTTCCCAATCACTTTCCGCCCAGATGAAAGATCAACCAAGTCCCAGACATGGTTTTGTTTCATTGACTCCATTTCTTCCGTCATTGCTTTCATCCATTGATCCCTAACATTTGATGTTAGAGCTTGTTGTACCAATTTTGGCTCACTATCATCATATGGAGCTATCATAAAAGCTTCTCCCTCAATCTTAAATCGACGACAAGGGATGCTTATACGAGTGTTCCTACACAACTGTTCTTGAGGAAGGAATGTTGGTGGTTCTCTGCTCCCACTTGGATGAAGTTCATTTTGAACTTCATTTGATGTTAAATCTTCATTCGCCTCTATTGATGCAATAAGATTTTCTGGATCTAATTCATATAAAGGAAAATCATCTGTTGCATCATTTTTGCTAGGGAATTCATTTTCTATGAAAGTAGCATCTCTTGATTCAAACTCAGTGAAAATGTTCTCTTCATTTTCACCTATGAACACATAACCTTTAGAGTGTTCTGAGTATTTAATAAATATTGATTTCTTACCACGTGGTCCCAATTTTCCATATAGTATGGAAGGCGAATGTACATATGTTGTAGACCCCCAAGATCGCAGACTGCTCAAGTCAGGTTTTTCACCTGTCAAGAGCTCATATGGAGTAGAGGGTACCGATTTTGATGAAACATGGTTAAGGATGTACACAACAGTCAAAAAGCATCCCCCCAATAAGAAATTGGAAGATTAGCTTGTGCCATCATTGAGCGACCCATATCCAATAAGGTTCTATTCCTGCGTTCTGCAACACCATTTTGTTGCGGGGTACCTGGAATGGTAAGCTGACCTGCTATTCCCTTTTCATCACAAAATTCTTTAAACTGATCAGAAAGATATTATCTACCTCGATCTGTTTTGAACGCTTTGACATGTTTTTCTAGTTGATTCTCCACCAGCGATACATATCGTTTGAAGCAATCTAATGCTTCAGATTTGTGGGATATTAAATATATATATCCAAAACGTGAGAAATCATCAATGAATGTGATGAAATATGTAGCACCATGCCTTGCTCTAACACTCATTGGACCACAAATATCAGAATGAATCAATTGTAATGGTTGTTCGACTCTTAAAGCTCTACCAAAAGGTTTTCTGGCAGCTTTATCAGCCAAACAATGAGTACATATAGTCAAGTCAATTCTCGTTTGAGAGCCTAATAGACCCTCTCGAGCCAATCTATTCATTCTTTCTTGCCCAATATAACCTAGTCTAGCATGCCAAACATTCACATCTAAAATTGAATTGAGGAAGATGAAATATACGATAAACTTGCATTAACAGAAGAATTTAAGTAGTTAGTTTCCAACACAATGAAACCATAAAAAATATGTCCAAAACCATAAAGTTGTGTTCCCAAATATAAAATCACACCATCGGTACTGAAATTCAAAGTGAAACCTAAACTTAGGACTACAACTAAAATTAAATTTTTTCTGAATCATGAAGAAGTAGGATCTTTCTACCACGCAACATCAACTTGCATGTTCCTATCCCTCTGACGACAACCTTATTATTGTTTCTTACGAAAATCCATCGAGCTCCCACTAGAATCTGACGGTATTCTATGAAAGCCCCTCAGTCTTTCGCTATGTGGTCCATTGTTTACTGAATCACATCCTATGTGGATTATTGACTCGAGAGCAACAGACCACATAGCGAAAGACCGAGGGGCTTTCATAGAATACCGTCATATTCCAGTGGGAGCTTGATGAATTTTTGTAAGAAACAATAATAAGGTTGTCGTTAGAGGGATTGGAACATGCAAGTTGATGTTGCGTGGTAGAAAGATCCTACTTCTTCATGATGTCCTATATGCACCGGATATCAGAAAAAATTTAATTTCAGTTGTAGTCCTTCTAAGTTTGGGTTTCACTTTGAATTTCAGTATCGATGGTGTGATTTTATATTTGGGAACACAACTTTATGGTTTTGGACATATTTTTTATGGTTTCATTGTGTTGGAAACTAACTACTTAAATTCTTCTGTTAATGCAAGTTTATCTTATATTTCATCTTCCTCAATTCAATTTTAGATGTGAATGTTTGGCATGCTAGACTAGGTCATATTGGGCAAGAAAGAATGAATAGATTGGCTCGAGAGGGTCTATTAGGTTCTCAAACGAGAATTGACTTGCCTATATGTACTCATTGTTTGGCTGATAAAGCTGCCAGAAAACCTTTTGGTAGAGCTTTAAGAGTCGAACAACCATTACAATTGATTCATTCTGATATTTGTGGTCCAATGAGTGTTAGAGCAAGGCATGGTGCTACATATTTCATCACATTCATTGATGATTTCTCACGTTTTGGATATATATATTTAATATCCCACAAATCTGAAGCATTAGATTGCTTCAAACGACATGTATCGCTGGTGGAGAATCAACTAGAAAAACATGTCAAAGCGTTCAAAACAGATCGAGGTAGATAATATATTTCCGATCAGTTTAAAGAATTTTGTGATGAAAAGGGAATAGCAGGTCAGCTTACCATTCCAGGTACCCTGCAACAAAATGGTGTTGCAGAACGCAGGAATTGAACCTTATTGGATATGGTTCGCTCAATGATGGCACAAGCTAATCTTCAAAATCTTTAATTATGACAATACTGCCTCTTGAAAGGACTATTTTTTTTAATTAATTAATTAATTATTTTATTATTATTATTTTTTAAATCGAATGGTGGTGGTGGTGGTTGCCGCCATTTCGACGCACCACCACCTCTTCGAGAACAGGGGGAGCGCCAGTATCTGGCAACCATCAAGGGATGTCGTCGGTTTTCGGCGCCTCTTTTTTTCTTTTTCTTTTTCTTTTTATTCATAAAGAAAAATGGTGGTGGCGGCGGTGGCTGCTGCCTTTACCAGCGCCACCACCACCACCCCAAATCCCCTTCTTTTTTTTAATGCTTTACAAATATATATATATATCCACCCTATCATGATCTTGCCATATTTGTTTTTCCTTAAACATGCATAATAAAAACAAACATGATTCAAGAATAAAATATTCATTCACCACAGATACAAAAACGTCATAATTGGCTCTCATACCAATGTAGAAATAAAATATATTCAAATAAATCGTAGTGTAGAAGTGTTACTGAACGTTTCAATATCTGTGATGCTCACGATGAGATTTGAAGCACGGATGTATGATTTCAATCTTGATTCCATAGCCCAAGTACTCTTTTCAGAATAATCGCAATCACAAGTCAAAGTCTCAGCTTTTTGGTTTTCACCAAAAAGATCTCACACACACCTCACGTAACTCCAAAATTTCCCTCTTATCAATTGACTCTCTCAAGGAGTTATATAATACATGAGATAACCACACATACAACAAATCAAGGGAAAGTGGTGCCACAACTTGTAGTTACGTATCCCACTCCCACTATTCTAGGGAGTGAGAATATCTTTTTTGAGATATTAGTGGGATAAGATAAAAAGAATCTTTATCTTATCGATATTTTGTGGGTCCCACTTTGTGGGCCCAGATGGATTAAATATTTCCAATAGTTATGATACAGGATAAAACTAGTTTGGTATGGATTCTGGGCTTCTATATCAGTAGATACTCTTTTTTTTCATTCCCTTGGGAGGCATTCATGACAATATTCCTAGTCTAATGAGAAAAGTTTAGTAAAATCTGGACCATCTAAATGCATGCTTAATTTGTGCTCAACTAATATGTTTGAAGATATTAAAACGTATTGATGGTGATTAAGGTGAAGAAAATAATTTACTGTACTGCTAGATTCTCCTTACATAATCATGATGTGGCAATGTTACAGTGCTAGAAAATGAGAATAAGAAATTGATGTAGATTTAACTCGAACAAGGAATTAAGTAAATTGATTGTGTCTGTTCCTTTTGTGCTTCTTACTTAAGCAACTTGTATTGGTTCCTTTGAAGATTCTTAAGTGTAGTCTAATAGAGGCAAAATTTATGTATATCCTTTGTAAATGGGATTTTTCTTAAAAGTATCAAAGCTTACCAACTCAACTTAACTAAGGCTTTTCTCAACTACGCAAGGTTGACTACATGAATATACTTCCTCCACTTCACCCTATCAAGAGCTTCATTCTATTAAGAGCTAAGTTGACAATTAAATGTCTTTAAACACTGTTGGTCCCAAGCCCGAATAAAAGGAGGAAAGTTTTGTTAGGTAGCTTATAGCAAGCGTAAAACCTTGTCAGATCAACTATAACTAAGTTTACAAACTGATACGAGAAAGAAGAAGACATAATTTTCAAAGTAAAAAGCTGGTTGTGCAAATTCTTGTTTTGTAAAAGGGTTTTTAGCGCGAAACCTCTCTCTCTCTCTCTCTCTCTCTCTCTCTCTTTTTCTCT
This sequence comes from Paratinospora sagittata, assembly GCA_035771175.1. Lineage (NCBI taxonomy): Eukaryota > Viridiplantae > Streptophyta > Magnoliopsida > Ranunculales > Menispermaceae > Paratinospora > Paratinospora sagittata. The sequence goes on from CM069598.1 coordinate 45,423,808, forward strand.
TCTATTACTCTATCTCCTTTCCATCCGTCTTCTTCACCCCTTGTTTGCACCTCATCATTGCCTTGGAGAACCTATTTGCTAACACACGCATTTGTTCATGTCTCCTACCTCTCTAGCTTGCAAATTCATGGTTACTAGAAGCAACATGTTTTCATGGTGATTTTGTAGTGTTCACCATAGTGAATGGATGACTTGACTGCTTCTGTATACAACTCAAGTTACTCAACTCAACTCAATAAAGCCTTTTCTTAACTTTGTGGGGTTGGCCACGTGAATCTGCTTCCTCAAATCCACCTAATCAATGTTTAAGTCGACATTTAAAATATAAGTGGTTGTATCTTTCTTAACTATCTCTCTGTGTTATTCTAAGTCTTCTTCTATCTCTATTATTACCATGGATTATTAATAGACCACTCTTCCTAACTGGTGCATTCAAAGTCTTAGTTATATGTGTTCGGAACACCTTAATCGGTTTTCTCTCATTTTGTCTCCAGTTGAGCTACTTTTACCATTTCTTGAATATGTTCAAACCACCTTAATTGGCTTTCTCACATTTTTCCAATTGGCTTTTATTATTTCTTGAATATGCTCATTTTTAATTTTGTCCCATTTCTGTATTATGCATCTTTCTATAAGTGCTAAAGTTAGGGTCTTGCCAAAAAATGATATAGTTATTCTAGGTTAATTTTATTGAAATTTCGCAAGAAAAATGTGAAAATGCTTGACTAAAAATTATGTTCACATTCAAATTGATAATGATGAATGGAGAAGGACAGAAAAAGACGGGTGGAGAAGGTGATGGAGAAAGAGAAGAACAAAACGGTGAGTTGTGTGCTAAATTTCACTTTACTACAAGGGTAGTTTCCTATCCTTTTCACAACTCCTCTAATTCTTTGGTATATGGTAGGTTTTTTTACTTTTTTGCATCATTTGGTAAATTTTTAATAAAAAAACATGATCTCGTATTGCTAACGGACTATACACATGCTTGCTTAGTTGATTTTTTGTCTTTTTTTTCCTTTTCAATTTGATCAAAGTGAACTTTCCTATAGTTTCACTTTGGTTTGCAAATGATTATAGAAAATGCAATACCTTAAGTTTGACTATGAGATTTTGATTGATTCTAAGCTATGGCATTTTTCTTGGATGTTTGCTTAGTTATCTACGGAGGACTGTGAGAACATTGCTTCCATGGAGACAATGGGTTCCCAAAATCAAGAAATGGCCCAATACCAAGAATATGGGAGTGACATAACTCAAGGTACTGAGCATGAAGCACAGAAAAAAAGAATCTCAAATAGTGGCCATCAGAAACAAGGTAGATATTTCTATTATGAGTCACCACTCTCTGAAGAAACTGGGGATTGGATACCCATTTCAGTTCCCCCCTTGTCAGAAAGTGAGCATGAAGCGTGGAGCACAGGCTTTGGTTCCAAAAACAGTTTCTTACTTGAAGAAGACACGGGGTGGAGTCAATTTGTTGGGGACGAGAAGCAACTGACCATGTGGGATGTAGTACTTGAAATGTTACTTGCAGCTCGTGGGAAGTTGAACTCTCTTTCTCTAGTCCATGTCTATGGATATCAGATTTCCTGGATGTCGAATCATCTTCTTGAGCAAACCTGGAAAGACGTGGCTCAAAATCTTACTCAGGCAAACTTTGCCAAGACTATGGAAATTCTTGAAGCAGAGCCACCAAAATGGTTGTCTGACAGTGTCGCTTCTGCATGCATGCTATGTAGCATTCGTTTTCATCCCATAATTTGTTCCAGACATCACTGCAGGTTCTGTGGTGGATTATTTTGCAGTGAATGTTCTAAAGGAAGAAGCTTAATGCCTGTGAAGTTTCGTTTAAGGGATCCTCAACGGGTATGTGATGTCTGTTGTGTGCGGCTTGGGTCTGTTCAGTCATACTTAATAGACCAAGTTAGTCATGCTGCACAATTGCCAACCCATGACCTGACAGACCTCAGTACTTTAAGATCATGGGTAAATTTTCCATGGGGGCAGTCCATGGAGTATGAGATTTACAAGGCTGCAAATACCATACGGGATTATAATAAGGTTTGGTTTTGGCTGCCCTTCTTTAATTTTTTCTTGATGCTTTCTTTTGCTGTATGGAACTTTTGAAAGCACCAACTTAAAGAAAATAATACTGAATTCAGCAAAAGTGATTTTGTGAGGCAGGGAATAGTCTTAAAATATATTGCATGATTTGTCGACACCCTCAAAGTAACTCTTTGAGCTCCTTATTATATAGATGGTTACTGTTATGTGCTTCTCCATATGCTATCTGATTTTGTATAGGGAGAGAAGTGGTGGACTAAAGAGTTAGTTCCATATATTATCTTTGATAGATACCTTTAGGTATATTTCAGGATTCTTTGAAATAATACAGATATAATATTAATTCACACTAACAAGAGCTTCAAGAATTCAAGCTTTTTCACAATCACAACAGTTCTCAAAAGTGTTCTCAATAAATCCATCTACTAAAAATGATACTTAAACTAAATACTCAACTCAAGCTAGGCCGTTGCCCAACTACATGGGGTTGGCTGCATGAATTTACTTCCTCCATCAAAAACCCATTTTATAACTAAATGATGCAAACAAATTAAATGAATTCCAAGCAAATAAAAATAAAAATAAAAAATAAAAAAAATAAAATGTGAAGCTTTCAAAAACCAATCCTTGAGCATGCATGCAACTTGCTGTATGATCGATCTTGACAATCGTTGAATCGATTCTAACTTTTTCTCTTTCAATTAGGCATTTGCTAAAAACTTCAACCCTAAAGCTATATATGCTAAATTGAAATCATTAGCCACAAATGTTTTTGTCATTTTGAATTTATCAAGCTTAAACCTTAAACACCAAATTTCATGCACATTTGCAAACCATAGAGGATTCAAGATTAGCTTCTTCATATAAGGTTTCTTCTTTAAGTGGTTTAATTTCACTCTGGAGGCACTCCAAAGGACTGGCTAGACATTTGCAAGTGCAGTGATCCCAACACACCTAGCATTTTGAGGGGGTTGAACTTCCTAACTACATTTATGTGGTTTGGAGTTGTTATTGTTAAGAAAAATAAAATAATAAATAACACAAGATGTAACGTGGTTCGGCTTTATGGCCTACATCCACGGGAGAAGAGAGAGGATATTTATTCTTGTATTTTGTCTTAATGGAGGGATTCCATATATATAGACATACAGGGCTATGTACTTATAGCTACATTTACAATTTTAGTAACTGCTATATTCCTTAAAGGAAATAAATCCTTAAGGAAATAATTCTGTACAGGAAACAAATCTATACAGGAAATAAGTTTGTATAGGAAACAAATCTCAACACTCCCCCTCAAGCTGGTGAATAAAGGTTTATCATTCCCAGCTTGGACACATTTGCTTGAAATGCAGTATGATTTAACCCTTTAGTGAGCATATCGGCGAGCTGATTATTGGTAGACACATATGGAGTACAGATCAACCCACTATCAAGCTTCTCTTTAATAAAGTGTCTATCAATCTCTATATGCTTGGTTCGATCATGTTGGACTAGGTTAGATTTATTGTCACAATAGAGTCTCATAGGGCCATTCCAGTGTATCTTCAAATCTGTCAAAATTATCTGCAACCATAATAGCTCACTAACTCCTTGTGCCATTGCTCGGAATTCTGCTTCAGCACTAGATCTGGCCACTACATTCTGTTTTTTACTTCGCCATGTCACCAAATTCCCACCAAGAAACATACAATATCCAGTAGTTGATCTTCTGTCAACTACTGAACCAGCATAGTCTGAATCAGTATATGCTTCAAGAACCATTCCTTTGTGTCTTTTAAATAAGATGCCCTGTCCTGGAGTCCCTTTAAGATACTGTAGAACGCAATTAGCTGCTTGCAAATGAATATCTTTAGGATTGTGCATGAACTGACTTATTACACTCACTGCATATGCAATATCAGGTCTTGTGTGAGAGAGATAGATGAGTCTTCCTACTAGTCTTTGATACATCTCTTTATTAACAGTCAGCGCTTCTTCAACTTCTCCAAGCTTGTGATTAAGATCAATAGGAGTATTCATTGGTTTGTATGCTAGCTTCCCTGTTTCTTTAAGAAGGTCTGTAATGTACTTCTGTTGAGAGATAAAGATTCTCTGTTTAGAGTGTGCCACTTCAATCCCTAAGAAGTATTTCAATCTCCCTAGTTCCTTGATCTCAAATTCCTCGGTCAAACATCGCTTCAAATTTTGTCTCTCGTTTTCATTATTTCCTGTCATGATGATGTCATCAACATACACTAATAGAGCTGTAACTCCCCCTGAAGTCGAGTGCTTAATAAACAGAGTGTGATCTCCTTGGCTTTGTTTATATCCCATACTTGTCATTACTTTGGCAAATCGATCAAACCATGCCCTCGAAGATTGTTTAAGTCCATACAGGGCCTTTTTTAATTTGCACACTTTATCAGTGGTGCCAAATCCTAGAGGCACTTCCATATAGATTTCTTCCTCTAAATCCCCGTGTAAAAATGTGTTTTTTACATCAAATTGTTGCAGATCCCAGTCATAATTAGCTGCCAATGACAAAAGAAGTCTCACAGTATTCATTTTTGCAACTGGAGCAAATGTCTCTTGATAGTCCACACCATATGTCTGAGTATATCCTTTGGCTACCAATCTTGCCTTGTAGCGCTCTAGGGACCCATCTGCTTTGTATTTTACTGTATAAACCCATTTGCATCCAACAGGTTTCTTTCCTGGAGGCAAGTCTACCAACTCCCATGTTGTATTTTTCTCCAGGGCTTCCATTTCCACATTCATAGCTTGTTTCCAATTTGTATTAGATAAAGCCTTGGATAATGACGTAGGAGTCTGGATATTATTCAGGCTGGTAAGGAAACTCTTATGGGTTGGTGAGAACTTCTCAAAGGATACAACATGAGATAGTAGATACAAGGGATGTTTAGTGCATTCCCTTGTTCCCTTTCTAATGGCAATGGGAAGGTCATTGTCAGGTTCAGAGGCAAAAAGATTATTGTTAGTTTCAGGAACTAATGAAATTTGTAAGGAGGGTTCAGGATTTGTTACCTCATTCTCAGAGATTGGTTCAGATTCTTGAGCTTGCATCGGTTCAGGAGCTGCGGCTTTATTCCTTGAGTACACTTGTCCAGTCATCCGATCCTTAGGTTCGTCATTGGGTATAGGGGTTGTAGGAGATTCAGGTTTGGTTTGTTGGAGGGTAAAGGGGTCAAAAGGATCAAAAGGGTTATCAAGGGAGTTCCGATCCTTATCTTCCATGATGTCATTCTCCCCTGGAAGAGGAGGAGCGGAAAAATAAGGCTCAGGCTCACAGAAAGTGACATCGGCTGAGACAAAGAATTTCTTTGATGGTGGATGATAACATTTATATCCCTTTTGAGTGGAAGAGTATCCGACAAAAACACACTTAAGAGCTCTAGGGTCCAACTTTCCCTTGTTGGGTTGGTGAACATGGACAAATGAAACACACCCAAATATTTTAGGTATAAGATTATTAGAGATTTTAAGCTTAGGATAAAATTGATGTAGCTTTTCCATAGGACTTTTGAAATCAAGGGTCCGGGATGGTAAACGGTTAATAAGATGTGTTGCAGTAAGGACAGCTTCCCCCCAATAGGACTTAGGCATATTATTCTGAAATAAAAAGGCTCGGGTTGCATCAAGTAGGTGACCGTTTTTTCTTTCAGCAACTCCATTTTGTTGTGGTGTGTAAACACATGATGATTCATGAAGGATCCCCTCAGTTTGGACATAGTTGGTCAATGTTTGATTAAAATAGTTTCTAGCATTGTCAGATCGAAATCTCTTGATTTTAACACCAAACTGGGTGTGTATCATGTTATGGAAGGTAGGTAGAATAAAGCTCACATCGGATTTTTGTTTTAATAAGAATATCCACGAGACTCTAGTACAATCATCAATAAAGGACACAAACCATCGCGCTCCAGAAACATTAGGTATTGGAGAGGGACCCCAAATATCACTATGAATGAGATCAAAAGGATCTGAACTTCTGTCATTATTAAGTGGAAAAGATATACGTTTGTGTTTCGCAAGTTCACACACTTCATACTGAAAATTTTCAACATTCAGAGATTGAAACAAAAAAGGAAACATGATTTTAAGAGATCGAAAAGAAGGATGGCCAAGGCGGCGATGATGGAGCCATAGTTTTTCTTTATTGGAAAGTTTGTGCTCAGAGAGAAATGAAGTGGTACTCTTAATAGGATGTATTGGTGTCTCAAGGTAATATAACCCGTCCTGTTCCTTAGCATGTCCAATTATCGTCCCCAAGTCCTGGTCTTGAAATGCACAATAAGTAGGGAAGAAGGTTACATTATAACTCAAATCATGGTCAGTTTTTTAATAGAGATAAGATTAGTAGATAGTTTAGGAACATGAAGAACATTTCTGAGTGTAAGGGTGGGGCTAATGTGAACATCACCTATACCAGCAACTGTGGTTAAGGATCCATCAGCTGTGGCTATTTTCCGACTACTAGGACATGGGTTGTAGGTATGAAATATATTGGGAGAATTGGTCATGTGATCAGTAGCACCGGAATCTATAACCCAAGAGTTAGCAAAAGATTTATCCAAGATGTTAAATCCAATAGAAATAGGAAAATTACCTGAATGGGCGAATGAGTTGGTACCTGAGGGTTTTCCAAGAGTGTCAAGTAGAGTTCTCAATCTCTTGATCTCATCTAAGAGAGTGCTCTTCAATTGATTGTACACTGGACATCTTTCTTTTGGCTCACGTACCGATGGAAGCAGCAACAACAATAATAATGCCTGGTCAAATTCTTCAATAACAGCGATGAACGCCAAACAAGCCTCTCTTTGGCAATGAAGGCCGAAAATGGAGGCTGATGTCTATATATATATATATATATTTATTTATTTTTTTATTTTTTCAGGAAAAAGAAGAAGGAAGAAGAAGAGATGCAGAACGTTGATGGCTCGCACGAACCAGGAACCAGGAACCAGGAACAGTCGCACGAAGAAGAAAGAAGAAGAGACTGACGAAGGTGATGAACCAGGAATAGTCGCCCGAACCAGGAACAGTCGCACGAAGAAGATGTACGAAGAAGACGAACACAGATCGAAGATGAGGAAGAACACAGTTGCAGATCGAAGATGAAGATGAAGAAGACGAAGAATATGTAAAGAAGAAGATGAAGAAGACGAACACAGATCGAAGATGAGGAAGAACACAGTTGCAGAATGAAGAAGAAGATGAAATGGCGATTGACGATGCGATTAGCAGCAGCAGTTGCAGATCGCGATTGAAATGGATATGGAAGACTGCGATGCGTTTGCAGTTGCAGGCGAACCAGTTCGCAATGTGCGATGATACCCTGTTCTCAGTCAATGAATCGAAAACTGAGTTGATCGTGATGACGAAGAGAAAGAAAGAAGAAAGAAAGAAGACGAAGACGAAGATCTGTTGTCGACGATACTCTGCTGTCGACGGCGATACTCTGCAGAAACCAGGGTTTAAGGATCGCGATTTTGCGAAGTTGTGGCAACAGCGGTGAAGAGCAGTGATAGTAGTGATCGAAACCAGGCTGAACAACAACAACGGCAGTGATCGTTGATGAAGTTCTTGGCGATGAAGGGTAGAAGTCTCGTCCCGGTGATAAAGGAAGCCGAGGATCTCCACGAAGAAGACGATGAACAGTATTTTGAGTTTAGAGCCGATGAAAAAGTTGCAGAATGTTCACCGCGATTTGCAGGCGATCCAGATCGCGATGTGCAGGCGATTTGCAGTAGGCAGTTGAGTCTGGTACGAGAAACCAGTGTGTTTTTCGGCAGTTCTGTCGATCGATCTTCAATCGGCGTCGAACCTCCAATTTGTAACAGAAGACGATAACGAAGACGATGAACAGTAACAGAGGTGTTGAAGACGATGAAGACGATGAACAGTAACAGAGGCGATGAAGACGTTGAACTTCAAATGGCTGGATCACGATTTGCAGAAGACAAATCGATCCAGTTGCAGCGGCGGCAAAGATGACGATGTGGTTTTCACGCTAGCGATGAATGTTCCGACAGTGACGGCAATGAAGGCCACTCAAGAGGATTCCGACGATGAATGCCGACAACAATGATTTCAACGATGAAGGTCGAAACAAATTTCCTAGTAATAAAAACCTAGGTCTCTTATACCATGTTAAGAAAAATAAAATAATAAACGACACAAGATGTAACGTGGTTCGGCTTTATGGCCTACATCCACGGGAGAAGAGAGAGGATATTTATTTTTGTGTTTTGTCTTAATGGAGGGACTCCATATATATAGACATACAGGGCTATGTACTTATAGCTACGTTTACAATTTTAGTAACTGCTATATTCCTTAAAGGAAATAAATCCTTAAGGAAATAATTCTGTACAGGAAACAAATCTATACAAGAAATAAGTTTGTATAGGAAATAAATCTCAACAGTTATGGTTACTGAATTGGACTTAGAGCAACACGTAGCTTGATGTTGATAAAAATATGTCGTATTCTCTTTAGTGTCTTCACGTAGGAGAAGTTTGCCTCCATTTTTATTAATGGTCTTGCGTTCTCGTTTGGCCTCATGTAGGGTTGCTAGATTTTTTTTTCCAGAGTTACTTTTGTAATCTTATGCACTTTCCTCCTAGAAATCTGAGGCTCTCATAAGGTCAACTCTTCTAGTGAGTCTTAATTCCATAGTTGGTGTTGTTAGTAGTTGGGATTCCACAAGGCTTTCATGAGGAGTTGATAGTGTTTGTATACTTTGCTTCTATTATTGTATTTGTTTGTACCTTTAGGAAGGAATTCAGTTCTTGCATCCTCAAAGACAGAGAGGACTTATAGTATGTCACTTTGAACATGGAACTTTCGTATCTACTTGGACCAAGAATTGATACAGGTTGAGTTTTGACATTTCAGTTGCTGCATGGGTGGAGGCTTTGTTGTCTAATAGTGATTATTTCTTGCTGTTATTATTTCTTCATTGATGTCTTCTTTGTTGGTACTTTATTTTTTTGCCTTATTGCTGCTTGGTCATCTCAGCTACTTTGCTTTAAGATTTTATATTTATTTTTAAAAAAAAGGTGAATGTGCAAAGAAGACTGATACTAACATGAGTGCAAAGTAGCACTTCGTTCCAGCTGAAGGAACTAATGAATGGTGGGAGGTAGGTTCACAATGAGTAAAAAGAGATTTTTCCTAGATATAGATCAATGTGCTTTTACTAGGGATGTGGCTTATCTAGTGCCAGGAATACTTTAATTAGAAAGAAAAATTTTGACAACCATACATGTCCCTCCAAGTTGTTTCTATCAAGCAATTTTAAGTTGGTTCCTTTCTCTTCCTTTTAAATACAATCTGGTGAAATTTTCTATGAATAATTTGAGTACATCTTTTTTTTTTTGGTTAATCAAATTAATATTTTCATATATATTCTTGTACTTGTATCACTATCACTCAAGTACTCAACTAACCAGATAAACATTCCTCAGGTGGGTTCTCTGAAACCTGAAAGGACAATTCCAGCTGTCATTCTAAGGAACGCAAAAGGCCTTGCAATACTTACTGTAGTGAAGGTTGGGGTCCTTTGTACCTACAACATTGGGACAGGACTTGTTGTTGCACGCAGAGGAGATGGATCATGGTCACCGCCCTCTGCCATTTCCTCTTTTGGTGCTGGATGGGGAGCTCAGGTAAAATGCCTCTCTATTGCTCTGTTTTTTTTTTTTTTTTTCAATATAAGGTTTATAGTTTTACTATTAAGCGTGAGCTTCATGGACCCTATAAATAGAGTTGTTTCCTTGTTGGGTTTAGCCTTTCTTTTAAGAACTTTTTTTTTTTTTTTTTTATAGTAGATATAAATATGGTAGAACCGTAGAAGTAAGAGAGCAATAATCATCTAGTAGAAATAGTCAGAGAATTATATTTTCCTAATGGCAAGACCTTTTATGGCTATTTAAATGAGAATTATGCGTCTCATGAACAAGGAGATATGATTTTAGCTTATATTTGTTTCTCAAATGCATCCATGTAGGGTTAGTTACTGGTTCATTTTATAGAAATAGTTATGCCATTACCTCCAACTTTCCAGCAATATGTTAGGTTCATTCATTTATTTATTTATTTGGGGGTGGGAGGGAAGAAGTGAACTTTTGAGAGATACTTCTCATGAAGATCTTTATTCTCTTAAAGGTGATGAAAGGCATCCATTTTTTTGTATCACATTTTCTATCTTCTATTAATTTGATTGTGCATCATGCCATCATCTAAGTGTGTTCTTGTTCTTATACTGGTCAGCGCATTCCAGTTGTCTTGACTTCAACCATAATGTGTTTGAACTCTGTGATCGTATTCTATTGTTCCTCAATGTCATGGAATATACTTGTGGTGGGAACTCTTATATACGATGAATGCTTAAAAACTGTCCTTTCTTATTAAGGGTTGACTTATGTACAGGCTGGAGGAGAGTTGACTGATTTTATAATAGTGTTGAAAACAAAAAATGCTGTCAAGACATTTAGTGGAAACATTCATTTCTCAGTTGGAGCAGGTTTAAGTGCAGCAGCTGGTGTAGTTGGGAGAGCAGTTGAAGCTGATCTACGTGCTGGAGATGGAAGTTATGCCGCTTGCTATACATACAGTTGCAGTAAAGGTACAGCTTTCCGCCTTTCCCCATTATCCTATTTTTTGCTACTTCTGTGATAATCCTTTTGGGTTTTAGCTGGATTTTGATTTAACAATTTCATTTATATCTCCTGATGATTGGAGGAAACTACTGCATCACAGTAGGGATCTTACGGTAGAATAAGAAAATAAGAAACTATGTTTCATTCTTCAATTAACAGACTACAATTTTGAACTTTTTACTTCTTTTTTTTTTTTTTCATTTCCCAATTTCTCCTTGCCCATGCCTCGTAGACAATGCCAAAAAAAAAAAAAAAACACCTTGAATTGTATTTATCTACTTGTTTATTTGTCTAGATGCAACACTAAACTGAAAATAAACACCAAATGAACTTCAAAGTGGCTAATTTAAGGTGGGTCAGTATGTACATAAGCTGGATAAAATCTCATTAATCACCATAAAATGTATTGTTGGCTTTATATCAGGAGATGAACTACATCCTACAGATGCATAAATTTTTCATTCAGCAATCATTTTGCAATGTTCTTTTAGGCACAGTGTTCATGAATTACCTACATCTGTAGTTTTTTTTCCTTTCAAATGGTCTCACAAATTCGGGGTTTGTGGTTTTCTTTATAGGTGCATTTGTCGGATGTTCACTGGAAGGAAGCATAGTCACAACTCGTAATCAGCTGAATTGTAAATTTTACGGCAGCCAATCCATAAGTCCATCAGATATTCTTCTTGGTTCATTGCCTAGGCCACCAGCCGCTTCTATTCTCTACAATAAACTCCATGATCTATTCCGCAAATTTCAAGGGTGATTTATATCATTGGTTCCACACTTCAAAAGGTACTTTACTTCTCATTTATTTAATTGTAAATTCTGTGCAGCTTCTTATTAGTTAACTTGTAGATGTACAGCATGAGATGTTCTGAGATGAGATGCATTTGTGAAATGCTCCATTGTTCAAAGGTCTCACAGAGATCTGTATAGATTTATTGTTTGGTCAGATACAAGGTATTCATTGCAATGGAATTCAATAAGTTGGTACTTGAAAAGTTATTTTCGATTATTTTATATATATATATATATATATATATATATATATATATATATATATATATATATATAATATTATAACTTTGGATCATGGGTTACAACCAAGTGAAGCTATTCGTTTCCCTTCACCATATTTCTGAGGCCTCTATCATTGTCACCTACTAATTTCTAGCTACTGATTGGAATAAATGTTGAAAGAGAGCACCTAGAAAAACAGGTTAATTTATGTAGTTTGACATTGTTTCTAAAGCTATCTCGTTGTATCTTATTTCAATTTCTGTATGGAATATGCAAAACACTACTGTTAGGGCTACAAGGATTGATTTCACTTTCTGTTCTTGCCGTATCTGCTTTTGAATATGAGGCACTCAACTCTGTAGACAGAGCTTTCAAGCCTCTAGGGAAAGTGCTGAGGGCAATGGTGCAAACAAATTCATGGTAGCCAGCATTTTTCCAATTTGGACATTTTTCTACTCACATTTGATACAGGTTATAACAACCCTTTAGGTTAGATTCGGAGTGGTTTGACATTTTTCTTTTCACCTCATATGAGGTTAAAAGTTTAAGCCTCTCTAATCTTAGGGTGAGTGATTATCTCTCTCATTTGGAGTTTGAATTTGGGTAATATATGCCTTTGTTTGTACTTTTCTATTCGGTCTTGGAAGCCTTTTGAGTAACCAGGTATAATGTTTGTGCTTGTATTAAACTTATTGTGTGCATTTGGTCTTGAGCTGTGTACGCATGCGTTGCATGTGATTTTTATTATAAAATAATAAATGAAAATAAAATTCTTATAAAAAGGATATTTTTGTCTTTTGATATGATTACAATGAACAAAATTGTATAAAAATAGGTATAAGGGTAGGTAAGGGTAAAAGGTTAGAAGTTGGAAGGGTAGATAGAAAATACCTTAAATGTAGATGAGGTGTGCAAAAGTGAAAACTAAAAAATAGTTAAATTACAAAAAATACTATTTTAACCTTATTTGATAATAAAAGTAATTTTTGAATAAAAGTTTAAGATAAACTTTTTAAGGGTATTTGAGTGGAAAAAAGACTTTACCGTTAACTATTCAAGTGATCTCATTGTAATAGTATAGATTATTATTTTTATTTTCACTTATACATTATATATTTGAGGTTTAAGGACATAAATATCGACTTAGCTTTTGATAATAGAGCGAAGAACATAAATTTATTTAGTTAATCCCCCCTAGTTAAGAAAAAGCTTCTTTGAGTTGAATGGGGTATTTAAGGTATAAAGGTCCCTTTAATTAGTTCCTAGCGTCCATACCCAACTTCTTGATTGTGAACTCATTAAAACCTTAAATAAAAGTTTAGGATAAACTTCTCAAAGGTATTTGAGTAGAAAAAAGTCTTCACTGTTAACTATTCAAATATTCTCATTATAATAGTAGATTATTATTTTTATTTTCACTTATGCATTCTATATTCAAGGTCTAAAGACTGAAGGAAGCAAATTTATTTGGCTAATTTCACATAGTTAAGAATAAGCTTCGTTCGTCTTGAATGGGGTATTTAAGGTATGAAGGTCCCTTTATTTATTATTTTTTTTGAGTATAGAATGGAGCCCCACCCCTATAGTCCGACTAAACTATTAGGACCTACATGCACCCATTACGCACAGTTCCTCATGTCACTTCTTGATTCTGGACTCATTAAAATCTTATACATGTCTAACCTAATTTTAAAATATTAAAATTCATACCAAGAAATCTTAGCCAACCTTAGACATAGAAAAGAACTTTTCAAAATTAAAGAATAAAAATCTAAGCAAAGGCTTTTGTCTCGAAAACTTGGGCTTCATTGCAGCGTTTAGTAATTCTACTTAAACTCTACTTTTCTAAAACCAACTTATATTTGTAGTAAAGGTTTAAGATCTAAAATAAGCCAATTTTCTTCGCTTATACTTATAGAGGTTATACCTTACTTAAATTAAAAATTAAAAAAATAATAATAAAATATATAATTTTTTTTGTTTTTACTACCCTCTATGGCCTCTACTTATTCGTAGGTAGAATTAACAAACACCTCCTAAAGGTTGAAATAATAATAATAAAATAAAATTATCAAAAAAATATTTTTTGTTATTACCCTCTAACGCCTCTACTTCTTTTAGAGGTAACAAACACCCCCTAAGAGCTTTAGAAAAGTTAGCCAGCCCTTGCTACAAACCACTTCCAAAGTTTCCACAGGACCGAGATCATCAAGCTGGCTCTTTCCCAGTCTTTTTGAAGGTGGTATTTTTCAAGGAAATAGTCTTTGGTCGTTCAAAGGGAATTTTGGATTGAAAGGTCAGGATGACTTAGAAGCCAACATGGAAAAGATAAATGGGACCCATGATATGGATCATGACCATCTGCATTGGATTCTCCTTTTCAAACCCAACACAATTATTAATCCATACATCCATCCCTGTTCACATCTTATCTCATATTTGACTTTTTCAAAGCACCAGAACCATGTATTTGGCCACTAATGCTTGGACCTACTTATTGGCTATGAATGCTTCCAGATTTTGCAAGCTTGATTGTAGAAAACCACTAGAAAATTTCATGATTAAAAGGGAATGAAAGAGATGATAATCAATATGATTTGGTAGAGGAAGCAATTATATCATCTCAAAAAGAAAAAAAAAAAAAATGAAATGATAGAAAGATAAAGAAGGTGATATCAAACACATCCCACTTGAAGGCAAATTCCGGAAGAGTTGGCTTTTAACACGCTACAATTCCTTTTGAGATTCTCAATGGCATACCCAAAATGACAGACCAATCAATTTCTGTTCCTCTGGCAAAGATTAATCAAACAAAGAAAACAGAGGAAACAAAAAGTGAAGCCCACCAACATTAACTTAAATATAATTTAGAGATAGAAAAAGAAACAAAGGAACATAACTTTACCCCCCTCCCTCTTTCTTTCTACTGCTAACTTTCATCAGTCCACAGTTAATCACCTTTCTCCCATGTCCATCAAAGCAATCCAAATTCTCAAAAAAATTTCAGTAATAGTCACCTGTTCATGTCCATTTAGAAGCAGAAGCCAAAGCAATAAGATCCACCATTAACATCTTTATCTCTCTTCTTTCTCATCGCACCTTTATCTGCTAGAAGACAGCGTAATCAGGGTGAATAAAATAACATGAAAGAAGAAAAGTTACTGTAATTTAAAAAATTAACTCCATACCTGGTGCGTGCGGTCCCAAGGGTGAGCTCTAAGTCATCTGTAACACATTCTTCGTGAATCCTCTCTCCTTCCCAAGCCTTTACTAGTCCAGTTTGGTTGCTACCAAATGCAAACTCATCTGCGAAACCATCTGGCATTGGAACATCAGCAGTCCTGTCAGAGGCCCCGGCAACAACAGGAGAACATGTCCCACTTTGCCCTGGCGTCCACATCCGCGAACCACCTCCTGCTGATGCCTCATCCTTGAAACCAAACGGGTTGGATGATACAAGGCTAAATGTGGGAGATGTTGGCCCACCATTAGGAATTCGAATCCCAGAAAGCCATCCTGACTCAGGAATGAGCTGCCGCCGTGGGCTTGGTGGAGTGGAGGATGGTAGAAGAGAGTAACGTTGAGCAGCCCAGGAGGGCCCAGCTGTAGGATCATCCCAGTCAGTCTTGATGCGGGGCGTGCGAGCAGTTGGGGAGCTCAGTGGTGGGGTGACAGGAGCACTTACAGAGCCACTGTGGATGTAGAGATGATGGGCTAACTTGGATGAAGCTGAAGATGATGCTGAAGAGAGGTTTTTGAGCCAAGGAATGAGAGAATTGCCTTCAGTATTGGCATTGGCATTGGTGAGATAAGAGGATGCAGGGCTAGGGAAGGAGGAAGAAGCCGGGCTTGGATTGTAGGACGCACAGGGGCTTGGATTGTATGAAGAACATGGGCTCGCCGAGGCAGACCCACCAACCATTTCCATGCGCTCAACTGGTTTGCATCCCTGCAAAAAACATAGAAGTTGTTAGTGATGGATTATGAAGAGGTTTCAAAGTTGCAGAGTTCCAGGTCCAGCTATTCATTTCATGGTTTCTCAAGCCTATTTGTTGTCACACTTGGACAAATACTCTCCTCAATGACGATGCAATGCTGACGCCTACAAAGCAAAACAAAATGATACTTGCTAGAATGAAGTATCAGCAGAAAGAATCCATCAGTCTTTGATGCTTGGTTTTGGGATGCAGAGCACATCATAAACATAATCTCAGAAACAAGTTTCGCCCCCCCTTGAATCCCCTGACAAAATCTCAATAGCTCCATTACATAATTCCTATTTATAATTGTTTAACTTTATTTGTTTTTAGTATATGGCTGTTGTTTCCTACATGAATTCAATATTTGGTGGTTCTGATGTCCACCTCACTCAAGATACAGCCGCATATCAAATTCACAAGTTGATTCTTAAGTTATTGGGTCATATTCTACTTGATCCTGGGTGCTCTACAGTTCATGATAGAAGATTTCAGTGACGTCCATCTCTGCTACGTTGGTAATATACAGTTGAAATGTAACCACAAAGACACAATGACACAATATGCCATGCCATAGAAGATCTATTAGATCTACTCACATTTACATGTAATAGATTGGTTATAAAATCCAGACCATGTTCCAATATATACAACATACTGAAACAGTGAAACATGTCTACCAACATAAAACAACCTGAACTGAAAAATGAGAGAATATACACGTTGACATTTGCTTAATTTATAACTGCAAAAGAATAATTAACATGCTAATAAACATTGACATTAGAGTCCACTATAAGTTGATTAATTAACATTGAAAATAAATTCCATGACAGCAACTAAATTACCCCACAAAATACACATCAATTGTTACTCGAAATCCCAGATGTGAAGAGGACAACCTCTACCTAGAACGCTCAAAGATCAGAGCCTTCACAAATAACTCATTTGCTTTGACACATGAGAATACATATGAAGGCGGCCTATTATTTTCATGGGTCTTTAGGACTCCCTTCACTCTTATGACTTAGATCTTCACTAAATTCATCGAATTTGGGACTTACCTAAAACCTAATCTTTTCACGCTAACTCACCTCGTCCTCCACGCCCTAACCAAGGTCTAATATCTAAGGAAGACTAGCAATATAATAAGGAAAGCGTGTGGTATTGTCCGTTAATTGGGTCACACCCAAAATGACCAGAACATTTTTTAAGCTTCCCATTTAATTTTTTTCTCCTTTTTGATTTAGGAGTGGGTATGAACCCTGACATAAGAGCCTGCATTGTCTATCATACCACAGGCTCAACTCTCTATTATTATTATTATTATTTTTTATTTTTTATTTTATTTTTTATTTTTTATTTTTTATTTTTTTTTTTATTTTTTTTTGAGGTTCCCACCAAGTGTCCTTACATTATTTGGGTACAAAACTAATCCTAATAGACCCTTTCTAACAAAGACATATTTTAGAATTAAATTATAAAACTTTTATATAAATACAATTTTAAGACTCATCCTATTTTCACTGAGCCACACAATCCACTTTAAAAGGTCAATGAAACTGTGATAATGTGGATTTTGGTTCCTCCCCGTTAGCCCTTCCCTACCCTTTTCCTTATTCATTGCCACGGACAATTACATTCAAAGATCTAACGGCAACTTTGCTTGTACTTCAATTATTATTAGGGGCAAAGCACTTTTTGTGTTATACTTTGCAGGTCTTTCTATGGGCAAGACCGAATTTTCCCACATCCAAAAAAGGCAAGAGAGACATATTGTCAACGATGCTTTCTCTCCCATAGCACGCTATCCCCCCATAGATTCCTCTTTGGGTTTCACCCAATAAAATTGACCACTCACCTCTCAACGATTCCTTAAAATAAAAAAATAAAAAGGTAATTCACCTGGGAGTTAAAGGTTTGTGCAGGGGCATTTTGGGCAAAATAGAAGGGGAATTTTATGATTTTCCGGGATTGTCCCCCATAAAAGCATGGAATTCCAAGAGAACTGTCCGCTGTGTTCTCTGTGCAGTAAGACAAAGGAATTGTGCAGGTGTGTTAAAGTAACTGGAATTGACGAAACTGCTCATTAGTGAAAGTGAAAGAAAACGCTTCAGGAAAGGCCTTTACGATATTTATTAGGGGCATTATCGTCATATAAAATTCTCTTCTTACTCAGTTTCAGACTCTTTCAGAGACGGCCCAGTCACCGTATGCCTAGAAAGCACAGCGAATCTCTTCTTCTCCTCCTTCCGTTTCAACTTTCGCGCATGCAAAACACAGTGAACCAATCTAACGTGCGCCAGTATGCAAAGCAGAGGAAAATAAACGCTACGCTCTGCTAGCATGCGCCGGAATGCGGCGCACGTTAGCAGAGAAATTTTGCAGGAAGCTATACTTATAATTTTTTAAAAAAAAAACCTAATTTCAGATGGATTCATTGAACGGCGTGTTCACAATTCAATTCTCATCATCTGAAGATAAAAAAACGAACAAAAATCTCATAAAAAATTAAAAAAAAAAGAAAAATTGTGGAAGATCTGATCAGCTAAACTAAACACCACCGCGTACTCTATACCTGTAATCTACAAACTCGCTAACATGCCCCAGAAGGAAAAAATTCTCAGAGAAAACAACGACAAGAAGAAGAAGAAGAGATTTGAGTACCTTTCGGTAAGTGGTTCCGTCTTCTTCGACAGTCCAACCGGCTTCATTGCAGAGAGCTTTCAAAACCTCATTATTATCGCAATGCTTGGGAAGCTTGTAGTTACCGTACATTCGAAGACCTGAGTAGATCTTCGCCGCGATCGCTCTCCTTCTCCTCTCTCTTTTCTTGTTATTCTCTCTCTCCTTCCATGTCGGAAGCCTCGTTCCTGACGTCATGCCTCTTGATCGGAAAACCGCTCGATGGGATCTGATTCAGCAGCTGAAACCGTTTGGAAAACCGGATCAGAAGCTCCAATAACGTCGAGTATCGATCGAGAGCAAGTTTAATAATGGCAAAGAGAGTTTTTCTTTCTTTCTTTTTGTTGTTCTTAAGGTTGATGATCTATCGGTTCAGGAAAAAGAAAAAGGAAAAAACCGGGTCGTGAACCGGGTCGGACTGGGGAGGGAGTGGTCGGAAAACCAGGTGGTGACATGAGGGGGCACGAGCACGCCCACAACGCGGTCGACGACCAAGGAAGGCTCTGAGTAGGAGAGTTGAAAGAAACATAAATAAATAGAGCGGTTCTCGTTTGCCCTTCGTGGTTTTTAAGAATAACGGACGTGCCACTAATACTTTTCTTTCTTCATAAGTGAAGGCTTTTAAATTGAAAATTTTTTTTGGGAGATTTAGCTTTCCTTGCTGACGTTGTTCTTAAAAATTATTAAATTATCTAAAATAACGTATTATTGCGTGATTCGACATGATTTAATAAGTCTTGAGAGAAATGTCAACAATGTGTATTTGTATTAAAACATGCACGCAATTTTCTTAGTTTTTTTTATTTATTATTTTTTTTTCTTGGTTGCGTAACTTCGTCATTACCTATCTTAAGCTAAGGTAAAAGATAAAGATTATGTTAGATAGTCGACAACTAACGTAAAACTTCATCAGATCAATTATGTATGAATATTATATGAAACAGATTCATGTAAATGAAAAAAAAAAAAATTTAATTGAGTTAAGTTAAAATTATGTTGCTTTTATTAGATATTAGTTGAGTTTTTTTTTTTTTGAGAAATTAGTGTTTTTTCCACAAAAATTTTATTGGGGAAATCTTCTTGACAGCGTTTAGGGTTTAATTAGGCATGAGAAAAACTTTCAAGAAAAATGTTTCAATACTAAAGACCAATGCCCCAATTTAATTGGAGAGAAATTATTTTCTCAATAAAATAATTTTTTTTTTTAGAAAATAAAAAAGTTATGCATTATATTGTCAATATTTCCAAAATTTTTTGTTCTTAACCTTTTTTTTTTCATCAAAAATCTCTTATAAAAAATATTTTTAGTATTGTTGATTATATTTATATATATATATATATATATATATATATATATATATATATATATATATATTATGAAACTTTTCGTTATTTAATTTTTTTTTACGGATGTAACCACATATTTTCTCATATCGTTATTCAATTTTGTTTACATCTTAATGATGTAAAAACATAAATTCTTACATACAATCGAACAGCCACAAAAAAAAGAAAAAAAAATTAAAACTTTTTCTTGAGAAATTATTTAACATTTCTTGAAAAAAATATTTCTTGGCTATCAACTGAAAATTCAATATTAGAACCTGTGTTTTAGGGCATGTTTAAAGGGTAGTTTTGGTACTTTGGAAAAGGTCGGCTTGGGTAATATTGGGTTGGCTGGAGCCCGTAGAAATTATATCTGTACTGCAGAGTCTTGTCGGCTTTATTAGTATATATGTGGTAATGTTATTGAAAAAGATTTTTATGAATTTTTAAGAGAGGGAAAAAAGCTGTTTCAAATATCTCTTTATTAGGATTCGTTAATCTAAGACCACATAAGAAGAAGGTAAGTGCATCATTTTTTCCTAACTTATTATTAACTTTTTTTTTAAATGAAAATAACATATATAAATTATATAACATATACAACATATGTAAGTGTAAATGGATAGAAGTTATGTGGATAGAATAAAAATATTTATCGAATAATTGACTAAGTAAAAATGAGTTGACCTTTAAGGTCGTCGTTATATAAAAATTTTAAAATTAATTTTTAAAAATATTTTAATTATAAAAAATTTATCGCTCTTGTGTCTACTGCGAACTAATCTCGATTCTGAATATGTGAATATCTAAAAGGTGTGGGTAGCTTATAAGAAACCCAAAAAATAAAAATAAAAATTTACTGTTATTATACCAGTAATTCGATTTATATAAGTTTTTTTAAAAAATAAAATAAAATAAAAATTCCATTTATATATGAAAGAGGAAACGTCATAGGAGTGACACAACGTAACCTGGGACCAACACCACCACGTGTCATCTTCTGAGACCCTCTCTCTCTTTTTTCTCTCTCTATCGTCAACAATAACTGCTAGTATTATGGAAGAGAAGTGGAAGTGGTGGGGACCACATGAGCATCCACGTGTCAACTTAACAATAAGTGTGTTACAGTTAGAAAAAGAGTCTTATAAGTTATAACCTCGCTCTCCTTCTCTTCCTCACCTCCCAGAGTCCAGATTCGAAGTCCCTTCCACGAGCCACCGTTCACGTGACACTTCCAGTTCTGGTAGTGGGCCCATTTCAATGTTTGTTACAATTTTTTTTTTGTGTGAAATAAATAAAAATGGTAAGAGGTGTTTTGGTCTTACGACGTTTACGCGGGAAGAAGAAGTCGTGAGTAAGGGAGTGGTGGGAGACCAGAGAGAGAGCGAGAGAGAGAGAGAGAGTAAGAGAACGCCACGTTGACGTCGCAGTCGCAACGACCTGAAACGACTTCTCTGTGCGTTGCCAAGTGAGTTGGTGTAGTGTCACGTGGAGCAGACTTACCACATCACCCTCCCTCCACGTGCAAGAGTTTCTCTACGCTCCTGTGTTTCAAGTTTACCACACGGGCATTTCCATTTTTATCTTTCACCACCATTTGAACTCAAAACTCGCATAAAAATTGAAAAACTTATTACCAATAATTACAATGATATTGTTATCATATTACCAATAATATTACACTATAAATGTTGTGAATTTGGATGATTTTTTTTCATAAATGTTACTTTTAAAAATATCTCAATTATTAATTATTAATTTATTTATTTATTTAATTTCTTATGCGATATCTCTACCCTTTGAATAAGAATAATTCTCGTTCAAGCCCCGCAGAAAACGACTCTCTCTCTAAATGAACGTGATTAAAATAAACACGTAACACCAGAGAAACAAATACTTACATCAAAACCCAACAAAACCACAACACCCCCATAGAACTACAGCCCAGAACAATTCCTCGTCTTTGAAGGAGGCTAAGGAGAATAGAAACCCCCACGATATATGAAGGGGAGGGGGTAGATACTTGATCGGTGAGCTACCCATCATTGGCCACTGTCCATATATCAAGTCCATCTCATCTCAAATGCTCTTTCAAGAGAGATATGTTAAGTATCATGATGATCAAAAGGATTTGCCTCTTTGTCAAAAATACAATCCCTTGGCATATAAAAATTCCTATAAATACTATACATTACTTTCATTGTTGTTGCAATGCACAACTCTTAGGAGTTTTCAAAGCATCATCTGGATCTGTGCAATATACATTGAAAAGCTCAATATAAAATCCCATTATTAATGCCAAGGCCAATTCACCCCATTATCCCTTTAGAATTACTTTAAAATTTAAAGTGAAAAATTACCTTTAGTAGTCAAACTTCCTTGCCCAAGGAAATGAAATCAAGCTGAACACAGCTCTCACATATATTATTAGTACAATGGATAGGCACTTAGTATTACTAACCCCCTTGCCCCTCTTCTTTTCCTCTCTCTCAATAATAATCAATAATCATTAGCTTTGGTTAACTTAAATGATCATAAAATGACCTGAAATAAACAATCAAAAACATGGTATGAGGGGAAAAATCATAATTTATAAACAGAGTAAAATAAACTATGAATACTGAGGTTAATAAAATAAAAAAAGTGCGACGACTTTTAAGAACATGGTAATGCTCAATAAATTTAAAAACATACACTATTTTCATTCCATAGACATTTTGTGAACAATGGATTAAAAAGGAAAAGAAAAAAAACTGACAAGTGAGTAAACGAAGTGCTATGTTAATCTATAAATATTTCAACAAGAATTAACCAAAACCAGGGAAAGAATACCTAAGGGAAGCTCCAAACTTTGCATGAAGGATGAGTTCACTAACCTATTCCTAAGATCATCAATCAGCAAGCTCCCCTGAACCAGCTTTTAATGGCTTCGCCGCCTAGTTTTAAATTAAGGAGGATAAAACCTGCTTGTCATTAGTCATCAAGAAAAAAAAGTAAGGAGTGAAAAAAACATGCCATTCTACCATCCAATTGCAGGAGACCCACGAAAGAAAACACGTTTAACAAGACAAATTATGAAGATAGTAAAAAGAGGTGAAACAGAAGTAATTAAATCTCTTTATATAAGATGCTTCATGTACCTGAAATTTTATTATTCGCTGAGATTGATCACCTCTTTGAGTGATTTGCTGACGGAATCCTTTACTTCATTGGGTACTAGTAATTGATTGGGTACTGAGTCTAAGGCATACGAAGTAAGGATTCTCATTGCATCTGCTAAGTTTAAATTATTCACTTTGCTCCATACCTTTTTATTCCCAAATTTGCATGAACTTTTCAATTTGCAATCTTGGCAGACCTAGAAGAAGAGGGAAGATAATGAAATTTTAAGAGTTGAATTAGGAAGGAGACAATATAAGCAGGAAAGAAGTTTTCTTTTTCTTTCTTTTTTTTCTTTTTTTTGTCAATAGGAAAGCACACACACACTCAGTCATTTTTTACTCACACACAGGGATACACCACAGACCACGCTCAGCAGGAAAGAAGTTTAAGAGGGAAATATTCGAATGTGATAGCTGGGCTTACGGTATCTTCATGTATGCTGAAGAACGAACGCAACCTTTTGGCTGCATATGTTGTTTTCCTCTCAACAGAAGGACAACCAAAAAGAGCAACCTTTTTCAAATGACTACCTGACAACCATCTGCAAGTCAAAATCACAAGGTTGTAAGAATTGAAAAGCAAGGATGTAATAACACACATTAAACAAAAAGAACCACCTAATGACTATCACAATGAAGCATGAGTCATTAATTGAAACAGAAACGCCTGTGGATTTCAAAGTTTTGCTAAATAATATTAGCTAATGTTGTTATATGAGGAACTGATATTCCCAATATAATTTCAAAGTTTTGAAGGATGAGCCTCGGTGCAATGATTCAAGTTGCTCTATTCTAAATTGGAGGTCTCGGGTTCAAGTTCAGAAACAGCCTCTCCAATGTGGAGGCAAGGCCGCATACATCGTCCCTTCCCCTGAACACAAACAAGGTGAAACAAGAACTGAACACAAACATTGAATCCGAAAAACAAACAGTAGAAACAAACAAGACACAAGAGGAGAAGGTCGGGACATATCCCCGGTTATGCCTTTAGTTCTTGTTTCACCTTGTTTGTGTTCAATTCTTGTTTCACCTTTTTTAGTATTGTAAGGAATACTACAACTACAAGATTCACCGCTTGAAGGGACATATGGCAGCTTGTATTTTTTTTCTTATTCGGCATTAAACTCATTTGACTTCATCCTGGGTCTCATCCAAATCTCTCTGTACATTTTGACACTTCTTTCTGCTACTAATGCTATCTCACCATCAAAGGAAAATAAAGAATCCCACTTTTCAGTCTTCCGTACTGATTTTTAAGTAATTTCCAAAGTTAAGTGATATTATTCCTTTTAGCAGAAATTGAGTAATAACTCAAACTTGAAATTAAGTGAGTCTCTGAGATCAATTACACTAGTTTATTCACATAATGCATTCGAAGTCCATGCCTTTCATCCAAGTAACAATAATCTTTTTATTCATATATTTAACAGTATCTCATTTTTTTGTTCTCCAATGCAGCCAATTTGGGCCTTATTTAAGTGAGCTGATCCTATACATTGTAAATTGATGCAGAATAATGCACAAGGCTGAGGATGTAAAGTAAATAGATGGCTACAAACATAAACACCAAGGCAAATTGTAAAACAGACATGTTCAGTACACTTGGTCTTAGGCTAAAGGGTCTTTGCTCTGGTTAGCTGATCTTAGTGCAAGAAATAGGACTTTTAAAGAAGCTAGGATTAGAATTTCTCAAACACTTCTTTCTAATAAGGAAGTCCACCATGGAACTAGGAGTAACCTTTGATATTAACATCGCAAGAATTAACTTTCTCAACCAAGCTTTGACATGTTGATGTCATGATGTTTGTATGACATCTCTTACCATGTTTGTAAATGAGATGGCCACATTGACAGCGTAAATTGCTGGCGAATGTTTGCCTGATTTTATGGACTAAAACATGTTGCAAAGTTGTTTTAATAAAACTTAAAATGTGTAATAAGCCAATGAAGGAATGCAAGAAATAATAGATAGAGCTGTAATTTTAGTGGAAGCAAAAATACTTATGAAGAGACAAAGAAGATTGGAAGTCAAGAGATGCCAAAAGTCAAAATTTTAGGTATTTGAGATCAATTATACATAAAGAAAGAGAAATAGGTGAAGATGTGAACCATAGAGTTGAAGCAGGATGGGTCAAGTAGAGGAGTGTTTTTGGAGTATTATATGATCGGCACTTCCCATTGAAGTTAAAAAGGAAAATTTTATAAAGTTGCTATTAGACCATGTTATATGGAACAAAATGTTGGACATTTAAAAACATGTTAACAAACTAAGTGTAACAAAAATGTGAATGCTACGATGGATATGTGGTAAAACTTTAAAAGATAAAATTAGAAATGGGCATGTTTGGCAAATGGTAGGAGTAGACCCAATTGAAGATAAAATGAGAGAAAACTGATTAAGGTGGTTTGGACACATACAACGAAGGCCTTTGAACGCGTTAGTTAGGAAGAGTGACTTATTAATACTAAATGGTAACAACAGAGGTAGAGGAAGACCTAAAATAACATGGATAGAAATACTTAAGAAAGATTACTTCTTGTAATTTAAACGCCGACTTAGCCTTTAATAGAGGTGAGTGGAGGAAGCGGATTCATGTACTCGACCCCATGTTGTTGGGAAAAGGCTTGGCTAAGCTAAGTTGAGTAGATGTACCAAACAAACACAGTGTAGAAAAATTGCATTGATGTGTCTTTTCTCTAGCCAATGTTGATTCAAATATGTGTCAATCAATATTAGTAGGTTTGATGACATCTTGTTCCTTGTTCATAACTAATTTCGTGCAACAAAGCAACAAAAGAAAAAAGAAGAAGATGTACTCACATACAAACATAAATCAAAGCATAATCTCTTCTTGTTCTTTCCTTTTTGATGAGTAACAACAATATATAATGTCGTACTCACATACAACTTGGAAGATGCTTACCTAACAGCAATTCCAATGCTACATCTTGAATCATTCTGCAATCTTTGGTTTAAGAAAGATCCACTCTTTTGGCCATGTAACTAGTACATTAGGGCCATCGCCTATTTGCATTAGGTATTCACCTCTAATAACATCTCAATCTTGTCGAGCTAACACGTTCATTGAGCTTTGCTAGTTTACAAGGTTCAACAATTCACCAAAATTGTAACATTCTTCCAGTTTTATCTGAGCTAAATCGAACCTTCTAATGATATCTTCTAGTTGCTTCTTCATCATTCTCTTTGCTATCACGCAATTGCTAAGTTTTTCTTGATGAAAGCTTTTCCGACAAAGTAAAAAATCATTTGATTCACCATATTTAGGCTTCTAAGTATTAATTCATTGTTCTCAGACAACCATTCCATAACATAAGCCTTATTCCAACTTTTGGGATTGGATTTATAAATCTTGTTCTTTAATTCAGCTTTATATAGGACCATATTTTGTTTGGGTTGAAGGCAACTATATCTTTCCTCATGGCTACAGCTCAAATTCATTTACTGTAACGACCCTCATTTTCATAAAATGGGACCCTACGAATTTTTAGATATTGTGTGGTATGTTTCTTGTGATGTAAATTGCTCATGAGTGTATTTATGTTATGAATATGATATAATATGTGTATATGTACGTGGGATCAAATATATGCTTGTATGTGAGTACATGTGAAAGGTATAAAATAAATTAAGTGCATAGTGTATAAATGGAATTACGTTGGTTAATGAGAGGTATTATGAAATTAGAAAAAAAAATAATGGGAGTTGAATTGCTAAAGGAAGCTTGGGAGCATAGAATATATGATATCCCTTAACGTGTTAAGCAACCAAAAAAAAAAAAAAAAAAGTATCAACTAAAGAGGAAGAAGAAGATAGCGTACAGAAGGAAGAAAAAAAGGGCGAAAGGAAAAACTACGCTATTTTTGGTCAATCCGAAGTTTTGGTAAGCCATTTTCCCTTCTGTTCGTTGCAAAAGTGATCGTTAAGCTATGTGTAACAATCCAAGCGGTCTAATTTTTGCTATAGGAGGTGTTTTGTGGTGTTTCCAAAAATGGGATTTTGACCCACTTTGAATGGAAACATGTAAAAATTATATATTATCACTCTTATAGTCGCGTAGATCGCAAATATGTAGTTTGTTTGTGTTCATGTGTAATATTGACGCCGGTACAGCTATCGGAAGCCAAATTTGACACTGGGGGTCTTTGAAACCATGACAAACTCCTATGAAATTCCAGTTTGAAACCATAGAATCGTAGAGGACTGAATTTCATACGTTTCGATACCAAAATCATGATTTTTGGATATCGATTGACATTTTTAGTATGCGATTGAATGGTTTCAGTAAGTACGTTGGACTTGGAGACTTGTAGAAATAAGGTTAAAAAGCTTATTTCTACTGTCTTTCACTTTGAAAATATTTTAGAGGGTGGTAGAAATTATTTAGACTGACCATCACGTGTATGGGAGACTAGAATATAATTATGGGAACGAATTGGGAAGTTAGAAATTGATATAACATTATAATGAGTTTACAAAATGAATTATAATAAGTTAATTGCCAGAACTTAGTTGAATGAATTAGTTAGAGTTAAAAATTATAATGAGTTAGAGATTATGTGAAATAAGAAATAATAGAGAAAGATGTTAATATGAAATGAAATGATATGTGCAGGTTTGAATAGGAGTTTGGAGTGAATGGGTAGTTTGGAAACTATTCTGGCAGTGCTTGTGAGTAGAATTTCAATCTTGCTATTCATTTATGTCATCCTATATATATATATTGGGCTGTTTTTACTTATATATGTTTTATTTGAAAATTGCATGATGTGGACATGGATGAAAACCCTTTATTTGTTATTGGTTTGGTTTATCTTGGGAAAGATGATTTTTGGACATTTCCCTAGTAATTCCCTACAAGGAAATAATCGGATCTCTTATTCCAATAAACTTACTAATTATGAATTAAAGGTGTGTTTTAATATCGTCTGTTGGTTGAATATAAGTCATCATTTATTGTTCCACTGCGTAGTTTTCTGTGATCAGTATTGAGTCTATGCCTTTGGGGAGATCGGGTTAGACTTTTAACAAAATCATGGAATACTTACATTGGACCATTGAATGGACTTTATCATTCACTACCACTGACAGAAGTATTCAAGTTGTAACAGATGATATGTGACCTCAAGTTGAGTAATCAACGTGAAAGTGTTTTACAATTGGTTATGTGTAATTGTGTATAATATAGCCTTGGGACACTTTTCATAATACTTGAATAAAGATGGATGATGGATTTTAAATTGCATTGTTATATGTACTTTGATTATGATATGTATGTGAATACATGGATTTTAGATGAATGAATGATGACATTATTGAATTCTATTTCACTGGGCACTGTTGACTCACCCTATTCCCAAATTTTTTCAGGTTCTTCAGTAGCAGAGAAGGGCAAGGGAATAGTTTATCAGTGAAATAGGAGTGCCTTGCCAGAAGAGTGTTTTTGATGTAGGTTTGGTAATAGTATACATGTATTCTGATCTTTTGATTTATAAATATATGTATATAATACCCCACATGTATAACTAAGTAGATGGCTGTAATTAATAGATGGATGTATTGGATAGATAGATATTGTTAGATGTTAACATGGTTGAACTTTAATAGACTGAATGATGATATATTTTGATGGATGTGGATGATATATACATATTTGTGTTGGATGGATTATCAAGAGAATTGGATTTGTGTGAGAGGTCCTGTTTATAGGGGAGACTCTGCCGGAGTCTCGGTTGAGGCCTAACAGGAATCTAATTGTCCTATGGGTGATAGGATGGTTAGATTTTTGTGCCGGTCAGGATGCCCTGGGGGTTTGTAAAAGGGTCCTGACACATACCTTCCTCTTATCATTTTTATACCTTCAACTTGCAATGATCCAATCTTTCTTTATAGTCCTGATCTTTGTCTTACAGGCACACTGCTTTCCCTCATTTTATCAAGCTCTTCTGAATGATTCCAAAAGAGTAATCTTAATGTTGATGTTTATTCCATGTTCGTGTTCTTTTCTACATCTTATTCATACTATGTTGTGCCATTCAACAATAGTTAACAGAATTATCAAATCTTATTGTTGTTTTCTTAATGGCTAATATTTAGAAACAAATATAAGGGGTGTACCTAGCATATGAGGCTCCCGCCATTGTGGGGTCTGAGGGAGAGAAGGTGTACATAGCCTCGCCTCCACATTGTAAAAGCTATTTCCAGATTTGAACCTTTGACCTATAGGTCATAGTTCAGAAACACACAACTTCCAATAAAATGGCAATCAAACTGCTCATCAACCATAATGGCAGAAAAGATTACAGTCATGTTAATGATCATTTTGAGCTTCATGAACACTGACGCCTCTTACTATTAAGTTTTTTTTCTGTTTTACTAGGATGCCTCCTACTATTAGTTATGTAAATCAAATTATAATTTAAAAAAAAAACACTTTAATAACAAATCAATGAATACTCTGAGACTCAGAAATTTCAGAAGCTGATTTTCAAAAAAATTATATTTCAAGGAGAACTATAAGACATTGAATATTATAGCAACAAAAATAAAACTACAGTGACCAAAGAGGGAAAATTGACCTTACTTTGCAATTTCTTGATGATTCTGGGCAAACCTTTCAGCAGTAAACAACAGGAAATCCCGGAAATAAGGATTGGACAAATTACTCAA
Organism: Paratinospora sagittata; assembly: GCA_035771175.1. Lineage (NCBI taxonomy): Eukaryota > Viridiplantae > Streptophyta > Magnoliopsida > Ranunculales > Menispermaceae > Paratinospora > Paratinospora sagittata. The sequence goes on from CM069598.1 coordinate 45,453,398, forward strand.
CTCCAAGTTCTTCAGTGGCAAGAAATTCGCATTATTCAGCAACCCTTCCTCATAAAAACGATTAATCAGAGAAACCATTTCTGGTGAAATCTCCTTAGCAACAGGTCTAACTTCCTCCAAACGCTTCAATTTCGCAGAGCTCAGCTCTCTCTTTTGCTTAATCACATGACCTTTCTTCTTCTCATTAGAACACAAGCTATCAGATTTTGAAGCAAACAAGCTATACAAACTTCTGGGTTTCGATTCTTCGGTTGAATCTCCATCTTCCCTTATTGATTTTCTTGTTTCCTTCTCTTTTTCTGCTATTTCAGCAATTCCTTTGACACCCTTTTCATCATTCTCCAAGTTCATTGATTTCAACTCCGACCCGTTAATTTTCTTCAAATTTGATGAACTGGGCAACTCTTTTTCTTCCAATTTCTCCTCTGATGACCCATTTTCTTCCTCAATTCCGATTACTCGCACATGCCCATTATTCAAAAAACCTGCTTTGGCTTCAATTTGATCTTCAACAACATTGTGAGAAACCAATTGGGCAGTAGCAGAAAGATTTCTTTGAAGAAAGGAACAGTGTGAGAGATGCTGTTGATGGGATGATGAGAAGGTAGAAATGAAAATGGCGGAGTTGCAGAGAGGATTTGTTGATATTGGTGAAGAAGTGTTTTGGGGTTTGAGAAATTTGTGGAAGAGATGGAAGATAGAAGTTCTACGTAAAAGCATGGTGGGATGGGTTAAATAGTAATCAGAGTAAACGGTGATAATGTGAAGGAGGCAGCCATTGAAGGCTGAGAGGAAGGTTTGAAGGACAGTTCCATGAGCACGAAGCCGGTTTTTTTTTTTTTTTTTGTTTTTAGGAAGGACGAAGCCTCCCCGGCTTTGGGTTCTGAATAGAGCATTTGGAAAAATAAGATATATGCAGAAGTTGTACTTAACAATCCTTAAGACTATAATTACAAAATTAAAATTTAAAACTATATATTATGTCATAAATGAAAGGAACGAAAAATTGGGAAATGCTAAGAAAGTTACGATTGCATATACAACTAGACTTATTTATTGAAAATTAATGTTTTACAAAAGTTTTAAAAAAAAATGTTTTACACACTATAAAGAATATAAAAATGTTGAACGACGACAAGTATAAACAAGCTAAAAAATATACGAATACTCGTATCCCTCCAATTAGATGGATGTGTTTCTAGCATATTTACTTCCGCTTCCATATAGTATAGTCCTCAAAATAAAAAACACTTTTTCGGCCCAAGAATTATACTCAAAATTATAGTTATGCTGATGTAGTATATGGTGGTGGTTTATATATGTATTTTCTCTTTTCTGTTGTGGTAATAATATGATATATTTTTCACACTAGTGTGAGTGTGATTTTAGATATGTATTTTGATTCGTTTTAGCATTTCTCTTAAAAAAATCTCTAAAGTGTTAAAATTATTTACCGTATGACTAACAAGAAAAACAAAAACACATTTTAAATTGTAGAACATTTAACCAACAGTTGGTTCAATGGTTGAGAGCAAGCGCTCCCACCCTAGAGGTTGGGAGTTTGATTCACGGAATGACGGAACTCATGCACCCACCACGGTGTAGGCCAACGATTTAAAAAGTGTTTGTGGTCGTGACCAAAGGGACTAGTGGGAACGTAAGTTCTTGATACCCACTGTTTTTAAAAAAAATGTAGAACATTTAGATTATTAATATGTTTCTTCAAAAAAGAAATTATTAACTATGTTTCTGCTTCCAAATTATTAACTATGTCATTTTTATTGTTTTTGTCAAGATGTTAACTGTCATTAAACAAGAAAAAAAAATGCTTGTATAATAATCTACTTGTTATAAACGAAGAGAAAACAGAGAGCGAATTATATGTTTCTCTTTATTTATTGATACAAATGAACAATTGATTAAATTCTTAAATAGATAAATTAAATGAATAAAATATTATTTTCACTTGATGAGTGGGCAACCTCATTACACTTAGTGGGCAGCAACTTGATAGTATGGATACAATATATATTATTTAACACTCCCCCTTTGAATCTCCATTATATGTAGAATATACCTAGTTAAAATCTTACTAGAGAAAATCTAGTGGAAAAAAGTCTAGTGAAGGAAAAAGAGTACAATATTCTATTAGAGTCTTATATTATTAGAACTGTCTCGTTAAAAACTTTGCTAGGAAAACTCAGTGGGACAAGACCATAGCGAAGGAAAAAAAGAATACAGTGCACTAAATAATAATTCTCTTTTAATTCTCCCCCTCAAAATAACATAGGAGAATGTACTTTTGTTTCTTTGCCTGAAAAATCTTTGAGCCTGTCGCATCTTAATATTGTATATAATCTTCTTTGTAATTGACATAACTTTGATAAATAAGTTATATGCTTATTTGCTTAGACTTCGATCTCGTCACTCTTCTGTAGCTCATGTATGAAGAAGACCTTTTGTGAAATATGTTGGGTTCTGTCGGCTTTAATATAAGCTTCTCATAATTGTGCAATACCCGCTGCATTGTCTTCTTATAATATTGTAAGAGAGTCTCTGATTATAATTCTCATGATTCTCGAATTGCTTCATGAATTGCAATACTTTTCTGTATGATTTAAAAATGTAGCAACTATTATTTGCTTCACAGATCTCCATGATATAACAATATCACTCTGAGTGAAATTGTGATTGGAATCGAGCATAGTGGGGATATAACAAATATTCAGTATTTGCATATTCAACTAGTTTTGTCTTTCTCTTTCTTGAGTAAGATAGACTTGCGTCGCTTGCTTTCTTGAAGATAATATAATTTATACTTAGCACCATTTTAATTTGGTGTAGAGTTATATCCTGCAAGCATGTTAACATAAAAAATAATATCTGGTTGTGTATATAAGTGCATCTATTGCACCATGGTGTGGCACTTCAAAACCAACTAGCTCTTCATTACTTTAATGAAAGCGAAAATCATCACTTTCAATGATCTCACAATATTGAAGAATCTAATGGATGTGTGTTTGTCTATATGAAATTTCTTAATACATTTGGTACAATGGACAAATATTCTACTTTGACAATTCTCAATCTGCAGGTCGAAACAACAATTTATTTTTCAAGATCTTTCATCTCAAATTTTCCCTTGATAAACTCTTCAGGAATCTTAACATATGCAACAATAAGTAGATATATGAAATGTATGCAAATATGATTGTGAGACTACTTACTTATAACAATTATGAAAATGTATATGCATATTGATTAATATGAATATTAATGCAGTACGTACTTCAGGCCTTCTAGATCTTTCAGGGATCATTATTTTGAAGCTTAAGTATAACTAAAAAATCCTTCAAGGATTTTCACGTATATCATTATTATCCATGGATTAATATATTTCTCATGTATATCTAATATGATTTACTTCCTTAGGTATTAAAACTTCTGATTCAGATAGCTCTCGATTTTTCAACGAGTTTAACTATATTTGAACTTGCTCCTTTCCACCTTTTCAATATCGAAAATCTTTCATATTTTTATGGTTTGGGATCCTATAATATCAAAGGACACTTTAAAATATTTTCAGGAGCAACATTGATATTTCCATTCCATAGCCTTTAAATGTGAATTGATTCAAATATAAACGGATTGAGAATTCTCCAATCCATATCTCTTTATGAGATACACGTACCAATTTAAGGTATATTTATTTCTCAATTTATATCTCTTCACGAGATACACATACCACTTCATGTTATATTTTTTCATGCAATATTTGTTTGTCAATCCATTCCTTATTTCGGAAAGCTTATCCATTTATCAATCATTTATATGTACCTTCCTCTTTAGGAAGTCGTGTCCTTTGATTTGATCGGTTGACCACACTTCAGGTATGTCATTTATAAATTGTCTTTCAGAACTAAATATAAATATATCAGTTAACTGATTTGTAAATTCTTTTTCAAATGATTGATTTTGTGAACTTTATCATTCACTTTAATTTATCATTTGAACTTCTAGTTCACATTAGTTTATATTGCATTTCAAGCAATTTTTTATGTCATTTTTGTGACACTTTTATTTTCTCCCCCTAATGGTGGGAAGATTGTTTTACATTGGCTTATATTGCATTCTACCAATTTTCCACGCCATTCTTCTAAAATTGGTTGATCTCTCTTAATGACGAAAAAATTGTGTCATAAAAATGACTATTGTTATTATGAAAAATGTCATTGATGATCTTCAATCTTGACCAATATATATCTATGTCAAGGAATTTCTCGGTTCCTGATTATAAATTGTTTAATTGACCTCAAAAGCCAATAATTAAAATGAGAAATTTTTCCAAAATTTGCTTTTTCCCAAAATAAAGCAATGTGATATCTATTTTCCGGATATCCTTAAAATCGTCCAAGATCTTCTAGATCTACATGTATGTTATAAAACATCATTATTGTGAAATTTTGCTTCATTTTGACAACATAATATTCGCTCTTTTAGAGCCAGGAATACATTTTCAATTCAACCACTTTTCTTTATTGAGATTTGATAGATCAATAAAATATTTGGTGTACAACAGGTACGTAACAAATTTTTCTCATTCCACGCCTAAAGCAAACATATAGATACACTAACATTTGGTTTATTCTGTAAACCTTTATCTTGTGCTACGATAGGATTATTCCATTTTTGGTGGCATGAAATGAATCTATTTCAAATATATGGTTGTAGTCATATTCCAATAATTTGAACCATCATGGTTTTCATAATAATTTAATTATGACTTTTGCCATATTTATCCATAATTATGACATTTCTCATATTTATATATTCATGATCAATAATCAAAATAATATTCACTTCAGGGAATTTTACAAAATCAAGTGGACGTGCATAGTGATCTTTATCACAATTTTACTTGAGAAGACTTCAACATTCTCTGTATTGCTACTTCAAGAGCACATACGGGGATAATATTATATTTTCTCAAAAATATGTCTTTTTTAATATATAATTTATCTCATGAAACTCTAATATTGCAACAACACGTGCAATTTATTATTTGATCATAATAAACTTCAGGTTCATATGATTATGATAAACCTGTAAATAAAATGTTACAAGTTTTTCTCATGAGATTTCATAAAAGAAATAAATGCAAAATGTTAAAACAATTGCATCAAATAATTGAAAGGACTAATCAATTATAAACAATTATTCAAGCAATAAAATAAAATGTAATAATGCATTATATTAGCATCAAGTTAATTTACAAATTCACAAATATGTTGGTCCCATGGACAAAATTCATGCGATCTTTCATGAAATATTATTAAAATAATTATTAATCCAATATATCTTTTGGATATTGAAATAACATGTTTAACATAACATCTAATTATGAAAATACTAAATTCAATATAACTTCTAGCTATGAAAATATGAAATTTTAATATAGCTTCCAATTATAAAAATAATAAATTTGAATATATGTAGCCACTGGCTAGAAAATTGTTTTCCAATAACTTCAGGTTATAAATGATTTTCATCTTCTATATAACAAAATATCCATATAGTTTCATGCAATACAAATTTTTTTACATAGCTTCGGGCTATAAATTCTTGTCCACATGACTTATGGCCATAACATGCAGAATTATTTCTCACTAGCTTTAGGCTATAAATGCCCTTTTCACGTAGATTTGATCTTGCAACTTCACTGCATTTGATCATAAAAATTTTAGATTAAAGATCACAATATTGACATTTCTTTGATATTACAATTTTAGGTGCAATCAACCATAATAAACCTTTTTTACAGTTTTAGCTAGAAAATATTCTTTTCTCTAAATAGCTTCAAGCTATAAAATATTTTCGCCACAACATTTTTCCATATGAATCAATGTATAACAACAGAGGTTCGAGCTATGAACAAAATATATAAAATAATTCTTACATAGCTTTTAGCAGTTCCAATAAAATATATCAAATAAAAGAATAAAACTTACTGCATGCAATAAAAATGTGCGAAGTTTACCGCAATTTACTTATTGTAATCTAGACAGGTGGTCCCCTTGATCATAAATGAATGTTTTGTGTGACAGCGGTGCTACCACAGGTAGTGATGTCTGGTGGGTCTACCTTATTTGGTGTCATTCTTAACATCGGTCACACCATTATAATGTGGTTATCATATTTTAAATATTTCCCGTTCCAACCACCATTTATAATAGAGACCAATCTATTATACTACCATCATTCTACCACTATTATTATTATTATTTTCTTTCTTTCTTTGCTACCACCCCACCATCACCAGTGTCATTTTGGGTGGAGCAACGAAATGTGAAAATAAGTGTCATGGCCCCATGTTTATTTTAATAGGTCTTTGGTATGTCACAAGTAGAGATAGAGGTTTTTTTGTAAAACCAAGGGTCATGTGTGCATTTACAAATGGTAACCAATCTAGATATGCATAGGGTCTCGTAAAATAATTTTCATAATAAAAATAATATTTGAAGTACCTTTTGATTAGACCTTTGAAGAGTAATCGGTATCGTCTGCGCACAGGCTAGTAGCGGGAGGAAGCAGAGCTTGTGAGCCGACCGATGACTTTTCTTTATTTTATATATATAAACGACGTTATCTTTGTCGACAATGTTTTTTTTTTTCTCCACTTGCTGCCACTTGTAACCCCTTTTTTATTTTTTATTTTTCTCTACCGGCAACAACACCACCTTTTTTTTTTTTTTGTTCTTTAGTTCTTCACATTCTCTAGCGACCCTTCGATCTCATCTCTTTAGAAAGCCAATCAGTCTCCAAAACTTGCACGCATACTCTCTTGTACCCTACTGAAGCCAAAGCAATGTGAACTGCATTGATGTGCACAAACAACATATTATCGTACCGGGGATCCATCTCCCGGATCCACTATCCCTTGGTTTAGTTGAATCATAACGTAATCCAGAGCTACTTGCTTCATACTTGCCTTGTAAGCGAAGAACAAATACCAGTTGATCAACATAGACGAACCCGTTTTCACATGAAAGTTCAAGATTTGAATAATAAAGTTCTTCAGATCTCAGCGGAACGCTCCACAAGAAACTACGTGCGTTTCCACATCATATTAACGAAATCATGGCTCATGTAAAGCTTCTTGCCACCGAAATCTAAGACTCCCCCTGACGAGCTTGATGTTACTTTGAGCAAGGTGTCAATGACGAACAAGACACTGATAATAGAAGTGGTGAACAAAGCTTATGTTGAGGAAAAAAAAACCCGATGCTTGAGGAGTGTTATATTTCGTTCGACTACCGTTTCCTCCGATCAACAGATAATCAGAAAGTTTGAACTATGGCATGCCTTTTTCTAACAAAGTCATGAAGTCTGGCATAGTGATAGTAGCTAGTGGCGGTGGCGTGGTTGCAACCGCGCCAACGACTTTGGAGTGGTGGTGCAGGAACGTCGGTGCTGGTAACATTGGACCTCTCGCCGAAGCCGAACGGTCTCGGTGAACCACTCGCACCACCAGATCATGTCAGCTTTAAAGAGAAGATCAAACTGATTTTTATTTTCTTCCATTTTTCATTCGTTTCCGCGTTCTGCCTACTAATTCTACTGAAACACATGGTGTGGTATTATAGGTGACAACCAGCGCTCTGCCTCGTTAGCACCAGCAATAGTAGAAGCAGATCCGACGACGGTGAGTTCTTTTTTAAGTCTCGTGCACTTTTCTTCGCTTGTAAACGAATCTGACATCGATGTGGATCTTGATTCTTGGAGAAAATGGAGAAAATTGCTTTGGAATGAGAGTAGCTTAGGTTCAGACGAGCGTGTTGATTCGGTGGTGGTTAACATGTTGACAGAAACCGCAGCGATTCAGTTGAGGTCTGAAGTTGTGGAGAGCGGAGTTTTGGAGAGTGTTGCAGAAGATCTTGGTCGGAGGTTGATGGAGTGTGGTTTTCGGCAAAGCCCATACTCAAATCCAGTTATGGCGTTATACCGTGGTGACGAGAATCGCATCATCACCGTGGACCTGGCATGATGTCTATCAACCTTGATCTAAAGAGGGTCACCAAAAGAGGGAAAGAAGATAAGAGACCTTGTAATAGTTTGGAGAGCAGATCTGTTGCAATTCCGACATCTCCGGTCATATCTCCAACGATGGCACCATAGGAGAACATCATGCTGATAACGTTTTATAAACGAAGAGAAATCAAAGAGAGAATTATATGTTTCTCTTCTTGATACAAATGAACAACTAATGACAACCTTAAATAGAAAAATTAAATGAATAAAATATTAAAGAGAGAATTATATGTTTCTCTTCTTGATACAAATGAACAACTAATGACAACCTTAAATAGAAAAATTAAATGAATAAAATATTATTTTTACTTGACGAGGGCATCCCATTCATATTTAGTGGGCAACAACTTGACTGGAGATACAATATATATTATATAACGCTACTTATATTATATTATATTAGATATAATTATCTACCAACTTATTTTCCTTGGTTGGAAAAGGAAGATCTTAAAATTACCAGCTTTTAGATTTTTATTTATTTTTTCAAAAGTTTTGTTACGTTTTAACGTCATTAAAGAGAAGACTCCTCCCATGTTGATGATTCATGCACTTCTGATAATTTGATTCTCAAACTAATATTCATTCCATGAGTTTCTTCAGCAACTGTTCATCATTTCATGTCAACCCAACAAAAAGCAACACATCAATCCTACCATTTCTTCTCCCATCACCTCCGCCATTGTCGTCAAACCAAGAACCTTAGAGCCACCAAGACCCTTCACTCTCACTTACTAAGAACTCGCTTCTTCTTCTCTTCTCTCACCCTTCAAACCCATCTCATCTTATCCTATGCAACATGCCTTCTTCATCATCAAACCAACAACAACCTTCATCAAACCTTAACCAATTTCCTCAACTCCATGAACCCCACCAACCCTTTACCCTTCAACACCATTATCTCAAACTTCTCTCACAATGGCTTCCCTTTTCATGCCCTCCACATCTTCTCTTTCATGCATTCCAATGGCGTTCCTCTAGATTCATACTCATTTTGTAGCTCTTTAACCGCGGCTTCTTCGATAAGAACACTTAATTTAGGGAAACAGATCCATGCCCATGTTGAGAAATTGGGTTATTTGTCTAGTGTCTTTGTGGGCAGTGCTTTGATTGATTTGTATGCTAAGTTATTGGTTTTGGATGATGCACACCAAGTGTTTGATGAAATTCCCGTGAAGAATGTAGTGTGTGCTAATGCATTTTTTTCGGGTTTTGCAGAGGCCAAGATGTGGGCTGATGGGTTGAGTTTGTTTCGGAGAATGCAGGTTTTAGGAATGGAGTATGATAGATTTACATTATCTGCGTTACTTCGTGTATGCGCTGGATTATCGGCGGTGGAATTGGGGAGGCAAGTTCATGGATGTTTGATTCGTAAAGTTGGTGATTTGAAAGATGATGTGTTTCTTCACACTTCCTTGATTGATATGTATGGGAGATGTGGTGTTGTTGAGAAAGCTAGGCTTGTGTTTAATATGGTTGGAATTGTGCAAGAGGGAGGAGAGAAAGAAAGGGATGTTGTGTTGTGGACTTCTATGCTTGGAGCTTGTGGTAGAAATGGGAAATTCAAAGATGTAATTGGATTATTCGAAGAGATGTTGATGGAAGGGACTAAACCTGATAAAATTGTGTTCCTAGCAGTCATTTCAGCTTGTGGGTACACCGGAAATGTGGATCTCGGGCTTCAACATTTTGAATCTATGGTTCATGATTTTGGGTTAGACCCTGACCAAGAACATTATAGTTGTGTGGTTGATTTGCTTTGCAGGGCAGGGGAATTAGAGAAGGCTTGGGAGATGGTAACAAATATGCCCATCAAAGTAGGTAAGAGTAATGGAAATTACAACAATTTCAACAATGGTAGTAGTGTTTCTATGTGGGGGGCTTTGCTCAGTGCTTGTAGAGATTGTAAAAATGTTGAAATGGGAAAATTGGCAGCTGAAAAGGCTCTTGAGTTGGATCCTCAGAATGTTGGAATATATGTTTTATGGTCGAATTTATGTGCAAGTGTTGGTTTATGGGATGAGCTTGAGAAATTGAGAGATTTGATGAGGGAGAGGGGTTTGATGAAAGATGTTGGTTGTAGCTGGCTAGAGGTCACAAGTTAGTTTCAAATGAAGATTTGGTAGAAGGCAATGGGATATTCTATGCACGAACTCCTAAGCTTAGTAGGCTTATGAGAATTTGTTATAGTTTGGTCATCCGGCATATCAATCATTAAAAAACAAGACTTTGTGTGACCAAGTTCATGGATTTTTCAAGAAGGATTGAGAGTGAAATTAGTCAACTATTGTTATTTTATATATTACCAAGATAATTGAGGCTGATGTGTATTATTTCCTGAAAGGAATCAATAAACTTTTGAGCCTTAAGTAGGAGAATTTCCCATACTGCAGAAAGTTGGTGAAATGATCTCAATAAAATGACATTGAGATTGTACCAATTAGAGATCCAAAGCATCTAAATCCGGTTTCATTCATGGCTGCCACCAGTTTTTTCTCATGGGTTCTCTTGATCATTCTCATTCTTTCATTCCTCCATACTTCTGATCAGTTATCTTCTAGATGAATCCTTGGTGCACCTCCAGGAGCCACTATTGCCGATTTCAGGCTTGTTGATTCAAATTCAGATTATGTCTGGGGGAAGGGAAAGAACTGGGAGCCGGGCTGGCACAGTTGCAGGCTTGCAGCTTGGGTCACCAAGAAGCTTTACTGTGATTATGAGCACATTGCAGCTTGTGCATCAGGGGCTTTTCGAACTTGGATTTTTTGCACTTAACATGGCTGGTTTGGAGAACTACATTGAGATTTGGGTGTGTTCAGATTCTATATGGAAGGTGCAATACCTTCATCACTAGCAATTATGATTCTCATGGCATTAGGATTACTGAGAATCCATATTCCAAACTGAATAAAAATTAGAAATTTTGTCAACCATTTTCTTGAACATACTTTCAGTCTGTCTGCATTGTGTGTTTTTTAGTTTTATCAAAATATCTTGTACTACTTTTAATTTGCTATTTCCATGTTGGTTACATGTTCAAGAACATGTTTTCACCCTTCAATTTACGGAGTTTCACACATTATCTAACTGCAACACAGGTACACAACATTATTCTTATCCATTGAAATCTATATATAATCCTCCTTTTACAGGCTGTGCATCCCATTTGATCAATTCTTTTGTTTTCTCATGGCTACCCTCTTTCCCTTTTCCTTTCTTCTCCTTACAACTGAATCTACTAATGCACATAGCAAGGTAAGAGCATGAACAAGTTTGCAAACTATGCCAAATGCTAAGCAAAACAGAGAAGATGAGGCTGTGAGCATGTTCACTCTGTTGCAACTTTTGGTGAAACTATTTCCTGATTAGGTACAATTTAGGCTATAGAGTTCCGTTAATTTCTAGTTCTTTAACGTCTAGAAGATTAAAAGGAAGAAAGAAAGAAGGCCCTCTGCTCCTGACAATGGCCTCTAGCATTCTTTTCATGCCATTTTGTTAGCTTTTTCAGATGCATTGAGGGCCTGCCGCGGTGGCCCTCTTTATACAAATCAGAATGGAAAATATTAACACAATGGCTAAAATGATACCAAAAAAAAGGCTTTTAGGAACCAGTTGATGGATAAAAAATTCATGGGTTAATGAAATATTATGCAAAAAACTGTTAGGATTAAAGGAGCAAATGATCTAGCAAAAGTAAACCATTTGACTTGATATTATATAGATATTATGTACAACTTCATAGCTATAGAAATTAGTTCAGTTATCTAAAGAAGCCATCTAGTAATCAGAGCAGCAGCTATTCTCATTTTTTGGCAATTCAGGACTTAAACACAACTGACTCATTTCAAGCCATACCTGCTGGAAAACCTTGATAATGAGATCATGATACTGATCAGAATTCAAAGAGAGATAAGAAGCCAAGAGATTTTCGAGCTCTTCGGGCTGTTTAATACCATTTTCTGTGATCATTTCCATCATCGAATCCTTGAAATCCTTCTCGGGATCAAACGAGCATTTCACCACTGCAAAACTCTCTAATGGTGGCAGCTTTTCATCTCCAGTTATAGCCTTCTTCTTCTTGGCCTTGTTGGCCTTCTTCAGATCTTCTAAAGCTCTAATTTTGCAAATTTCCATCTTCGAAAGCGTTCGCGGTGAATAAGCTCTAACTTTTCCACTCTGCTTTGATCTTCTTTTCTGTAATTCTCTGCTTAAGTACAGTGATTTCCTCTGTTTCTCATGTTCCTTTGTCTTCTTTACTTCTCTTATTGCTTCTTCATCTGAATCTACTTCATGTTTTTCTTCTGAAATATGATCTGGGTGCTTGGAAATCCTCCTCCTCCTTCTTCCTTCAAGACTTTCTCCATTAGATGAAGAAATATAGTTCAATTTGGTCGAATCTGAAGGCGCAAAACTCCGGTAGAACTCCTTCTCGGGTGTTCGAATCGTCACAATTGGTTCCAACTCCGGTGTTCTAACAGTACTTGTCGCCTTCTGATTCTTGAATTTTCGATCTTTCCCTTCTAAATCTCTCCTCTTCCTGATATCAGACACCATGTCATTGAACTTCCCATTATCTTTTTTTGGGATTTCAAGTTCATCATCATCATCTTCATCAGAATCATCCCAAAAAGACTTCACGGAACTTCTTCCATTACCATGCTTACCAACATGAGAATTACTAGTGTTTCTACCAAAAGAAAGTTGCCAGTAAGCGTTAATATCGTCGCCCTCGACATCTCCATCGTAGAATTGAGTGTCTTTGAAGATGAGAGGTGAGAACAACGGAGAATGAGATGAAATGGGCTTGGGTTTAAGCTTGGTTTTGGAAGATTGGAACTTGGATTTGGTGCCCATATGCTTGAATTTAGAGAGCCAAGAAATGGGAAAGACATGAGAGAGTGAAGAAGAAAGAGTTGGAGATGAGTTTGATGAAGATGATGATTTTTTTCTTCTTCCCCAATGCATTTTTTCTTAATTTGTGTTGTGTTTTGGTGAAAATTGAGAAGAAGAAGAAGAGGATAAAAAGAAAGAAAAATGAGGTGAATTTGCAGAGAAGATGGTGGTGGTGGTGGTGGTGGTGGTGGTTGTGATAGCAGTTAGGAGACAGTTAAGATGTTAATAGAGAAGTGGGGTTGCAAGATCAGTGTTTTTTTTAAGTTTAGTTCTTCCCATTTAAAAGAAACACCCGCCTTAAATCTTGTGACCACTTTTTTCACTTTATGCTGCTTTTTTGATTCTTGTAGAATCATTTGCATTCTTCTCTTTTGCTTTTTTCCTTCTTCTTCTCTCTTCTGTCTCTTTCTTTTCAATCTCATGATTTTAATAGGATATTTTTTATTTATTTTTTTTTATTTTTTTTTGGTTTTGTGAGGAGGTTGTAGTGTTCATTAATCAAAAATCATTTTAAAAAAAAAAAATTAGTAGTTTCTAGTGGTTTCAAGATTTAATTATTAATGGTGGTTGGATTGTTTTAATTAAGTTGGTGATTATAAATGATTTGATATGAAGCATCCATATGAAGACTAGAGACAAATGGCTTTTTTTAGGAAAAAAAATAAAAATAAACTATTGAATCCTTCTTTAAATTTATGCATGAATTTAATAATAAAATTATTTTATAATAATTATTTAATTACCAAAAAATATGTTTTCCCCTTTCTTCTTGATCACATTATGATCATATATATGTATAAGAACTCGTTATACTTAGAGGTTATATTTCAATTCGGAAATAGTCTATCTGCAACGATGGAAGCTAAGAGCTTCATGCATTGAATATGACTATTTTTATAAGTTTTAAAACTTAAAACAGTGGTATTAATATTTGATTTTTGTATTTAACACAAATATAAAACTGTAAAAAATTAAATTTAAAAAAAAAAAAAAAAAAAAAAAAAAAACAATGTAATTTATGGAGTGGACTAGATTGGCGTCCAAGTTGATGAAAGTGGCCTTGGAAAACATGGCAGCTGTTATTGAAATGGATTGATTGTTGTTCCCAAGATTAAAAAAATTGGGCATTTTTTTAAGAGTACTAATTAAAGCTACACCTAATTATAGATTTGCATATGGCACCTTGAGACAATGTGTTGAAATGTCAAAATTAGCTTAGATAAGAGCCACCTAAAAGGAGATTTCAACGATTGAAATTCTGGTGCTTTGGTCATGTCAGTTTGGTTGGTGGGTGTTCCTTTCAAAAAAAAAAAAGGTCATATTAATTTCATAAATTATGGACCTTTTGATTTGGCTAAGTTTGGTACTTTTATTTATTTATTTAATAATTGATAAATAAATAACAATTTATTTATTTATTTAACAATTGATACGAGATCAGGCAGAATCAGGACCTTTAGTTGAGACTTTAAGAACACCAGACCCAAAAACAATCAATTCAAACTAGAACACCGACTTGGAAACAACGGACCTGAAAACCGAACACCCAATCAAGAGACAACTGACCCAAAATCCGAACACTTAACCGTGAAACAACTTATTCAAATCCGAACACCCGACCCAAAAACTATGGCGAAAACCACTTGGGACTCGGATAACAGGTATCTTCTAGCCCCCTAATTGTTTGAGGGGAGAAAACTCTCACTTATTTACTACTAATAAAAGGAGACAAGTTTCAAATCTCCAACCTCAAAGTTGGCTAAGTTTGGTATATTAAAAAAATAACAAGGAATGGTTATTTTCATTAAGAAAAAAAGAAAAAAGAAATAAGAAAGAAAGTATTTCTACCTTTAATGTATATCTCAGTCATCACTAGGGTTAAGATGTGTTCTTTTTGACTGAAAAATTTATAAAGTTGATATTACAAAATTAAAATTTTGCCTTTATCTTGCTTTGCAATCTTAAGATTTTTTTTTCTGTGCCATATGGTCCATCCTATCAACATGATAAAGTGATTGGTAGAGATCTGTCTAATTAACTAGAAATTTTAATTTCTTATGCACTGAGATTATATATGTTTTGTAAGATCTTTTTAATTATTTGTTCTGTTTTAGAATTTTGGTTTAGTTGATAACATTTCTAATGGATTCAATGAGAAAAGGGGGCATGCAGGCCAAATTTGAGTATGTCTTAATGAATCCAAATTATGTGCATTTAGCAATGATTTTATTGTGTAATAAATTAAAAAGTTATAATTATAATGAGTATGTATCAGTGGACCTAAACCATGATATTAGTTGATTAAGCTAAAAGAAGAAAATGGTGATAATTTAAAAAAAAAAAAAGAAAAAAAAAGAAGGGTGATAAAAAAATGTGTGCATGGCTAACAATTTTGAGTATAACAATTATTATGAATTTGATTTTTCAAATTTACATGTATTTTTTAATCTATAGTTTTACATTTTTGGAAAAGTTTTGTCTATCTTGTTAGAATTACCAAGAGAATCATTATTTTGCATGGATTAGATAATTGTTTAGTTTTATAAGAGCATGATATATAGTAACACACCTTGCAGAAAAAGAAAAAAAAAAGACAAATAGTAGTAACAAAGGAGAAATGAGTAAATTTACAATATCATTTCAATATATTAAAGTAAGTAAGGATTAATTTATATGCCATTTCACTATAATGAATGGCTTAATTACAGGATTTACAATATTATAGTGTTAATTTGTCCGTAATTTTTCTCTGAATTGATTAGAAATTTCGAGGATAATTATTTTACAATCTATAATGAGTGCTTAAAAAACTAACATATAAAACCCAACATTAGGTTGAGAGAGTAACGGAGTTGAGGGGCATAAGGTTCTAATATAAAATAGATCCCGAGTTTTCGAGCCTCCCCACTCGTACAACAACTTCCTAATGTGTTTGTGGCCATAGCTTAGGGACTAGTGGGGATAGGCCCCTCGATATCCCTGACCTCAAAAAAAAAAAAAAAAAACTAACATAGATCTTCAAGGTGTCCTACAATAACTCATAAATTCTTAGTGAAAATGTATTGATATTCTAACGCAAAAAGCCCTTAGTTATCATAATTGTGAATTTGTTATCAGTAGCTCTTCTAATCAAAATTATCCAATATTAAACTCTAGTCCCTCAACGCCACGTCTTCACCTGAGAACAAGCAGTTCACCCCATTTGTCTTTATGGTACTCATACCACAATGTACTCAACTGTTCACCCATGATGTACTAGCTTCCTGACGCCATTCCCAATTGAAAGTATATGTTCCTCTGAACAATTTCTCGCATTAACGCTGAAGATTTGCCTCAATTCACGTTCTGCTTAATGATATTCATTATCTTGAATTGACCCATCTCTTGAACATGGTAACTCGTTCACTTTTGAACTTGCACATGACCCGCTAATCACAAATTTTTACAGATAAAATTAAAAATGAGAGAATTCTTGAGCAAGTTTATGAATTAGCATTAAGTTCAAACTTATGAACATATGTTTTATGAAAAACTTTCAAAAATAGAATATGAGGGTGGGCATGTGAACCGATGAGCTTCATGTTAGCCTAGGACAACAAACAACTTGGTTTTAGTTCTTTTTTCTTTTTTTTTTGGCAGTTTGGATTATATCACATTGAATTGCACATACAAGACATTCACGATGATTTCATCAATAGATGCATAGTTTCAACTATTAATATGAAGAACAACGTATACCTATATTAAGGTCTAAATAAGATGGCAATAAGACTCATAAAGAACCAGATCTCCACATCTTATGAGATTGTGAAAAGTAGAACCCCCACCTCATAAGAAAAGAGGAGGTGCCTTAACCAAGTGAGCCCTCTATTACCATTGGCATCAATATTGACTTTTTTTTGGTGTACCACATAGTACACCAAGTCTTTAAGGGGCAAATTATACAAGTCTCGTGTAGAAAATGAGATATATATATATATAGGGTGATGAATATTACATATGTTAATGCCCAATGTAATATCATACACATAGGGAGAGAGAGAGGTTATAGAATTCAACTGTACAGTTTTTACAACTTTGCTGCCAAACATGTACTCAAGCTATCAATATGTTATATTTGGATTTGGATTCCCATGTGAGATATGCAAATCATGTCTTTTAAAAGGTTATCCCAAAACCCTTCTATTTCACGCCTCTTTATCTCATCTAACTACAATTCATGTTCTGTTGTTACAATCAACCATCTCAGTTCAAATTAGCTCCCAAAGTTGAAAAACTCAATGCCATTAAAGTTGAAGATTTTTCACTCTTCCCAACACATGCTTATTATCATGTAAATTCATAATGTTTTTCTTTCTTACATTTTTTATATATATATATTAGTAAAGAAAAAGATCTTAGAACAATCTTATTAATAATAGGTTAATAAGATTGCGTTTGGTTCATGATTCATATATAATTTTCTGTATTTAAAAATTTAAAAACCTGAAAAAACAGATATCCGAAAACAGTTTATGAGATTTACGAAGAAAATAAGTTGTTTTAAAAAAAAATATATCATTTTCTGAGTTTTTACGTTTTGAGTTTTATTTTAAAATTTAGTAATTAAAAAATAAGAATTTTTTTTGGAATTGGTGGGCTAACAATGATCTAACATCTCAAATATCAAATATCTAATCATATTAGCGCAATCTTTCATTTTTTATTTTCATCATCATCAATAATAATAAAAATAATTAAGGCATTAAAAATTATGATGAATGTTAATTTAACTGTAATTTTTATAACTACATATGCAACTACACAGACGTATCTATTAGATATTATTATTTTATACATATCGAAGTGTGTAATAAATAATCTAATAAGTATAGATATATAATTATACGTGCAATTGCAACAGTTTACAATTAAATTAACATTTTCAAAAAATTATACTAATCACAAAGTTCTCCAAAGGCTATAAGTTTATTTCATATTAATCTAAAATTTGAGAAATTTCCTTGGGAAATAGTGCATGATACGTAGAAACTGTGACTAAAAAAGGAAAAGTCTGATTTAAGTAAAAGATTTTAAAAGTTGGTTGGAACAGTGATTATTAATATATATGTGCAGGCTTTAGATATTGGAGGGGGCCCACAATAATCAAACATGTCTTTCTGCTTTTGTTTATTTGTCTCTTATACTAGAGAACACCATCACAATGACTTTGTCTACCATCCACAGTACACACGTGCATCTTGCCATTCAATAAAGAGGAAACAAACCAACATCTCATTTCTGACATATTTCTTATTCAATTCTCTAACATTATTTTATCTTGTCTCCGTTTTTTATTTTTTTATTTTTTAAAGATAATTAATTTATTATATCATTTTATCAAAGAGTAATACTAAATAGAATTTATTATACATATACCAATCACAATATAGCCTTACCCAGTAATGCGTAACACTTACCAGGTACATGTACTGACTTATTTTGGACAGAGAATACGGATCTACCCAACTATGTGCATAATCGGAGCCCATGATCGGTCATACCGACCAGATGAATGTATTATTCACAATGTTTGTCAGGTCAACACTAAAGAGCACCAGGTCGGCATATCATATCATGGACTACCGACCACTATCCACTGATCTTTGTACAGACCATATCTCCAGTTTCAAGCAGATATAATGAGAGATTACAGGATCGGCATACCGATCTGCAAAAATCTTTGACTCCGGAATGGATGACGATGGAACACCCAATCAGATAGGGATAAAACGTGATCCACTGCGACAAGTTCAGAATCTACTCCTAATTTGACTCAGATAAAGCCTGAAACTCTACTAGTTCGACTAGAAGACTGATAAGTCATCTTAATCTTATAAGGATCGTATAAGATCTTTCTAATTCTACTAAGAATCAAGCATGCTCTTCGAGCACGATTTGAATTCCTGATTCTACAACAACATGACTACAAGGCCAAAGACCTTACGTCCTCTCTATAAAAAGATCATAACCCCTAAGGGGAAAGTAAATAACTCTAAGTAATTTTCGACTCAGTTCAGTACTATTAACTCTACGAAGCTCTGAACTAACTTAGGCATCGAAAGGTCTTTGGCCGACACCATATCGGTGTTCCTTACGATAGTCCGTATTATCTTGCTTTTCCTCTCTCAGATAACCAACTTCTGGCGATTTTTTCAGCATTCCGACGAGTTCTAGATCAGCATCTTCCCTCTACCTCATCGTCTACTGATATTGGTCAAATCTTGTAACAACACATACGTATTCTCAAAACATCGAAAGAAGTTGGGTTGCGTTGAAAAATGGCATTGGCACTAATGTATGTAAAATATTTTTTATATCAAATTAATTTTTAATGGGAATTGCATTGCGAAAATGCATATGCCCACTTTTTTTCTTTTTTCTTTTTTTTTCTTTTTTCTTTTTTTGAGGTCAGGGTATTGTGAGGCCCACCCCGCTAGTCTCCTAGGGCACGATCACAAACACTTAAAGACGTCATTGTACGAGTAGAGAAGCTCGAACTGAAGATCTATTTGTTCTTTTTATAAGCTTAAATGAAGATTATTTTCTTCAAAGCATGTTTAAGTACTATAAAATTTTGAATATTTTTTATTCCTATTAGTATTTATTTCATGATCAATACCAATTCATATTCTTTCTTGATTTATACTTAAAAAACTAAATATACCAAATGTGTTGAAGGGCTATATATATATTTGTATTCTTAATTGAATATAGCTTAGTTATTTAATTGGTATTTAGTCAATTAATTACACATGATTAATTAATTTCAGCCAAATCCATTATTTTGTGATTCGTATTTGTGGGTTTTAGCAGAAATTTGACACCTTAATTTTGTAAATATCCGGTTATGTCGTTATTACAACTATTTGAAATTAATAAATAAATTAAGATGGTTTGTCAATGAGCTTACGAATCTAAAGGATAAAGATTAATAATCTAAGATGAAGATTTAGTTTACAAGTATAATTTAAAAGGATTTTTATAAAAGAAATGTATATATTAGAATCTTATTTATAAATATTTAATCATATTATTAAAATGCTCTCAAATACATTTACAATCATTTTAAGGAGGGTGAGGGGAACTGGGAAGTTTAGTCAAGGGGGCCTCTTTATGGGCCGAATCTATTGGGCCACCAATTACTTTGTGAATAAATATCTCCATACACAGCCCAATTTGGGAGAGCGTCTGCGTTTCTAGCATAAGCATTTTTTTTTTACCAAACGACAACTGGCAAACACAGAAGCAAAGGGAGCGAGTCTCACCAAAACGCTTAAAAATTGTGTTTAAATCGCAAATGTGTACAAGTTAAACGATACCCAATGACATTTGCCGAAAATATTTGCCCCAATGCGACTTTCTTCGTGCTCTCAAAGAGGGTCATAATAAGTTATTTAAAAAAGAATTATTCTAAAAAATAAGTTGATGTGAGTGTCAAAGTCTTGAAATTAAAAATAAAAATGCCAACAGGCTGTTGGCAGAGAGGTCGCAGCTCCAGGTCTATTCCACGGAGTTATGGGTTCAAAACTTGGGTGAGAGGATTTATACAGTCGCTTACATAAACTTCGACATCAGGCAATGCGGTGGGGTTCGAAAGAAAATCTCTTATGTGGGTAACATGGTTCACTGTGAGCTTGGGATTGTATATCATTATATTTAACCGTTGATGCGGTGATTAGTCTCTTCCTAAGAGATGAGATACCCTATAGGGTGGGTCATACTTGTATCTGTGTCAAAAAAAAAATAAAAATAAAAATAAAAACAATAAAGGATTCCTCTTTTCTTTCTCTTGTCAAGAAAAAAATATTTATTTTGATGGCCAAATATATGGGTTCCACTCATTCCAACTATTTAATGAATCTAAATTAATTTTCAACTATATATAAGATTGTTTGATAAATTAATGTTTAAGAGAGATGGAATTGATTAGTTTATATTCTTTTAGATGTTCCTGTTGCATGACTCAAAAACATAAATGTTAAAAACTCAAATTTATATAATAACTAAATTTTTTTTCCCTAATAACTAGTTATATGATAACTAATTAACAAGCCAGCCTCCTAGCTTTCTTCCAATATATGACTTCTATATATTCAGCTTACAAGTGCTAATTTATTGCAGCTCTCTCTCTCTCTCTTCCTTTTTATATATAATCAACTTTTTCTTTTCTAAAAGTATATATATATATGTATCTTTATTTATTTTATGGTTATTGTGACCTACCTTTTAACTTGGTCTAATGAAGTGGATTAGTTGGTGACAAATATATAAAATGGAGTATACATGTACAAGATGCTATACTTAAATAAATTTATCATGGATTACACGTTCAAATTTTCTTTTGTTATCTTTTTTCCTTTTGGCATTATTTATTATTATTATTATTTAAAACTTAGGTATCCAAGTTAGTTTACGCACCAACCCTCGAAGGGGGCACCTATTAAAACCATGAGAAAAATGACCCTCTACCCAACTACTCCGTGAACGCATTTTTGGTCTTTTTTGCATTATAAATTGTATAAGTATATATTTTCTAACACTTTAATGACAGGGCCAGACAAATTGCTATGAGCTAGTCAACATATTAATTAATGAATGAACTTCATCTATTTATTGAATTAAATAGTCATAAATTTTGAGTCTTCCCCTCTCTTAAGGGAAATTCAGGTGCTTAGCTTAGCTGGTGTTTGTCTCATAATAACATTGATTTAGATTATATATTAATAGTTTTCCACACAATATATAGCACGATTAATGTTAAAATAAAAAAGAAAAAAAGAGCTAGATTATTGGAATGAGTTCAACCAAATATATTTGCACTCTTTGATTTAAAACAAAAGCAAATTGCCCCAAGTCTTAATATATTTCTAAAGTAATTCATTACTCTATTTTTTTTTTTTTCAATGTATGACCTTAGGTGTCCCGGCCTAATTCTTTTGTTGGGGCGAAACTATTTTAAAGTTAGAAATTACCGAGGCTATTGAGTGTTTCTCTCTAAAATGAGCGGATAAATATGAGCACGAGCTCAAATTTAAAATCGAGACTTTGCCCCTCAACTACAACTTATATCTCGCCCCTATCGAGAGCTCATACTCGAAATCAATAAATTGCTCATTCGTTACTCTATTTTGCTATTTTGGCATATGAAAAATAAGTTATAAGTTCAAAGTAAAAATAATATATATATATATATTTATTAGAATAAAATAAAAAATAAAGAGGTTAGGAATACTAGGGGCGGCGTCGTGCATGGCAACGGAAATGTTCTCATCAGCTTCCTTATGGCAACTACCCACAAGCTGCCACGCCGGCGGCTCCATAAATACATACTAAAAGGACTTAATTACTACAAAAAAAAAAAAAAAAAAAAAGAACAAATAGAAAAGTTACAAGTCAACCCACCACAGCACCTTTGACCCTTTGACCCAGCCATATCACCCTGTCATCACATTTCCTTACTATATTTTCCACACAATTTAATTCAATCAATTATAAGAAGAAGAAGAAGAAGTATAAATAAAGAAAATCATATAAACTACCTACACTCCCATTTTGAATTCACAGTTCAAATTAATCTTTATTTGCTATCTTCTTCCATATGGCTCTTCTTCATCTTCTTCATTATAAACCCATGTTGCCTCTCATCTTCTTCTTCCTTATCTGTTTTCCATCTTCTTCAGATGCCAGAAAGCTGATGATGAACAAAGAGACTGTTAAGATCACCCTTCAAGAGAAAATTAGTGCAACAATTCCTTCTTCTTCTTCTTATTTTACTAGCAAGGTTGGTGGTGAAGATCAAGGAGATGGGCAAGAGAAGCAGTTATCAAGTTTGAATCTTAATCGTTCTGATCGGATTTTGCAGTCTGTCCCAAGTCCTGGTGTTGGGCATCGATGATTTTATTTTTATTTTTTTGAAGATTTGATGTGATCATCATATTTCAGAATTGTATACACAGAGTATTTATTGATTTATTTGTTTATTTATTGATGAATTCTTGAATTGCCAACAAGAACCTATTGATCTTGATTGAAAAAAGAGTGGCTGAAAAGCCAAAAAAAAAAAAAAAAGAGAGAAGAAAATAATGGATTTTCAGGCTACCTATCCTTAATTGAAATTGCTATATATTACCTTGTTCTTATTAATTTCAGTTCATTCCAAATAATTTTGTAGATTAGTTTTTCATGTTCGTTTCTTTAAATTAATTCTTGTTTTAAGATACCCATGATTGGAAATTTTATCTTATTGCTTATAATTCATCGATCCTGGTAAATTTTCATCAAAATCCCATTCCCAAATTTTTTTTTGAAAAAATCTAGAACATGGATTGTACTAACTCTAGTCTACTGAGTTGGATCCAGATCATATAAAAGGAGATTTTGTCTTGAATTGGCAATTTCGGTTGGCAAGAACTACTATTCAAAAGGCAACAAAACATCTGGAAACAAATGAATCAAACTGATTATGAACAGTGTTCTGAGATTAATTAACAATTTTCAGAGTGGATTCTTGATCAGATTTTCAAAAGCCCAGGAATTTTTGTTTTCAAAGATAGAAAGTAGCTTTTTGTTATTCTATACTAAATGAGCCGTCATAATCTTATCATGAATCAAATTAAATGCCCTGGAAAAATTGATAGACTAAGAACATTGGTAATTTTTTTTCTAGTAACTTCAATTTGAGTATGAAGGAGCTTCATTTGGTTCTATTAAAAAGAAGAGATACTCAAATAACAATAGAAAAAGTATCTGGAGATAAAAGGATCTTCTTGCCTAAGCCCCATTTTCCACGGAAATAATTAACAATGCACGGCCGATTAATTTATTGTCCTTTTTAATGCAATCATACTTGTGAAAATGACAAAAAAAAAAAAAACAGTTTGGGTATTGGTGTACATCAGCATCAGCATTGGGTGAAAACATTCAACTTTAACTTTAAGTTCATATACAAACTCACAAACCACTTGCAGCCTAGTCTTTTCAATAATCCTAGAGCAGTGTGGACTACAGGTGATTCTAGCTAGGATGATTTAAGAGACTCGCCCACATATATATATACATACATACATATATATATAGGATATAATACTGCTATAGAAATCAAATTGTTTAGGATCTTCCACTGCACGAATTTCTTGGGAAATAAAATTATAGGCACGTAAATTCAGTGCCAGACCAGGAGCTTGTTGGAAAATATCGTAATGAAAGGACCGTATGAGTTTGCTGCTAAGTATTTGACTAAATATGATTGTCCATACTCAAGAAGTATACTCAGATGCCCTTGTCTTTTGGATAAACACAAAACTAGTACGTGTATTAAGGGACATATATAGGGGCTTGAATGCATTTTTCAAGGGTATAATTCCTAAGTCTTTCGATCGTATATATGTATATATGATCATATTAGGAAGTAGAGTAAGGAGGAAGAATGGTTGCTTCTCTTGTAAGTAGGCCTCCAAAATGACCTATTTTTTTCTTGCAAGTCTCTCTCTAGCTAGCTCTTGATTGAGTGCCCACTACTCACTCAAGGAAATGAGACAAGTTTGTCAGTTTCATCACTTGAGACAGCCTCATCATGAGCATGTCAAATTCCATGAAAACACCAATTACTACTTCTCATTACACATGTTTGGGATTGGTTTTTAATGAGTTGTGTCCCTTTATCATGACAATTCCCTATAGTAAGTGAATTTGTTCATACAGTTTTCTCACCAACTATGTTTTACCCACTAGATTTAGGCCATCATTGGATTCGTAATTTAAAAAATAGAATATAACTTAAAAGGTAAAAATTTAAAAAATAATATTTTGTCATTTCTTGAAAACAGTTTGTTTTCTTTATAAATTTTAGGAAACAATTTTTGAGCTTTAACGAACTAAACGTTTCTTTTGTATTTTCAAAATTTTAAATATAAAAAACTGTATCCGAATCCTAAACCATATGCAGCCTTAGTTTTCAGCTTTTATGATTGAAACAATTTTTTTCTTTTCAAATTAATGTTGGGTGATTTAGAATAATTCCAAATTAAATACAAAACTCATCTCCAATTAGTTGTCCTCCATATGAGCTGTTTGTGCCATTGGTGGTACAATACATGTGGCTTGTTTGTGTGCACTCTATGAGCTTTGCAGTGGGCCTTGTGTGCTCAAGTGGGTTCCATGCCCATAGTTATATGCTCTCATATGAAAGGTTCATTTTCTTGCTGGCCCCAAGGCCAACTTTAAAAAAAAAAGAAAATTAAAAAAAAAAAAAAGAAATTAAAAAAGCCTTGAGGAAAACATTACCAACATGCATAAGTGTCACATGACAAACTATATAGAAGTAGTTTATAAGATCTAAGGTCCAAAACATATAACAAAAAAAAATTCTATCAAATTGGTTTTATATGAAAAATGGAAGGAGTAGTTAATTAAAGATAAAACGAGAGATAATTGAGAAATTAAGATAGTTTGGATATATACAACAAAAACCTTTAGATCTAAGGTTCAAAGCATCCAGCAAAACCATTAACTTTCCATCAAATGGGCTTCATAAAGAAATGGTAAGATCAGTAACCCCAATTAAAGAGAAAATTGGGTGAGGTAGTTTGTGCATTTACAACAAAAAAACCTTTGTGTTTGGTAACTAATAAAATTTTCTTTAAGAAACTAGTATTTGCTTTAGAAAATTTTCTAATGGTTGATTGGTTGGACATAAGAAAATATTGTCATAATTGATTATTAGTTAGTGCAAAAAAAATTTTCACCCCCCCCCCCCCGAGAAAATTATGGTGAAAAAATGGTGGGCCCAAAAAGAAATTTAATTTTTTTTCTCACCATTTTGTCAATCAAACATTGGAAAATAAAATTTTCTCAAGAAAATTATTATTTTCTAACTTGCCAAACACACCCTCAAATCTAATTAAAGTCAAAAGCATAAAACAAAACAAAGAGTGTCAGGTGACAAACTATATACAAGTATTTTACAGGATCTAAGGTCTAAAGCATGGAAAAAAACAACTTCCAAATAGGTTTTATATGAAAAAAAAATAGTAGGAATAGTCCCAATTAAAGATAAGAGAAAACGTATTAAGGTGGTTTAGACATATATATATATATACAACAAAGACCTTTAGATTGGGGGTGGCAATTTGTGTTGCTGTGTCGTAATCGGTCGTGTTGTAATCGTATATAATAAAATATATTATAAACTCAAACACGACACATTTAAATAACGTGTCATTATATGTAAACTCAAACCCGACACGTTTAATAAACGGGTTACAAAGATTAACCTGTTTATAACCCTTAAAGCTTAAACAAGTTCATTCTACCCCATTTATCATATATAAATTCTAAATTAACATATAAATCAAAAATTCAAAATTATAATTATACAACCATATAGTAAAGACCAAATAAAATATTATAAAATTAGAATTTTAACACATGACATAAAATATTAAAAAGTCTTCACACATAACATAAGTCTCAACATAAAATATAATCGTGTTAAACAGGTCAATTTCGGATTTAGCAAGTCGACCTGCTTTTAATCTAAAATTTAACATATTTTGACCTGCACTTATTTATGTAAAACTTAAACTCATTTATTTCGTGTCGGTTTCGAGTCGTGTTATCTTGTCATGACCTATATTGACACCCCTACTTTAAATGCTCTAGTTAGGAAGAGTGATTATTTAACAATCCCACGATAATGATAGAGACAAAGACATACATAAAATAACATAAATAAAAATAATTAATAAAAATATAACTATTTATAATTTGAATGTCGATATAGCCCTAAATAAAATAGAGCAGACGAAGTAAATTCATGTAACCGACTCATGTAGTTAAAAAAAAGCTTAGTTGAGTTGTCAAATAGATTTTAAAAAGCTTCCCCATAAATATTTTTATTGTAATTATTTCTTGTACTAGCTTTAAGCTGATGAAGCTATATATTAAAGTACATATAGTCTTGTTTGTAAATCTGAAGATTTTAAAGTCATGGAGGGAAGAAAGTTCTTATGATATAAAAGAGCAGTTCAACCCTTGGCTCAATCATATTAAATATAAACTTCTAAGTGGTGTAAACTAAATCAAAATAATGAAAGAATGCTTAAAGAAAAATGCTAGATTTTATTCTTTATTTTTTATTATTTTTACAACTCATTTCTTCATCTTTTTTCTATTTTTTTCTCTTCTTATTTTCTCTGCACTATTTCTTATAATTTCTCTTCATGATCTCTTTTATATTTATAAGGAGAGATTTATATCAAAATATCACCAACTTACATGATGGATAACTATGCTCTCATATTATGAGTAACTATGCTCTCACATGGATGAGTAACTATGCTATCAGATGATGAGTGTGAGATACGTATACATACATATTTATACAACTTAAATATATGGATCACTTGAATACACATACTATTTGGATACATATACTATTTGGATATCATACTACTTAAGATATGTATATAGTACATGTAATTATTATTTGGATATTCAACATATTTACAACACTAAGTCCGTATAATGCTAATTATTTTCTTTCCCATTATCCAACGTCACCTAAGACGTGGCAAAAGCAGAGCTACCTCAAGGCAGGATGGCTCTTCTCTAAGTGTTAATCAGTTCCATAATTAACACTAATTATCATACCAGAGAGTAGCAAATGTACAAAAATACTCTTTTGCATAAATATGATAGTTATCATACCAGTCTTACCAATTAGAATAAAGGTAAGAGAAGTCTTTCTTTTTTCTTTTCTTTTTTAATTATTATTATTTTGAGGTCAATGGGTATAAGGATTCTATTAGTCCCTCCGGGGCACCGTCACAAACGTCCTTAGACATTTCAGTAAGAAGAATAAGTCCCACTCAAATTCTCTACCTCAGAGTTGCGGGCGCTTGCCCTAACCATTAGAGAAGTCATTTCAGTAAGAAGAATAATTGCATAAACGCCTTTTTTTTAAAGAAAATGCCTTAAAAACGTACTTTTCAAACACATTTTGTTGGCATTGCCTTTAAGAGTTATTAGATTGTCTTAAATCACACATTAACACGTGATTCGAGGTAATCTAACAACTCTTATGAACATTGTCAACAAAATATATTAAAAAAATATGTTAGTTAAGCATTACGTTTTTTTTTTTTTTTTTATGTTCTTAAATGAATGGGGTTATAAGATCAGCAAAGTTTAAGCAAGTTTGTATAAATTGGGCTAAGGCTTTATTTGCTTTTACTCTATAGGTTGGTCCCTTTGCTTTTTGTCTATTGTTTGAATAATATATTTAGTTTTAAATTTTTTTTTAAAAAAAAGTGTATTTAGTGCAGAATGATGCTAGAATTAATACGCTAATTAAAGCTCAAAGTTGAAACTAGAACTTCCACATTCGTTAGAACATAAGGGAGCACATATATCACCTATTGCAAAGGTCTCTATCATCCAATCATCCAATGGATATGTGTGGAAGTTTGAATTTCAATTGGTGCATATTTAACATTTTTCTTTAGTGCATAAGGCTCTTATATGGCGCTCGATTTTATTGGCCTCAGATGAAAGACGATGTGGGAAGTTATGTCCAAACCTGTCCTGTAAACAGGGAATGAGTTGACTACTCCTAATGTTCAAAACAAGCCCTTTCATTCTGAATTAGCCTCTTGATGTTAAAGATATTGTTTTTTTATTAGAACCCATCATTTCTATCTCACGATAGAACAATATCTTCCATCATTTAAAATATATATATAGTCTACA
Source organism: Paratinospora sagittata (assembly GCA_035771175.1). NCBI lineage: Eukaryota > Viridiplantae > Streptophyta > Magnoliopsida > Ranunculales > Menispermaceae > Paratinospora > Paratinospora sagittata. The sequence continues at coordinate 45,482,168 of CM069598.1, forward strand.
ATAAAAATAATTTGTGTACTGCTCATGGTGCAAAACATCGAATATACTATTTTGCCAACTTTTTGAGTTTTGTAAGTAATTTGCTTCCAGCAATACTTATCAATTGATGTCACACCTAGTATCCCTTATTTATGGTGATAAATATTCCTCGGGGTATATTCTAGCCATTATAGAATTATAATATTATTTCATTTTGTCACACACTTACGGCGGTACGAGGACGCACCCTCAACATTATTTGTCTACACTATTTATGATGTAGACAAATGATTTCGGGGGTGCGTCTTCATGCCACCGTAGGTGTGTGACGGGATAAGACAATATTATAGTTCCATAATGGCTGAAGTATATCCTGAAAGGTACTCAGCACCTTAGATAGGGACACTGTATACAACCCAGATCTGACGACATGACATTTTCTTGGGTTTTTTGGTTGACGAAGATCTTGTTGTTGATCAGTTTCTCTTATTCCTAGTTTTTGGGTTCTGCACCAAGAGACCATTTTGCATTTGTAAATCTTGAAGTTGATGTTCCATTCCCTTGAAAAGAAAGAGAGAATTATAATCAAAGATTTCATAATTGAATCCTTAATGTCATGTTGTTTGCTCTGTTTCTCCAATTTAAACTTCAAAGCAAAGCAATCCTTCATCAGGGTGATTGACAAAAACATAGATGATGAAAATAATAGAAATCTAAGTAATTAAAAGCCTCATCTCCTTGCCTCTGACAAAGATGCTTTTAAGAATAGTATCATAGCATTTCCTAATTTTTCATTATTAATTATTCTAAGTATATGTGGCATAAGCCCATTAAACCAATACCAATGCAATAAAATGCACCAAAATGAACAGATTAAAAAATCCCATATGTACTCTTGACATGGAAAAATTCTCAGTTTTTTTTTTTTTCCTTTTTTTCTTTTGATAAAATTACAAAAAAAGGAAAAATAAAAATAAAAATGACCATGATGAATTTCACTCAATTCCTGTCAAATTCCAGCATGCCAAGGGCTTGTTCTTAAGAGGTGCCTTGTGAGCTTAACTGTCTTGTGGCTCCTATGGCTTGGACCTGAAGGAGGGATAGGACCCTTCATAAGAACATGGAAGAATGAGCGGTGCGACCGGAAAACAGGCTCTTCAGCGCCTGAAACAAGCTCCGCCGGTGACTCGGCTCGAACAGCAGAAGTCCTAGCTGCCATGAAAATGATCAGAACTGTGAAGAGAATTGAAGATGAAAAAGAAGCAGGCATTGGGTTTTGATGGGTGTAAATTAAGGAGGTTGGTGGGATATGAGAAGTGTCAGTATATATATATATATATATATAGATAGATAGATAGATGGAATTAGTAATTTGGTCACTGTAACGCAAAAAAAAAGTACTCAACAAAATGAAAAGAGTTTTTGCAATGTGAAGGCCATGAAACATGCCGCATATATAGTAAGATCTCTTTTCATAATTGATGGTAAAAAGCAATGATATGGGCACTTTCTTTGAATCATAATAATCGCCACTTTAATTAATACCTAACCATTATTTTGAGTTAATTTATAAAAAATTAAGAAAAAAAAATTCGATGTTTCTAGTAATTATTTATACTTCTTTTATGATTTTAGGGAGGTATCGTCGTCGACACCTTATCGCGATTATTTAGTTCAAGAGTAATGCTAAAGACATCCCGGGTCTTCAACATTATTTTTTGACACTGACACTTAGTCTCCATTAGATGTTCAAGATATTGGACAATACACGCACATTCTCAAAATATTCAAAAAAACTGGGTGCCAACGTCAAAAAATGGTTTTGACACCCAACGTACATAAAACAATTTTTCAGGTTGAAAATGCTAAAGTGTTTGGTCTCTTTGTGAAGGTCCATGTTCAAATCTTTTGGGTGGTTTCACCTAAATTCCTAATAAGTATATATATCTTTGGTTTGTGATTTAAGAAACTATTTTTAATATCTAAAAAATTGAAAAAACGTGATGAACGTGTTTGATAGTACTACTAAACCAAAGAATCCTGATACCTACTGATCTCAAAAAAAAAAAAAAAAAAAAAAAAATCAATTAAAATCCTAAAAAAAAAATCAATTAAATTCCTAATTATTGAGGAGGGGCTTATCATAATAAAAAAATTAAAAATTAAAAAGGAAAAAGGAGAAAAGAGTCAAGACAACATTTTCTAATATTTTTTGATGACATAGATTAGCTTATGAATTTGTTTAATTCTTTCATTTTGCTCTATTAAAAGATAAATGGATATAATAATTTTTTTTGCCAAAGAAATTAATGAATATAATAATAACAATTAAAATTTATAATATACAATGGGTAAACAAGATTAATTAATATGATTAAAATCTCGATTTTCTTGGTTAAAGTTTTATTTATTATTATAAAATTGATGGAGCACAATAAAAAGCTTTGAACCCACTTAATAATGGAGAAAGCATGGCCTTAAATACAAAGAAATGAAAGGTATAACCGTACAACTAATAGAGGTGGCAAAATGACCCCAACTAATCATTTGTTCGGTTTCGTTCCGCCGATTTTAAAACAGGTCCAAACAAAATCTTTTAAATTTTGGGTTGAGTGCAAATATAAATTTTATGTCTGTTTTAAAAATCAGACTAAGTCGGAACAAAGACTTAAGAAAGTGGGTGTCCGGTTCCTACTTAATACATGTGTAAAATCAATATTTTACAAGTATTATAATTTCAAAATACCTATATCTTAACTTTGTTGAAGCTTGAAATCCTTTAATTTTTCTTTTTAATTCACATTTATAACCATCATTCACTCATATTTAACAATAATAGTAAATCAAAGCTAACACCATGGTAAAAAAAAATCAAAAAAAAGTGCAAAAAAGGTCAAAATCGAGCTACCGAGTTTTTAAAATATATGAATATGGACGAATAGTTACTGTCTATTTTGCAAATTGAGCTGGGTACGGACATATTATATGTCCGTTAATATAAGGTGTTATTCATACCCATACCCAGTTTGTTGCCATTTTGCCTTCCCTAATAATTGGTATTACTATAAGAAATTTTATTAATAATAATAATTAATTCAATTAATGACATTTAAGACATCTAAGATAGTTAACGAAACTTATAGTTAACATGGAAATAACTTTTCAATGCCAAGTAACTCTATGTTCTTTAATTTTATAATATCAATATACTATATATCTATAATATATATAATATAGATTTATGTTCAGAATTCCCAAATATGCTCTCTTGTTTGCCTAGTTTTTTTATTTTTATCTTATTTAAGATCGTTTTTATTTCTCGTTTTGAAACAAAATTTAGAATTATAAGTGTAGTATACATATATTCAGAATAATAACTGAGCACAATTTTTCTCTTATCTTTTATTGTGGCATGTGGTATGAAGGTTTAGATTTTTTTTTTGTCAATCTATATCATTTGCTACATTGAATCATTACATACATACTCTAAATCAATTGATAAAAAATAAGGATAGTCTCAATTAATAATATAGAGAACGAATACCCACGCCTATGACACATGAAAGTTAGTTAAACTTTCAAAACAATGATTATTTAAAAAAAGAATTCATCCTTCCTCTTCCATTAAATTAATACATTTATCTTTTTTTTTGGGTGCAACAATGCTTATAAATGTTGGAATGTTAAATTTTAAATTAATAAGTATACCCAATGCAGGGAGCTCTTTCAACAGGTAAATAATTTTATTTCTTGGACCGTGCTAAAAATTTAAAACTTCAATTGATAACAAACAAATATAATAAATATATTCACGGGCACTCTACCTATTAAAGACTTTTATGTTGTAGGTCTTTTAAGTAATAAAGTATTGCACCTAAATTCACGAAACAAATTTATAAATTTGGATGACTGTAAGCATTGATGAGGCCGGTACCATTTTTGTTAATTCGTGAGTTTGGAGATTAGTGGATTCTTAAGGAGCGTGACACCTCACATATAGCGATACAGGGCTTAAAGGCACATTATTTCTAGTCAAAAAAAAAAAACAAATGTAATTAATTTATGTGAAAGTTTGGTCCCTTTACTTACATTATTAAATGCATGTACAGATCTTTAAAAAAAATAAAACAACAAGAAGGAGTTGGAGGAGGATGAGGAGGAATACCTCAAAGACGTTATTAATGTATCATTCATTATAATAAGATCAGACGATGACGAAGAATGATCTTAAGTGGAGACAGAAATTTCAACAGTTGACTTGACTTGATTTGACTTCTCAACTACAAAATTTGGTGACTTGATGAGTTGTTGGGATGGTACCTTGATTCCCTCTCTATTGTTGCTGGCTGCAACCACTGAACCAAGACCATAATATATTGCTTCCAAGTACATATATCAAGCAAGTCATTTAATCTTGATAAAAACAAAAATTAAGTTATTTAATTTTCAAGATCATTTTTCTGTCTTTTAGGTCCACAAGCAATAAATAAATGTTAATTCAGTGCACCTGTTGAATTTAATTAGGTTTGGTCATATGTCATACATGTTTAATTAGAAATAAAATTTCATATGTTATACATGTTTATAAATAAAATTTCATATTTTTGTTAAAATAGTGTTTTGATATATCTTTGATATTTTGATCAATAATTTTTCCATACGTAAATAGAACGAATTAAACTAAGTAGTCGGATATATTTGCATGGCTATGATAGAATTAAATATCTTTAAAAAAAAACACAAATATGTTTTGATATGCAGGTGAGAACGACGTCTACTTAATTAAAAACTAAAATAAGAACCAACCGGTAGTAGCGAGATTGAAGTTCAGATCTCGAATTCGAGTCTGTGCGTACTTTAATTTATCTACTCCTGATGAGAGAGTCAGCCCAAACGCTACTGCAATGCCCGAGTCTGAAGGATTAGTCTCACACAAAGAAAAAGGACAGTACCAAAAAATCAATAATTAAAAAAAAACATAAAAATAATGAAATTTGAATTTATGTCTACACTAAAAAGTTAGAAGTAGGTGCACTTAATTGAATGAGTAAACCACTTTATTCTCCCTTAAAACTTATTTTTTTAAAATAAGTGGGTAATTTTACGAGAATGACAAAAATATATTGAATTGACAACCTATGTCTAAAATAAGAAAGAGTTTTGTATTATTAGATGGGTATGAACCTAATCCTAGGATATAATCACGTGAAATGTAAGTTAATTGAAATTTGAATGTTATGTAATGTTTGATACCATATCTATATCAGAGGTTAGATTCATAAAAAATTAATTCTTATAGTTAAAATCGAATCTCCCACCAACCAACTGCTAGTAGTTGGTGAGGCACCTGCCTGCTTGCTACGAAGTGCAAGGTTTGACTCTCTCTAAGTGAGAAAATCAAATAGTTGTTGTGAGCTCGGGGCTTCATGCCCCTGTTGTCTCGGTCTATGATGCAGGGCATGATAGGATAACAATAAGCACACCTTTTCTACACTCGTTGATTCTTAAAAATACTAAGGAAAGATGAAAGAATTCGCAAATCTCTAACTCAATACCGCATACAATGGCCCATGAAAACTTCTAAATAAACTAAAATACAAAAGTAGTAATAATTAGACTTCTAAACATATTCGAATATTAATTTCTTAATTCAATAAAACCTAAAAATAAAAAAATTATCAAAAATAATAAATTTACTAAAAAATAATAAATTATCAAAATTAGTAAATTATTCTAAAACACTGATTTGAGAACTCTAATTCTTATCGCATTGCATCAATCTACCTTGTTCGTGACTAGTTCTTATTCAAATAGGTGGTCTTCTGGTTGTTGTGTCCACACGGCCTATTATACCTTGACGAAAAAAAAAAAAAAGAAAAGAAAAGAGGTATCTCTCGTTTTCATTAACTTGAATTATTAATAACAAGGGATAAAACCTAATTTGTTCTTAATATCTACATTATGCAAACAATAAGGTTAAGGAAAACACAATGGCACGATTGATACAAATAATAATAACTTGAATTCAAGTTAAATACTCATGCTGCAATTGACAGAGAACATGGCACGATTGGGGTAGGAATGGTGGTCCGCAATACGAGGGGGGAGACAATGACAGCAGCAGCGTAGAAGATAGCAATATCTGTAGTAGTAGAGTTGGCTGAATGCATGCATGGCACTGAGAGAAGGCATCTTATTGGCGGTAGAGTCTTTTTACCATCCTTTATGGGTGGAATCAGATTCATTGGAAACCATTAGTTCATTCCCATTCAACAGTACGTAAGCCCAGAAATGGAGTTGATAGCGCAGGACGCCATCGTATTGAAACCGTGATAGGGGATTTAGACATATTACTAGAAGTTGTAATGTAGTAGCCCATTCTCTAGCAAAGTTTGATCTCACGGTAGAAGAAGAGATGGTTTGGAGATTGAAGATGTTTCCCTTTGGCTAATGCAATTATGCCAAAGGGACCTTGTTATTTCTTCAAACGATTAATGAAACGGACTTCTGTTTTTAATAATAATAATAAATAAATAAAAACTGCATATTTATAACCTCGATGCCTTCATCTCGGTGTTCTACCTTAATTATCTCTTTAAAAAAAAAAAAAAAAAAAAACAGAAAAACAGCCATGGTATGGGGCTTGTATATTATGGCTTTCAAGCAGATTTTGCAAGAAAGTCATCTGATCAGCTTTGTAGGAAAGTGCACATTTTAAACTGGATTTTGGAGATGCTGCTGCTCCCCATTTACCCTGCATGGTTTATGCCTTACATGCATGGAGTACTTTTTCTTTTTTTTTGGGTACTTCCAAAGGTGAGGTGTCTTAGGGTTATTTGTTAGAATCGCAGACTAATCCAATTCTTTGAATCAGTAAAAATAGCACCCATCAATGTTAAAATTAGGTCATTCATGAAAGATTAACCCCGTACGTCTCTTATCAAATTTAAAAATAGTTTTTAAAAAACTTAGATTTTTAATTTTGTTAATAAAATAAAATTTTGTCTAAAAATAGAAAATAGTAAAAAAGAACAAAAAAAGTAAAATAGCTAAATTATTTATATAGGAGACAAGAAAAGACAGTGGGAGTGGAAGTTCTTTAATTAAGTACTGAAAATTATAATTTTGGCCCTATAACTAACTCAAAATAAAACATAACTATAAAATTAAAGAGGTTGTTTTTGGAAGTTTGGCAAAACGGCCGCACAAACGGTAAACTCTTTCAAATAGATTTAATATTATATATATTTGGTATTGTTGTAAATATGTTGAATATCTAAATAGTAATTACATGTACTATATACATATCTCAAGAAGTATGATATCCAAGTGGTATATATATCCAAATAGTATATGTATTTAAGTAATGCATGTATCTAAGTAGTATATATACGTATATATGCGTATTCTACATGAATCATGTGGGAGCATAATTATTCATCCATGTGAGAGTATAGTTACCCATCATGTGAGTTGGTGATCTTTTGATGTAAAACTCTCCCTACAAATATGGGAGGGATCATGAAGAGAAGTTGTACAAAATGGTGTAAAGAAAATGAGAAGAGAAAGAGGAATGGAGAAAAGATGAAGAAATGAGTTGTAGAAATGTTGGAAAAATGATAAAAAATGGAGAATGAAATTTAGCATTTTTCTTTGAGCATTCTTTGATTATTTTGATTCAGTTTACAACACGTTATTAGCGCGAAGGCTCTATTCAATCAAGGAGTTCAATCATAAAAGGTATATTGAGGTAAAATTTTATGAATTTTTCCAGTTATACTGCAGTTTTTATTTTGATTTTGATTTCATAGCCTGAAGCTATATTGATATTTTGTTCACATAACCTGAAGTTATGTAGAAGAATATATAGCTTTAAGGTATATATTAAGAAATAATTTTCTAGCCAAAAGCTAGATTTTTCATAACCAGAAGTTATGTTATAATTTTATTCATTTGTTTATTTCTCTAACATCTAACGTAACATATAATTTATATACTCTAACATCATTATAATTTTTTTTATGTAAAATCACATTAGTTTTATCCACGGTACCCACATATTTGTGGATTTGTAAATTAGCCTAAAATTAATATAATGCATTAACACTAATATTTTATTTTATTATGATGCATTACTAACATTGACGTTGACACTAACATTTTATTTTATTGTGATGCATTATTATATTAACATTGACCCTAACACTAACAGTGACACTAACTTTTTCTTTTATTATGATGCATTATTATACTAACTTTTTTTATTACATTTTCTTTTATTATTGAATAATTATTTATGATTAATTGGTTATTTCAATTATTTAATTACTTTTGAAGATTTAACATTTTAAACTATGGATAAAAAGACATAACCTGAAGTTTATGGACATCTAATGACGAAAACTCATAACCTTTTTATTTAAAGGTTAATCACAATTAATTGCACTTGAAGTTGCAATATTACAATCATACGAAGCTGAAGTTCATTATAACCAAATGACTAATTGCACCTGATGTTGCAATGTTAAAGTTTCATGAGATAATTATATATTTGAAGAAGATATATTTGAGAAAATAAATTATCTCGCATGTGCTCTTGAAGTAGCAATACAAAGACTGTTAAAATCTTCTGAAGAAAATTTGTGATGAAAATCACTATTGTGACGCCCCGAAAATTATTTCATCTAGCCCATAACCCAATTGCACTTTTCCCAAATAACTTGCATGTCAACTATGTTGACCTAGTTGTCATTGTTGATGAACCCATGATGCAAAATCAGTGATATATATGGCTGAACATGGTGACCTAGGGTAAATCGGCAATATGGCCTAAGTATGAAAAATTTCATATTTTAGGGCTTTTGATGCTTTTGGCCTAGAATCATTGAATTGATGCAACTTATGTTTAATTAAACATGATTAGGGTTGATTATGCTACTGATTTGGTGGTTGTGACCATATCATGGGTTAGGCCTACTTGTGATCAAGTGACCCAATTTGGGCATGTTTATGCCTAAGGAATTGAAAATCAGTATTTTTGATTAATATAATGGTTTATGAATGAAAACTATACATTAGGGGGCTAAGTCATGTGATTTGAGTTGAATGATGGGATTAGATGAGATTTAGGCCTATTGTCTATATGTGGGCTGATTTAGGGTTGATGTGTAATGTCTATGTGATTGAGCATAGAAATTGATGTATGGTAGGATATTGATGTATGTTTCAGGATCTTGATTGGGTTGATTCGGTTTGGTGGTCGTGTGTGGTTAAATACTCTCGCGAGGCTTGGTTGTGAGTAGACTTTTATGATTATATCTTTTATGTCATCATATCACTTATATATATTGTATGTTGAAAGCATGAATGTGTTCTAATGTTTTGAATGATGCATTGATTTGAGAAAACCTTATGACTTTGGTTGGGCCCATCTATCTGGCTAATAGGGGGACTTAACCTTGTCATAGGAGGGTTTTAAAAAGGAAATGATTGGGGTAAACGGTATGGTAAAATAGACGTGCACTAGTAACCCCAAATAAACATGATTGGGGTCAACGGTACGGTGAAATGGACGTGCACTAGTAACCCCAATGCATGTAGAATGTGGATCCAAATTGATAAGCTTTTACTTGCATCGAACTTATTATAAATGCTTGATATCTATATGTTATGAGCTTTTAATCATGCTACACATTGACATGCATACATGATATTTATTGATGGGTATTGACAGCATATTTGAATTCTATTCACTGGGCACCATTGGCTCACCCTCATTTTCCTCTTTCAGGTCCTTCTGTCTCGAATAAGGGCAAAGGAGTAGTCATATCTTGAGGGCCTTGCCTACGAGAGAATCCAAGGCCTCGATGTGAGTTGAGAGGCATTTTGATTGAACTGTGTTTCAAATTATGAAGTATTATATTTTGGGTTATGTAATTATAACACTTACCACATTGTAATATGGGTGAGTTGGGACTTGTTAGATAGACCATGTGGGCATATGACGGTTTTTATTTGTACCCACAATTTTGGACTTTATGTGTATGTCAATTTTAATGGACTGTAGGGATTATGATTTTATTTATGGTTCATTTTTATGGATTATCTTTTGTCTTGGATGATTAATACGGTTGGTAGTTTTGTTTAGTATCTTTTGATATTATGTTGTTGTTTGAGATAAGGCTCGTAGGGTCTCAACCACCTCACGGGAGTTGAGGAGTGGTCGGAGATGCCTACGCCGGGCGTCCCGCCTCGGCATTCCGCACGCCATTCCCTGCGGGGTTGGTGGTCCGGGGTGCGGGGTCGCCACAACTATGTTCATCCACTCAAATTTTATGTTATTCCTCGAAGTCAATGCTACTTTAATGATCATGAACATGACCTGTAACAAAGACCACGATCATGGATGATAAAATGAATATGGCAAAGGCAATAATTAAAATTATTATGAGAATCATGATGGTTACAATTTGAAATATGGTTACAACCATATATTTGAAATAAATCTATTCCGTTCTACCAGAAGTGGAGAATCTTATCGTAGTACAAGATAATTTTTATTTATGTGTTTGTTTTAGGTTTGGAATGAAAAGAATTTCTGATGTATCTGTTGTATATTAAACATATGATTAATCTATCATGTCTCAATAAAGAAAAAGAGGTTAAATTGAAACTATATTCATGGCTCCAGAAGAGTGAATATTATGTCGTCAAATGAAACAAGATTTTCATATTTGTAATGTCTTATAATATATCAGATCCGGAAGATCTTGGTTGATTTTAAAGATATCTAAAATGATAGATATCAAATATTCAAAGAATATATTTATATTGTCTCATTGATTATTTGGAAATATTTAGAAAGACTTATTAGTTGAATTTTTGGCTTATTACATGATGAGGTCAAGTGAAAGGATATTATGATAAGGAACTGAAAGTTCTTTGACACAATATATTTATTATATTTTGACATAACTTGCCAAGTCTAGGACCTCAATGATATTTTAAATAATGACATCATTTGGACAAGTTTCATTTGTTTATATGTCTACTTTATGACTAGTTGAAATATCATATAATTGCGCAAATTTTTGAGATACTTTTAGAAAAATATTAGTATAAAGTTAGATGATCACAATATTAAGTATATTCGTAACAGTATTGAAAATTCAATTATTGGAATGATTATACAATGAAATTAACAGCTGCCGATAGATGGCCGACAATTCAGGAAACTCTAATCATTCAATTAGAAATAGTGCATTAAGTTAATAACTTTATAAACAGCTTTAGCCCTCATCATTTTGCATCTCAAAGCAAAAGAGGGAAGTTCGTGTAGGCAATGGTGCAAAACCAATCTAATACCCGAGGAACGGAAGGTGACCACCATCAATCACATCCAAAAGATGTCTTCGCCAGAAGAGTAATGGATCCTCTAATAAATACTCTAATAGATAATTTGTATAATCATAAAGTGGAGCAATGAATTTTAGATGAAGGAGGAATAACGCTTATGGAAATCCATGAGATATACGTCTGACATTAAAAACAACAACAAACAAACACATTAATGGTGCTTTTGGCATGGACTTTGGGGGTCTTGGTTGCCTATATTAGTATGACTAAGTGTGAGTTACAACTATGTAAATCCATATAAACATAAATAAATACATTATTGATAAATAATAAGAAATACATTGAGTTCTAGTGATCTGACTTTCCCCCAGAACTTGAAGCTAATTGGATCAAAAGTTGATCTCGCTCTTCATGGAGCTCTGTGTTCTCCTCCAACAAACAGTGAAAAGAATCTCCTAGACCAACACCTTCTTATTGTAGGGTAAAGTTCTCATGCCATAACTCCACAGTCTCTCGCTGCAAATCACTAGTCTTCTTATGAAGAACGACAGTCTCTTGCTTTAATATCTCATTTTCATCAGTTAAAGGCTTCATCAAATATTCCGTAAATGTTATTTTGATATCTCCATCATTAACTTGTTCGACAAAGGTCTTTACCTCTTTTTCGAGATAGATAACGCTCTGTCTGAGTTGTGCCAAATTTCGTAACTCTAAGGAAAGGGTATGGTATATAAAAGTTTTTGAAAAAAAAAGAAAAAAAAAAGGCAAGCAAAGGACCGAGCCTTTTCATTTGGCTCATTGTATAGGCAGAACTCCCTCTAATCTCTTGGAGAAGCTCAACTTGAGTTTTGTCCCAACTTCTTGAGAAGTATCATCGTCAGATCTTTCTGATGTCTGGTGACCTTCTCAAGCTCTTTCATTCTGCATTCTTCTTCATAGAGAAAATTTACAATTAGTTGGAAGCTTGAAGAGTTGGACTCGGACAACTGGACAAGGAGACTCTCAACCGAAGATTCTCCGTGGTCGGCACCAGATAGCATTGGTTCAACAGGAGGTGCAGACGATGCATTACAACGACTTGGAGGAGACATGAAACATTATATTTCTTCGGTAGAATCATCGGACGAAGAAGACAAAGAAAATCCACTTAAGGAAGAAGATGGTTCTTCCCTGGTTCTTTTCTAGGGTACAAGAGTTCTAAAGCCATGAAGTTTGAACAAGAAGATGATGAGACAGAGGTTTTCACTGCGGATGGTGCAAGTGAAAAGGAAACGTAAAAGCTTTATTTATACATCTCAAAGGGCTAGGTCATGCATTAAATGCAAGGTGGGGTGAAGGTACGTGCGGATGATAGCAAAATGATTACATGAGGAATAAAATATTCAAGAGAAATTGGAAGGATAAACATGTAATAAATTCAGTAGCATAAGTGGACATATATGAAAGTTACATTTTCTAAGCAGTGGTGTAAAATTATTACAGAGGCGGTTAGGATGGAGTGGCGGTATGGCTTCTAGGATTTTCTATCCTACGACATGAAAGATAAAATCCTAAGATGAATCCTATACAAATTGACCAAAGGATCTAGACTCTAGGTTGTTAGACCAAATATTCAGAGAACCCGCTCCGATACCAATTGTTGGTGCACCCAAGAGGGGGGGTAAATTAGGTGATGGTCAAATTAAAAAAACTTTTTGAATGACTAAGTGATATACTTTGATACATTGGAATTAAATGCATATATTAACCATAAAGTAAAATGCATAAAGTAAAACACACTAGGATTTATAGTGGTTCGGCCAAGCCTACGTATACTACCTAATCTCTCGATTAGGATTTTCTCAATCCATTAATTGATTCACTTACGGGTGATAACCAAACCGTTACAACTTGTCCTTTTCAGGCCAAGGATGATCCGCATTTCTTTTTTCTAGGATGAGGAAAAAACTCATGTTCTTTTTACAGAATAAGGAAGAACCATTTTTCTTTTACAAGTTCAGAGATAACCTATCCTTTTGCGGGCTAAGGATGAACCACATTTCCTTTTTTCGAGATGAAAAAAAAACCCATGTTCATTTTGAGAGATGAGGAAGAACCGTTATCCTACTTGCAGGTGAGGATGAACCTAACATGATTTCAACATTGAAATCATTAAGTGAATTACATTCACTTGACCTGGTTGTTTCATTCTTGAAACATACCAGCATACCAATTCAAAATATTATGTTGGTTTTAACAAAATATAACACTTTACAATTAAGCTCAGATTCATAGCATTACAAATATATGTAAATTTCAATATGTAATGCTAAGAGAAAATACACTTGCAGTCCTTTACCTCGCAATGTTCGGTATTGCTCAAGTGCAATTTTGAAAAACGTGAATGATATGTAAATCAGTTGAATGCTCATTCAAAAACTTTTGATACCATTTAAACATAGAACTTGAAAATGCAGGACTAGTGTAAAAACATAAACACATAAGGTTTTCAAAATAGATTAAATGTATAAGCGTGAAAACTGTTGGTTTAATTACTGATATAATTCGACACAATACTTAAGATATGAAATTAAGTACAACTGTGTCTCATGAACTATTTCTCAAATTCTTTCTTCAGCAAGATTGCTATCAAGTATAGATCAGTGCTGAGAATTTGAGTAGAAACCAGTTCTACATAATTCAATTAGATTTTCAAAGATAGAATATAATTTAGGCTCAGTATGAAAATCTTTTGAATAAGTAGAGTATCAGTGAAAATTATTTTGAACAACTTGAACTATTGAAAACATTCTGAAAAACGACTAACATTCAAAAAGTTTTTGGCACAACAAAATTATCAGCAAATTGTTTGATTCAAAGTGTTGGTATTTATAGACTTAATAGATAATAGTCGTTAGACATTTGAAGTTCAAATATAATGTGAGCGTTTACACACAATGGCTAGAATGTATCACAAAAATAGCAACTACAATTTTCATGACCATTCTGGTTCCTTTCAGATTACATGAATAAGGAATACCTTAGAAAGCATGATTCATGCATCAGAGAAAATCTCTAATAAATCTGAAAAGAATTCTGTGCAAAGATCCGTTCTAAAAAAGTAGACTGATATAGCGTGCTTGTCAGAACAGTGACAATTGTTGAATTAGCGTCTGGATTCCGTAAACAGCGTCCTGACGCATAATATCAACTTTGTCATTTTGGTTCCTTGAGGGAACTCATTATGTATAAGCGTCCTGCTGAACAATGAAGTGAGGGCGCTACAGACTCGTAAGAGTCTTGACTTTCTTTTCGACATAAATGACTCAACTTTGAGGGCGCTAAAGCACAATTAGCGTCCTGCTTATTTTTTAAAATCAATTAAGTGAATGAGGGCACCACTTTCGGGTAAGCGACCTACCTTTTAAAAAAAACATGATGGTGCTACTACCATGTAAGCGTCTTAACATGTTTAAAACATTTGAAGAGCAGTACTGAGTACGTTGAAGGAAAATCAGCGTCCTGAAAGTTATTTAGTTAGTTCTCAGAGATGAAAGCACTCCTTTCCAGGTAGCGTCCTGATAGTTTATCCAACTTATAACTATCAGTGTCTTCAAAGATAACATCTTTGAAGAACTTAGACTCTCAGAGATCTTTCAGCAAGCTGATTCACAATCAGCGTCCTCACAACTTCAAAGGTTGATTCTAAGTAAAGCCGCTACTTACAAGTAAGTGTCCTCATGAATCAATTCAATTCAACCTTGAATGTTATCAACGTTCTAATGAGTCATCAACGTCCTGACTTATCAAGTCCATGAGAGCGCTACTAAGTCATTAGCGTCCTAAAAGACTCTAAAAATAGTTTTGACACGTGATTAAAGATACGATTAAAAACTCGGTCAATTTAAAGTCAAATCAAAATAGAAAATTAAATCATTTGAAATACTTTAAAATATATTTTTCAAAACATGCAATTTTTGAAAGACGTTTGAGCAATGTCGATTAGAGAAAGATATACCTTAAATACTATGTATTTTTCGTATTTCTCATAATCTCTATATCTAACTCTTCATTATGAGATCTTCAATAAGAACTTCGTGCTAGAGTTGAATGTCTTGAACTTTGATCGAAAGATGTAGTCTTGAAGCTCTTGATCAAATCGTTCGTGTGATGTGATCTTGAAATCATGATATGATTTTTGAGGTCCTTTGATTGAAACTATCTTGAACGTCTGATATAATCTTAAGTTCTTTGATCGAATCATTCTTTGGCTTTTTATTTTCCTGAGGTGCTGAGATAAGTTCTTGAATAAAGCTCGTTAACACCGAAAGTGATTTTGTTTGTGAACATCAAAATATACTTCATCAAGTATACTTAAGCACGTGCCAAGTGATCAACCGCTTAGGTCAACACCTGGTACAACAATGGTTGCTGGCAAGTCGGTGTTGGGATTAGAACTAGTTCCCTCTACGCCCCTGACACTAGTTAACGAATCCTTTTTACTCTGACTATCACAAATTTTATCGTAGCAATGAGCCCTTATTCTTTCACTGTTCAATTTAAATAAAGAAATTATAGAAACACAAGTGCGGTTGCACATGTAATACATCAAGATTGATGACATCAACATGGCAAAAATTATGCCCATACGACAATTGGTGTATATTATGTTTGAAAAATTCGTCACCAACAAATATAATTTGGTGACACAACGATATGTCACAAGTCATTAAGAGTATAAAAATTATGGTATGTTGTAAAAAGTAAATGACAATTATTACTGTACGAAATGATATACTATACAAACTAAAGCAAGTAATAACATGTCTCGGAATTGAAAATGCAGTCTATGACTGACTCTGTGATCTAGCTGGAGTCTGATCTCCCTTACTATAAACTGTTGGAGCAGATGTCATAGAAACAGGATTAACAAAAGAATCAGCCCTAAAAATTCCACCACTAGTCTTGGGTTTCTTGCTATTATCCCAAAACTTCTTACTCCACATTTTCTTTTTCTTTCCCGAAGATGGAGAAGATGAATCAGAAGGAAATACAGGTACTGGCAGAATAGTCGTCGTCTTAGATCTCGCTGCAGCCTCAACAATCTCAAAATCCATGGCCTGCCTCAAGGCCTGATCATAGGTCGACACACCAGCTAAAGCCAAACCCTGTCGTATCTGATCCCGAAAACCATCTTGAAGTCTTGCCATCCTCAACTCATCAGTAGGAACTAACTCTGGAACAAAAAGTGAGAGTCGATTAAATTCATGCTCGTACTATCGAACTGATCTACTACCCCGAGTCAATTAAATAAACTCATTGCGCCTCCGATCAACCTATGACCGAGGGTAGTAAGTAGAGTAGAACAATTCCTTGAATTTTGTCCAAGACTTGACATCACCAGGAGATCTCCTTGTAGTTTCCCACCATCTGTCGGCCCCATCAGTTGTGCCTGCACCTGAGCACACACATCCAACGATGGTTCAATAGAACGTATACTCATCATCGAGATCTTCTCCAATAATCACCACTCCTGGGCCATCTGATAAGCTACAATGCCTGTTTCAATCCATTTCCTGCTCAATGCATCGGCAACAACATTGGGTTTTCCAGGATGATACTCCAATGCGAAGTCATAATCCTTAAGAAATTCAATCCATATACGCTGTCTCATATTCAATTCTTTCTAATCAAACAAGTACTTCAGACTCTTATGATCATAATACAATGTGAACCTGTCGCCATATAAATAATGTCTCCAAAGCTTCAAAGCAAAAACTATTGTCGCCAATTCCAAATCATGAGCTGGGTAATTCTTCTCATGCACTTTCAACTGTCAGGATGCATACGCAACAACCATGTTGTCCTGCATCAGAACATAACCTAATCTTGCATGAGATGCATTAGTGTAAATCACCAACTCTTTTCCACGTTCTGAAAGTATCAAAACAGGAGCGGTAGTAAGCATTTTCTTCAACTCTGCAAAAGCTTCTTCACAGGCATCAATCCACACAAAAAGAATGTTCTTCTAGGTTAATTTCGTAAGTGGGGTAACTAACTTGGAAAATCCTTGGACAAACTTCCTGTAGTACCTAGCCAAGCCCAGAAAACTCCTAATCTCAGTCACTGTGGTAGGTTCTGGTCAATTAATAATCACCTCAACCTTAGCAGAATCAACAGAGATACCATCTGCACTAACCACATGACCCAAAAATTTTACTTCAGAAATCCAAAACTCATCCTTGTTGAGCTTAACATATAGCCTATGCTCTCTTAATGTCTGCAATGTGAACCAGAGATGTTGCTCATGCTCCTCATGTGTCATGGAATATATCAAAATATCGTCAATAAAGACAATGATGAAGTGATCTAGATACGGTCTAAACACCCTCTGCATCAAATCCATAAACATTGCAGGTGTGTTCGTCAGCCCAAATGGCATGACCAGAAACTCATAGTGACCATATCTCGTCCGGAAGGCAATCTTCGGGACATCTTCTTCTCTAATCCTCAACTGATGGTAGCCCGATCTCAAATCAATCTTAGAGAAAAATTTGGCACCATTTAATTGATCAAACAGATCATCAATGCGAGGTAGAGGATATTTATTCTTAATTGTGACTTTGTTCAGCTGACAGTAATCTATACACAGTCTAAGACTCTCGTCTTTCTTTTTCACAAAAAGAACTGGTGCACCCCAAGGTGACATACTAGGGGAAATAAACCTTTTGCTCAAAAGCTCTTCTACCTGAACCTTGAGTTCTTGCAACTCTTTCGGTGCCATCCGGTAAGGTGGAATGGAGATAGGTTTTGTACCAGGAATCAACTCAACGATGAAGTCAATTTCTCTCTTGGGTGGTAATCCAGGTAAATCATCAGGAAACACATTGGGAAACTCACTCACCACTGGAATATCAGAAATCTGAATACCCTGATCCTTCTCCTCCAATGGCCTAATACTAGCCATGAGCGAAGCTTCTACATCAGTAGCCAACCTGCCTAGGGTAGGTGGTCTGGTAGTAGTCATACCTCGAAAAACAAATGATGGTCGCCCAGGGATCTAAAATACAATATGCTTATGAAAGCAATCCACTTGGACGTGATACGCCGCCAACCAGTCCATACCCAAAATAGCATCAAAATCGGGGAACTCTAACACCCTAAGGTTCACAATCATCTCTAGTTCCTCATATTTGACAACACAATTCATACAAATCATATATGGATAGATTCTAGTTGTACTCAAAATCAAAGGTGTACTAGCTCTAACAAGAGGCAATTTAAGTCTATCTACCACATGTCCAGATATGAATGATAAAGTAGAACCAGAAGCAATCAATACATGCATCATCATATCACAGATAGAAATCATACCCTCTATCAAATTCTTGTTGGCATCAGGATTTGATTCAGTCACTGCCTTAGCTTGCTCCCTTGTACCAGATGCGACAAAAATAGCTGGAGCAGGAGGTTGCCTCGGCATAGGACACTAATTAGCCTTGTGGCCTTTCACACCACATCTAAAGCAAGTAATAATGAGTCTCGGAACTGAAGATGCAGTCTATGACTGACTCTGTGATCTAGCTGGAATCTGATCTCTCTTACTGTAAACTGTTGGAGCAGATGTCATAGAAACAAGATTAACAAAAGAATCAGCCCCAGAAACTTCACCGCTAGTCTTAGGTTTCTTGTTATTATTCCAAAACTTCTTACTCCACATTTTCTTTTTCTTTCCCGAAGATGGAGAAGATGAATCATAAGGAAATACAGGTACTGGCGGAATAGTCATCATCTTAGATCTTGTTGCAGCCTCAACAGTCTCAAAATCCATGGCCTGCCTCAAGGCCTGATCATAGGTCGACACACCAGCCCAAGCCAAACCCTGTAGTATCTGATCCCGAAAACCATCTCTAAGTCTTGCCATCATCAACTCATCAGTAGGAACTAACTCTGGAGCAAAAAGTAAGAGTCAATTAAATTCATGTTCGTACTCTCGAACTGATCTACTACCCTGAGTCAATTGAATAAACTCATTGCGCCTCCGATCAACCTCTGACTGAGGGTAGTAAGTGGAGTAGAACAATTCCTTGAATTTTGTCCAAGACTTGACATCACCAGGAGATCTCTGTGTAGTTTCCCACTATCTGTCAACCCATCAGCCAATTTAAATCTAACCAGACGAACTTTATCTTTGTCTAGAGCTTGCATATCGTCAAAGATGACTTCTATGATGATGTATTGATTCATTATTGGTTTGATTATCTTGATCATATACAAATTATGTATTTGAGTTTATTTGATACTTTTCGCGTAGAGGCTTATCAGTGCCTCAGGTTTTGTCGGGTTATGGCATTATCTTGGGTACTCTGCCGGTCGTGACGTCACCTGGGAAGGGGTCGCGACAATATTGGTATTAGAGACTGAAGTTTAGAATACCTACGTTCAGGTTATAAAAACTTTAAGTAAGATAAAAGCCTTATAATGTTATGTTATGTTTTGATTATATGGGTAGCTAGATTATGATTAATGCTATCTATTTTATGCTACCCTGCTTGATGCATTTCTTTTTGCCCATTGAAAATCTCAGTTTACTAAAGAAGGGCAAAATCAGGGTTAACAATGGACCCTAGCGATCAAGATAGGCTTAAGAGGCTGAAGGAAATGTTTACTATCCAGTAGCAGCAGAAAGCTCAACTTCTTGAGATGATTACCAAGCTGCAACAAGACAGACCACATGTTGATGCACCTGTTGTACAGGGTGTGCGCACTAGTAGTGTTGGTGTCGTGGCTGTTACTCCTCCTACTGAGGATAGAGTACCGACTCCTGAGTCTGGTGAGGATGTTAAGGAGAAGAAACGGTATGAGAAAGTGATGAAGGCTTTCAAAATACGGGAACCTCCACCATTTTTAGGCAGTTTGAAGCTTGAGGATGCCGAGAGTTGGACATGATGTCATATGATCCATAATTTAAACATAAGATTCAATTATCCTAAATATCAACATGGAACTCCCAAAATAAAATTTCACCATGCCTCAAATTATCATATACATACCAAAATCCATCACTACCTATGTTTTATATACAATAGTATTTTGCGCTAGTTATATACAAAAATAAGAGATCAAACATTTAGAACTAGTTTCCATGTCCCCATAATTACATATCAAAACTTACATTCAAAAGAAGAAAAGGAAGGCTACACAGACTCTAAGCCTTGCCCTTTCCTTTCTGATCTGGACCTGAAAGAAAATAGGGGAAAATGGGATGAGCTCAACTAGCTCAGTGAATATTTTTTAAAGTAATCTCCACATATGCATTTATGTAAAACGTGTATGTTACTTGAAATAACATTGCTAAATTTAAATGCATCAATGAAATATATGATACATACTTCCAAACTAAAGATATAATTATGCATCATTTTCATAAAAGATATGTAGAAAAGCCTCAACAGGAGGTTACATCAGGATAGCATTGCCTACACTTCCCCCATTGCGCCATGGGTTCAGACAAACATGTTACCCAACTAATCCTTCTACCCTTACATTCCTCAGTGATTCGAAAAGTCCTTTCCACGAAGTACCAATCTAAGTACTCCGGCGGCACATTTTCCTGAAGAACAAGTAAGTAGAACGCCAAGGTATTTAATCCTAAATACCTAAGGTCATTCCAATGCATAAAAGTCATGCTCATGATCATAAATACAATGCACATATATATAATAGGATGCATATCATTTAACAATTCAATTTCATATATATATATAGTGCTATAAATGGAGAATTAATGTGAGAAATACTCACAACAAAAAAATTTGCCCAAGTCCACAATTCACACATACTTAGCCAAATCACCAATTTTCACCACACATGCATCTTACTTGATGTTGTTCATATTCCAATACTCAATGCATAATCAACACCCTGTAATTAAACATTTTTAGTTTATTAACACAGAATTTCCAGCCACATAAGTTAATCAATTTAATCGCTAAGTAATTTACGTAAGCATTTTTCAGATGCTCTAACATTTTCAGCACTTAAATTTCAGTCAATTACCCATCAAATTGATCAAAATACATCATTGAACAACTTACCAATGTATTGCCCAATTTTCCAAATTTCCAGCACATTGTTCAGTCAATTAGTCATCAAATGAACCATCATCAACCCAAAATTTTAGAAATTCAGCATTCCAATTTCTGTCAAATATCAACACAACACATCCATAATCAATTTCCAGTCAATACACATATTAAAACACCACAAATGGTCACTGAAATTGGGTTCCAAAACCCTGTTCTAACATGGTCTGGAACACCATGTTCTATCCATGAAAAATCAGTGTTTTTATCATCAAAATGTTCACCAATGGACAAGGAATTAATCCCCCATGGTTTGAGTCAACATATCAATCAAATCCAACACCAAATTCTCATTCTCCATATTCAAATTTAGCCATAGAAATCAATGTTTAACCATGAAATTACTTACCAACAACCAAAGAATTATCCTCTATGGCCTTAGCTAGCAAATCAGTCCCATTCCAGCATAAACTTCAAGTTTCCATCTCCAATTTCAATCCTCTGTTTAGGAGTTCTAACCTCCTCTTCTTTTTCTTCCCTTCTTCCTCCACGGCTCTTCTTCTTCATTTGCTCATTTCAGCAAGTTTAACACCTTCAACTAGCTGCCAGCAAGCCAAAACGTGTTGATTTCAGCTTGCCAACAAGTTAATACGTGCCATAATCATGGCTAAGTCACTGCAATTAAAGTGTTTTATTTCATGCACAAACACACTAACACATAGCAAACATATATACGTATTTTGACTTACACATACACACTAACACATAGCAAACACAAAAATACATCAAAATATTTTGTATACACACAATATACGAGTATTATACACATCAATCACGTGCACAAGACTTTGAGTTGGGCATTTTACGTCATCATGACGTCACCTGCGAACAGTGGGTCGTTACAGAAAGAAACACCCCCTAAAGAGGTATGAGAATCTCCTGAAGAGATATGAATTGAAGAATAAATTTTCAATCTATTTATATTTAAATCCATTCATATTTGAAAACTATGGAATGAAAATAATATTCCTCCTGATAATATTTTAAAGTGTACTTTTGATATTATGGGATCCAAACTATATAAGAATGTCGGCATTGAAAAAGTAGAAAGGGGCAAGATCAAATATAGCTAAACTCGTTGAAAAATCGAGAGTTATCTGAACTAAAAGTTCTAATACCTAAGGAGGTAAATCATGTTAGATATACATGAGGAAATATATTAATCCATGGATAATTATGTTATAAGTGAAAAATCTCTAAAGGATTTGAGTTATACCTTGAAGGTTCAAAATGATGATCTCTGAAAAATCTAAAAGGCCTGAAGTATGTACTGCATTAATATTCATATTGATCAATATGCATATATATTTATAATTGCTATGAGTGAGCATTCTAACAATTTGCATTTACACTTTATTCACTTTATATATCTATTTATTGTTGCATAGGTTAAGACTCCTAAAGAGTTTATCATAATATATTTTAAGGGGGAATTTGAGACAAAAGATCTTGAAAAATCAAATTTTTATCTCAGCCTACAAATCGAGAATTTTTTTCAAGTGGATACTTGTCTAATTATCAAATGTATTAAGAGATGTTTGAAGAAAGTTCAAATGGACAAGATACATCCATCAGATTCCCTAATATTTTGAGATCACTAAAAAGTGAATAAATATGATATTCTCCTTCATTAAAATAATGAAGAACTAGTTAATCCTAAAGTATCATGCCTGGATGCAATAAATGTTCTTATATACAAAATCAAAAATTATTTTTTTTGTTAACATGCTTGTAGGATATAGCTCTACGCTAGATCAAAATGGTGTTAAGCATGCATTATGTTATCTCCAAGAAAGCAAGCAATACACGTTTATCTTATTCAAGAAAGATAAAGATAAAACTAGTTGAATATGCAAATGTTGAATATTTGTCAGACCCCCACCATGCTCAATCCCAAGCACAATCTCACTTATAGTGATATTGTCATATCATGGAAATCTGTGAAGCAACAATAATTGCTACATCTTTAAATCATCCAGAAAAGTATCGCGACTCCTTAAGCAAGTCGAAAAATGTGTATGGATCACATGAATGATCTTAAATTAGAGGCTATCTTACAATGTTATAAGAAGATAATGCAGCATGTATTGCACAGTAATGAAAAGCTTATATTGAAGCCAACAGAGCCAGATATATTTTACAAAAGGTCTTCTTCACACATGAGCTACAAAAGTGTAACGCCCCCGTATGTACGAGTCAAACTTGTATGTTGACTAATACGTATTGTCAGAAGTATTTGTATGTAAATACGTATGTACATGACCTTAAAATAGTGTGAATGCATGTATTTTATGGCTATTGGTACCCTAGGAAGCTAGTTGTATCATAAAATGCCCAATACTTAGTAAAATTTCAAATTTGGGTGCAAGGAGATCGCTCCCAAAAGGGGGAAGTGCGCTCCTATGGCAAATCCGAGAGTACAGTTTCTGGAAAAGTTCAAAGAAGCGCGCACCTAAGATAGAGAAGTGAGCTCCTTTAGGGAAAAGTGTGCTCTTGGCAAGGAAGAAGCGCGCTCCTCATGAGATTTTCCAAAAAACTCAATTTTTTGGCAACAAGAAGTGTGCTCCCAATGAGGCAGAAGCACGCTCCTCAGTGGACCTGTAATTTTTTTTAAAAGTCAGTGTGGCGGTTTATGCATGTATAAGCCACTTGTCTCGCCCATTTTCAGTCATTTTGAGCTGGTTGAAGTCTAGAGAAACCAGAGCAAAGAAATTGATGAAGGAGATTGAGCTTGGAGATCAAAACCAAACGTAAGAACCTTGGTTTTTGATGTTAAAAATTAAAATTTGAATTCCTCTCTTCAATTTGTTCAACATATGTAACATGCAAGTGATTTCCATGGCTAGATTTGAAGCTGGAAAATGAGGGTTTTGAGCTGGAATTGTGGGAATTGCTGGCTAAAACCATAAGAGATCAATTCCTTGTTGCTTAGTGAGTAATTTGATGCTAAATTTATGAATTTTCCATGGTTGAAAGTGGAGTTCCAGACCTTGTTGGGTCAGGATTTTGGAACCCATTTTCAGTGTTGAATTGTTATGTTTTGATGTGTATTATGATTGGAAGTTGATCTTGGATGATTTGTAATGGTAAATTGCAGAAATTGAAATACATAATTGGTGAATTCTGGATTTGGTGATGGTCACAAGTGTGATACTTGTGCTGAAAAGTTAGAGACTTGGGAAGTCATTGGTAAGTTGTGTATTAATGAATTGCGATTTATTTGGTGATCAATTGATTGAGTTTCTATGGCTGGAGTTCATTTATAAGTAAACTGCAATGTTGAATTGCAAAGTTTGTGAATGAATGATGATGAATTGAGAATTGGACAGCAAGTAAGTGAGGTGTTTATGTTGTACAATTGACTAAGTGTTGTGAAGTGTGGACTTAGGCAAAATCATATACTTGTGAGTATTTCTAATTTGGACTTTATGTACGGCATTGTTATATGTAAACTCTGTTTTGATGAATTATGGGCATGTTTGATTGCCATGTTGCATTGTTTGATTGCCGATTTGAAAATCGTATATACTTAGACTTACTTGATGTAAGGAAAATATATGATCAATTTTAAAGAGGGAAGTTTGTGGACTAGACCTCGAAATGATCGAGATGATGGTTTGTTAAGTCGAATTCTCCCTATAAATGCATAATAGGGGTACAAATTCACTTACATTCCTGAGGGTGAGGATTTTATCTTTATACATTGTATGATATGTTAGAGTAGCGATAAATGTATTTGAATCATGTATTGATAATTACATTTAAATTGCATATTGAGTTTATAATGATGTTTTCAATGCCATGTTTTCATATGGATGCATATATAATTCCACTATTAGATTACTCACTAAGCTTGTTGTAGCTCACCCCACTCCCTTTTTATTACAGGTGTAAATTACAAAGGCAAGGGCAAAGCTCCAGAGAAGTGATTTGAGCATTTTATTTGCTAATGTAAGTATGTGTGCAGGGAGATGGGTATAGACTTTTGATTTTGGTATTTATATATGTATATAACACTACTATGATATGTATAAGACAGTAGTGAGTTATAAATGTCAAAGATACGTGTGAATATTGATGTATAAGATTTTGGGAGACTTGAGTTGTATATAAGTCTTGTAAGAAAGAAAATGGATAGTATTTTGTATACATGGAATGGGTTTCATATGAATGATGTTGATTCATATATGATGTTGATAATATATTTTTGTGTGATTGGATGAGATTATCAGGTGTGTAGAACCTCAGATTTATGGGGAGGTTCTATCAAAATTTTTACTATTTTTTATGTATTGTCTTAAAGGACGAGGCTGACAATGTATCGTATACGTCTAGGTATGACGTATATGATATTTTGTGTCGATTATGACGTCACCTTACGGAGGGGGTCGTGACAAGAAGACTAACAAATAAGGTCAAACAACTTATTTATCAAAGTTTTGCCAATTACAAAAATGATTATATATAATATTGAGATGCATCAACTCAAAGATATTCCAGGCAAAGAAACATAACTGAATTCCCCCATATCATCTTAAGGGATAAAATTAAAAAGGAGTTATTATTTAGTTCATTGTACTTTTTTTCCTTTCACTATGGTTTTGTGTCACACCCCAGTACACAGCACACCGCAGTGTCTAGTACCCCCGGAATGTGATGGGTTGGTTCAGTAGCTACTCAGAGTTCGGATTCAAACTATAGGTTGTGAGTTCGAATATGGGGGAGGCCCTGCACTATTCATGAGTGAATAGTGTGGACAAATGATCCCGGGGGTACTAGACATTGCGGTGTGCTGTGTACTGGGATGTGACAATATTATGTGGTATATAACGCCTGGGGTACGCTCGGTATGAGGTACCCATCACATCCCGAGGGTACTTGTGACGCCCCAAAAATTATTTCATCTAGCCCATAACCCAATTGCACTTTGCCCAAACTCTATGCGTTGTCTTGATATGTTTGGTGTTTGTTTGATGGTTGTTTAATGTTTGTATAGTTGATGCTTGATAATGTATATAAATATGTGTATCATAAATTGTATATGGGTCATTTTAAATTAAATTATAATGCATATGTTATTATTTATGCATGAACCCATTAAACCATGAATTGATATGAGTTAGGATTGATTGAATAAAAGGATAAATGAGAATGAAAATTTGGTGTATTAAATGGATTGGACATCTAAAATACATGGAAGCATGAAATTGGTTAAAGTACATGTGGTTGGTATGGGTAGTATGAGACCAACACATGTGAAGGTTGGTGCATGAAAGTGGACAAGTGTCCCATGCCCTCAAGGAAGTGCTAGAATGAGTGGAGGGAATCAAGGAGAGAATCAAGGAGGAAATTAAGGAGAGAATCAAGGAGGGAATCAAGGAAGTGTTAGAAAGAGAGGTGAGTGGAGAGAAAGGAAAAAAAGAAGAGAAAGAAAAGAAGAGAAAGGAAAGAAGAAGAGAAAGGAGGGAGTTGCAGGAGGAAGATCTCTGCGACGTTTTCATCAAAGAGCTGGATCTTTGCGATATATGGTAAGATTGAGCTCAAACTTTGTCAGCAAGTTCGTAGCTTATGGTTATTCATTCTGGTCGGTGGAGATCTTGATCAGAGGTTTCGTCTAAGAGATCTAACCTCTCAAACAAAGCTGGTCGAAAAGTCTGGATTTCTCGCGCCATTTCGCTCAAACTTCTAGATCTCCTTAATCTATCGTTAGATGGATATAAAATTTGGATATGTAGTGTAAAACTGATATTTCTGCATTCTGAACGGTGAAGATCTTGATTAGAAGTTTGTTTTGAGAGATATAACCTCTCAAACAAAGCTGGTCGGAAAGTCTGGATTTCTCGTGCCGTTTCGCTCAAACTTGTAGATCTCCTCAATCTACCGTTGGATGGATATAAAATTTGGGTATGTAGTTTATAACTAATATTTCTGTATTCTGATCGGTGGAGATGTTTATTAGTTTAGTATTTTGTGTGATATAGTGAGGAGTGGTTTGAGTATTTGTAGCAGAAAAGGAGAAATTGTCTAATTAGAGACTTGTTCATCAAATATGCTTATCTTTTCGGTCCACTGTTGGATTGGGCTGATATTTGGACATAAGGTTTGTTTCTTCACATACTTCAATCTGTACGATTGATTTTGTGATTACATATTTCTGTTGGTATATTGATACATCTAAACAGAATATTAAATGAAGAATTGGTAGGGTTGCTTGTATTAGACCTAAATTTAGAATATGAACTTAGACCTTCCCAAATAGCTTGCATGTCAACTATGTTGACCTAGTAGCCATTGTTGATGAACCCATGATGCAAAATCAGTGATATACATGGCTGAACATGGTGACCTAATGTAAATCGACAATATGGCCTAAGTATGAAAAATTTCATATTTTAGGGCTTTTGATGCTTTTGGCCTAGAATCATTGAATTGATTCAACTTATGTTTAATTAAGCATGATTAGGGTTGATTATGCTACTGATTTGGTGGTTGTGACCATATCATGGGTTAGGCCTACTTGTGATCAAGTGACCCAATTTGGGCATGTTTATGCCTAAAGGAATTGAAAATCAGTATTTTTGATTAATAGAATGGTTTATGTATGAGAACTATGCATTAGAGGCCTAAGTCATGTGATTTGAGTTGAATGATGGGATTAGATGGGATTTAGGCCTATTGTTTATATGTGGGCTGATTTAGGGTTGATGTGTAATGTCTATGTGATTGAGCATAGAAATTGATGTATGGTAGGATATTGATGTATGTTTCAGGATCTTGATTGGGTTGATTCGGTTTGGTGGTCGTGTGTGGTTAAATACTCTCGCGAGGCTTGGTTGTGAGTAGACTTCATTTATAATTATATCTTTTATGTCATCATATCACTTATATATTGTATGTTGAAAGCATGAATGTTCTAATGTTTTGAATGATGCATTGATTTGAGAAAACCTTATGACTTTGGTCGGGCCCGTCTATCTGGCTAATATGGGGACTTAACCTTGTCATAGGAAGGTTTTAGGAAAGGAAGAGATTGGGGTCAACGGTACGGTGAAATAGACGTGCACTAGTAACCCAATACATGTGGAATGTGGATCCAAATTGATAAGCTTTTACTTGCATCGAACTTATTATAAATGCTTGATATCTATATGTTATGAGCTTTTAATCATGCTACACATTGACATACATACATGATATTTATTGATGAGTATTGATAGCATATTTGAATTCTATTCACTGGGCACCATTGGCTCACCCTCATTTTCCTCTTTCAGGTCCTTCTGTCCCGAATAAGGGCAAAGGAGTAGTTATATCTTGAGGGCCTTGCCTGCGAGAGAATCCAAAGCCTCGATGTGAGTTGAGAGGCATTTTGATTGAACTGTGTTTTAAATTATGAAGTATTATATTTTGTATTATGTAATTATAAAACTTACCACATTGTAGTATGGGTGAGTTGGGACTTGTTAGATAGACCATGTGGGCATATGACGGTTTTTATTTGTACCCACAATTTTGGACTTTATGTGTATGTCAATTTTAATGGACTGTAGGGATTATGATTTTATTTATGGTTCATTTTTATGGATTATCTATTGTCTTGGATGATTAATACGGTGGGTAGTTTTGTTTAGTACATTTTGATATTATGTCGTTGTTTGAGATAAGGCTCGTAGGGTCTCAACCACCTCACGGGAGTTGAGGAGTGGTCGGAGATGCCTACGTCGGGCGTCCCGCCCCGGCATTCCGCATGCCATTCCCTGCGGGGTTGGTGGTCCGGGTCGCGGGGTCGCCACAGTACTAGACACTGTGGTGTGATGTGTACTGGGGTGTGACAAAAAGGCCTTATGTACATTGTCAGCCTCAACGGACATTCACAAAATTTCCCACAATTTCTAAAAATTTTGACTACACCTCCCCATAAAATGGACATTTCACTTTTGTTTTTCCTGATAAATCACAAATCAAATCCAATATAGATATCTATAATCATTCCATTCATTCACACATCAAATTTTCATTTCATCATCCAATATATAAAGCTATATATATGCTCACACATCCCATCTAGATGATAATACATATATCTATAATGTGTGATAATTATACATATCAAAATAACAAAAATATAATCTATTTCCTCCAAGCATACATACACATACCAGAGGAAGGCTCACGTGAATATCACTCACGGATTTTTTCCTTTTCCCTTCGACTCAATACCTTGGAGGAAATGGGGTGAGCAAACAACAGCTCAGTGAATATAGTTCTTGACATGACAATCGCATACATTTTAGGAAACGTGGCATGTTAAATCGATTTAAAACATTTCAAAAGCACATATGCACCATTCATCAAAATAATATACGTGCACACAATATATAGTTGATGCCCATTCATAAATATTTTACCATCTCCCTCTCATTACCCAATTCACAGTCATTTCAAGGATCGCAACCTTTGTTAGGTCAGACCTACTGACAATGAGGACTCGCAAAACCTCATCCGGGTCTAATTCCTAACAAAATGACATTATTATAAGCTCCAATTTCTAAAATCAGTTTGCATGATCACTAAAACTCAATGCATTACATAAACATGCATACAATCAACCAGTTTATATGTGTACAATGTCATACAAGAACCAAATCAAGAAAACTATACTCACAGTGGTTACACAGGGTTTCTAAGTCAAATTGAGCAACAATAAACGTCCATCATCATTGCTTCCTCAAGAGCATTTATCCATGCACTTAAGCTCTCAATTTAAACACTGAAATTAATCATAGATTATCATGAGAATCACCATTTATCATAGCTTTAGCTACTAAAAATATCAAAGCATATCCAAATATCATGTTCTTAACATCGAAACGTCCGGAATTCAGTTATCTGCGATTCTATGATCTCAAACCGGAGTTTCATTGGATTCTAATTCCATTTTATTCACTGGATATGATCACGGTACTATCCACGGTATTGTTCACGTCGTCACTATTTATCACAGTACTATTCATGATTCTGTTCATGTCGTCACTATTCATTCGAAAGATATAAATTGTACTAAATTTGTCAAACGATCTCCAAAAATCATGAACTTAGCATCGATGGACTCGCAACAGTCCATTCTACATTTTATAACCTTAAACTAGAGTTTCATCGGGAAGGGTCTCCAATCGAAACTCTAAATTCCAACAACTTCAAACGGCTATAACAATTCCGAATGAGCACATAAATTCAATCTAACCACATATTCGGGGTCCCGACAGTCCAGGGAGTGTTTTTCAACCTTCTTAGCGGATTTTCATTCACGTTGGGTCAAAACCCTAATTGTTGAAAACGCCGTAAAACGGCTCCCACAGCAAAAATTATTCCGCTAGAAAGGTTACATCTAGCTTAGATATCAATTTTATGAAGAAATAGAGGGAAAATCACTTACCGCAGGTCCTGATTTCGCGCAAATCCCGCGTTTCCCCGTTTTCTTCTTCTCCTTCTTCTCGGTTCTCTTTCTCTCTGCTTCTTTCTTTCCAGCGACTTCTTTTCGTTCGTTTAATTTTTTATTTTTTTTATTTTTTTATCTTTCCATCTGAGTACAGTTCACAATACTGTCTGATGAACAGTACCCACAAGTGAACAGTACCCGCAAGTGAACAGTAATATATTTTTATTTTATTTTTTTCTTACTTCATTCCTCCTCTTCTTCTTCTATACACTCAATCCACATGAGACATACACGTGTCGTAAATCGATTTCTATTTAAAATCACATTCCGAACTGACTTTTGACATTGTCAAGTTCATTTGACACATGTACACATAGCTTTAAATGTACTTATGCGTATATTATACATCTCGATATACGCATACTTCAACATATATATTTAATTAAAATTATGGGGTGTTACATTTTGTCCCATTGGAAAAACATTTTGTCCCATTGGGTTTTCCAGGTAAAGTTTTTAACGAGGCAGTCCTAATAATATAAGACTCCAATAGAATACTTCACTCTTTTTCCTTGACTAGACTTTTTTCCGCTGGATTTTCTCTAGTAAGGTTTTAACGAGCATATTCTACAATGATGGATATTCAAAGAGGGAGTGTTGTAAATATGTTGAATATCCAAATAGTAATTACATGTACTATATACATATCTCAAGAAGTATGATATCCAAGTGGTATATGTATCCAAATAGAATATGTATTCAAGTAGTACATGTATCCAAGTTGTATAAATATGTATGTATATATATCCCACATGAATCATGTGGGGGCATAGTTACCCATCTATGTGAGAGCACAGCTACCCATCATGTGAGTTGGTGATCTTTTAATGTAAATCTCTCCCTATAAATATGGGAGAGATCATGAAGAGAAGTTGTACAAAATGGTATAGAGAAAATAAGAAGAGAAAGAGGAATGAAAAAAAGATGAAGAAATGAGTTGGAGAAATGTTTGAGAAATGATAGAAAATGGATAATAAAATTTAATATTTTTCTTTGAGCATTTTTTTTTTATTCTGATTCAATTTACAATAGGTATAGATTTAAAATAAATAAATAAATAAACAACTAGATGGATCCCATTAATGGACTATTTACACCTCACTCCACCTATTTTATGTATTTCATTAAATACCCT
The DNA here is from genome assembly GCA_035771175.1 of Paratinospora sagittata. Lineage (NCBI taxonomy): Eukaryota > Viridiplantae > Streptophyta > Magnoliopsida > Ranunculales > Menispermaceae > Paratinospora > Paratinospora sagittata. Next base: position 45,514,260 of record CM069598.1, read on the forward strand.
CAACTGAAATTACTAAAATGACATTTTTTCCAAAAAAATCATCATGAAGAGGTCGGCCCTACGAGGTCAACCCTTGTACATGAGGATCGGCCATGGCCGACCGACCCTCCTTTGTAAGGGTCAGTCATGTTCGACCGACCTTCTTATTTTCCTTTTTTGTCATTTTCATATACCATATTGCATTGGGATGTATTTCATGACAATTTTGTCATGTTTACACTCAGTCCGAGCTTATTTGGGGCGGTGGGGTGTCATACCCCACCCGTACCCTACACTCACGAGTAGGAAAAGGTGTCCCTCCGCCCAAATTAACCCGGAATGGGTGAAAATATGTCAAAATTGTCAGAAAATGTATCTTAATGCAATATGATATGTGCTAATGAAAAAAAAATGGAAAATAAGAGGGTCGGCCGGACAGGGCCGATCCTTAGGCCGACCCTCTTGTGTAGGGGTCGGCCCTGCGTGGCCGACCCTAAGGACAAGCTTCGTTCTTGTCTATTTTTCGGACAAAACACATTGAAAAACACCCATAAATATTTCATTTCATGATTAAAAGTGAATAAAAACAAAAACAAAAAAGTCATTAAAACATGCATTTCTTATCGATTCAAAGGATCAAATGTCAAAAAAAATTCAAAAATGACGAGTGTCAAATCGTTCCAAATAGAGTCCAAACGATGCTTTCTTAGCTCTACTATTCTTTCAACTAAGATAAGAAGATAAAAATGGTGGGCTTTAAAGTTAGAAGATAAGGTTTTGGAGGAGTTTTGAAGAAGAAGAAAGGAGGAGAAGAATAAGAAGAACGAAGGGTGGGATAGATTGGGGGAAGGGTAGGATAGGAATTTTTTGATTTTTGACTAGGGTGGGAAGAGTGTAAGTATGGTAGGATGGGGTTGTGTTAGTAATTGGGGTGTAGATAGTCTATTAATAGGGTCTATTTAACTACTCTCTAAAAAAATACAGCATAACTATAAGTTTACAAGGGTTGTTTTAAATTAAGTTTCGCAAAAATGATCACACGGAAAATTCTTTAAAGTAGATTTAGAAAACATGAAAACAACTTTTCATTATATTCTTCTTTTTCTTTGGAAATTTCAAAATCAAATTTAAAAATAATTTTTAAATGTTTTTTAAACAGTTCAACCTTGATTTAAAAAATATAAAATGGTTTTTAAATCCCATACTACAATGGGCTCCATCTAATTCGTGATTCATAGAACATGGGTACAATTTGAAAACAAAAATTTTAAATGACTTTATTTTTTTTTTAAATATAGGTTATCCTTTTTAGTAAAATCTTTAAAATCTTTTTTTTTGATTTTACCACACCCCAAACACATTTTTCATGTTTAAAAAAAAAAAAAATATATATATATATATATATATACTAGTGTTTGCACACATGCATTATACGCCATTTTTTTATTTTTGGAGGACTACGGTTATCAAGAATATCATAGTTTCTATTAATTTCTCTGAGACACGGCCAGAAATACCTTTAGACACCTTTGACAAACATTGTACATAATTTTTCATTATAAATTTGTCACACCATATGTTGTACATCGTGCCTACTACCCAGGTGTGGGTGCACCCCCTCGGGGCGAACGCCAGCCATTATTAATCCATAATATTGGGACGCACCCCCTCGGGGCGAACGCTAGCTATTATGGATCCATAATATTGTCTCATTCCGGTACAGCCACCGCCACACAAGAACGTCTTTTGTACACAGGATCATTTGTCCCCACTATTCACTGATGAATAGTGCAGGCTCTCCTTAGGAATCGAACTCGAGACCTCCCTTAAGGAGTCTGATTTCGCATTTCTAGTAACCACTGAGCCAATACATAAGGCCTTTTTGTCACACTCTGGGTTGCACAGCGTACCCCTACTTAGGTGTGGGCGCACCCCCTCGGAGCGAACACCAGCCATTATGGATCTATAATATTGTCTCATCCCAGTACAGTCACCGCCACACAAGGACGTCTATTGTACCTTTTTGTCACACTCTGGGTTGCACAGCGTACCCCTACTTAGGTGTGGGCGCACCCCCTCGGAGCGAACACCAGCCATTATGGATCTATAATATTGTCTCATCCCAGTACAGTCACCGCCACACAAGGACGTCTATTGTACACGGGATCATTTGTCCCCACTATTCACTGATGAATAGTGCAGGGCCTACCTAGGAATCGAACTCGAGACCTCCCTTAAAGAGTCTGATTTCGCATTCCTAGTAACCACTGAGCCAATGGTTCAGTGGCTACTCAGAATGCGAAATCAGACTCCTTAAGGAAGGTCTCGAGTTCGATTCTAGGGGAGGCCCTGCACTATTTATGAGTGGATAGTAGGGACAAATGATCTCGATGACTGGCGTCCTTGTGTGGCGTGGCTGATCGAGATGGGACAATATTATGGTATCTATAATGACTGGAGTACGTCCTGTAAATTAAGGTACTTATCACTCTAGGTATGAGACACTACAGTACAATCCAGACGTGACAAAATTAATTAAAATAAAATAATTTTTTATTTATTATAAATAAATTTTTCATTGTGGGAACATAAGCCCCCACAAGCAAGGTGAGCAAAGGAAAGGAAAAACTCCCTCAAACTAAGAGGGGAGGAGAGGTGCTTGTGACAACAGGGCCTAACTATGACTTTTAAATGGAATTTTGACCTTGCTAATTGTGCCAACCTTTGGAAGCCTCCTAAGACAGGTTTGTCGTGACATTAGAAGAAGGGCTCTCTTAACTTTATTCTTTTTCAAATTTGATATCCTCATGGGACCTCTCAAAATCTAAACATATTTCGACTAAAAGTTGAGTTGTCGTGTCATATGTTACAACTACGTTGAACTTTCACGATTATCCCTACAGTATACTTCCTAGCACTCTCAGTAAACTATTTTTTTTACTCTATTTTTAAAATAAAAATTTTTTTTAAAACAGAACAATAATTATAAGAGAATACTAATGATACCAAATTTGCGCCAACATGATATTGGTCTGGTGAAATTCTCGAGAAGGGTGTTAGGCAGCGTGAGGTTGGAGGTTCAAGTCAAGAGGGGTCCTGAATTATTTTGTTTCATGAGTTTCAACTTTGTGTTAATGGCCGGCATTTCCGTCATGGCCCCGACTGCATAGTGTTGGTATGGGATACCAAATTTGTTAGTCACAAACAATACAATAATAAAAATTTTACCTACAATCACTAATGTAATATTTTAGGTAGCATGTTCTCTCTCTCCTTTCATTAATAAAGTGTTTGGGTTTTCAAAAAAAAAATGTCTAATTATGTTAAAATTACTTCTTTTTTATATTTTTAGGTGTTCAAATTAGGTGTTTTTACATTCTTTGAGTAACAGACTAGTTTTTATTCAAGATCGGAAAGGAATAGTAAACCTCTTAACAAAAGTGTAACGACGACTTTCAAATCCTTTTTTACTAAGCCATCTATTGATAGGTATGCCAAAATTACTTTTATTGTGATGCCAAGTGCTTTAATATAAATAAAAGTTTATTTTAAAATAGAAACTGAGGTTAAATAAAGTGGGTAAACATGTCTTTATTTTTAAAGTATTTTTTTTATTAAAATATTTTTTTAAATTACAAGCCAAGTGATTCCGATCTAACCTAACCGAATCGAACCGGTGGGTTAGGTTGAGTTGTAAAAACTACTCTTCGGATCGTTCTTCCCGAACCTGTTAATAACCTAAGTCTCAAAACTTCTCTTTCCCTCTCTGTGATCGTTCTTTGCTATTTATGCAGTTGTTTTTACTTTTTCACAATAGCACCAATTTCTTCAGTTGTTTTTACTTTTTACAGGGCTTTCAGTTTTAGCAGAATCTGCGTTTTTGAGTTGTTTCTAATTGAGCTTCAGAGAAGATAACGATGTCTAGCAAGAAGAGAAAGAGAATCGAACGACCCGCCATACACTCTCGCAACAGATACTCTGAAAACCCTCCAGATTTCCGTCATTTGGCTTCTCTCTACCCTTCTTTCGAACCCTACGTCTTCTACTCTCGCGATGGTCGTCCTAGAATCGATTGGACTGATTTCAATGCCACCCGTGAGCTCACCAGAGTTCTTCTCCATCACGACCACGGTGTTCATTGGTATTTCTTCTCTTCAATTCCTGGTTTTTCGCTTCAATTACTAATATATATTTGTTGGAAAGTTTTCACCTTTTCACGATTCTTGGTTTGAAAATCGATATTTGGGGCTTTAAGGTTTAATGAATTGGTACAGTGAGGCTTTAGAGGGTTTTAGGCTAATTGCATGTTTTTTTTAAAGGTGGATTCCTGATGGGCAGCTATGCCCAACAGTGCCCAACAGGTCAAATTATATTCACTGGATTGAAGATCTTCTTGCTTCCAATGTTATTCCAAAAACTAACACTTGTGGAGATAAGGTGAAGGGCTTTGATATTGGAACTGGAGCCAATTGTATATACCCGCTTCTTGGCTCATCTCTTTTGGGTTGGAGCTTTGTTGGTTCAGGTAAGTTGTTCTTCTAATCTGCCTTTTTTGTAAGGGTGTTTTGTATGCTTTGTATTCATGTTTATGAGGTTTGCTTGTTGGCAAATTGGTTGCAGATGTGACTGATGTAGCCCTGGAATGGGCTAAAAGAAATGTTGATGGCAATCCACATATCTCAGATTTGATTGAAATCCGCAGGGCTGGCAATGCTAGAGCGAGCTGCTCAACAAAAGAAAATGCAAGATCGTTAGGCTTGGATTCAGAATTGAATAAGGGTTGTTATTGCGGACCACTTGTGCTTTGTGGTGTCGTGGAGGATGGTGAGCATTTTGACTTTTGCATGTGTAATCCACCATTTTTTGAGAGCATGGATGAAGCTGGACTAAACCCAAAAACTTCATGTGGTGGTACCACCGAGGAGATGGTGTGCCCTGGTGGAGAGAAGGCGTTTATCACTCGTATTATTGAAGATAGTGTTGCGTTGAAGCAATCCTTCCGGTATTTTTTTTTTCCCTCTACTTATGTGTTTCCTTCATCTATAGAGTCTCAATGTACTAATGTAAATGCTTAATTTGCAAAGAAATAGAGTATTTTATTTCTAGTAATGATTTAGTACAATGTAAAAAATTTCACTTAGGTGGTTCACTTCAATGGTTGGGAGAAAATCAAACATGAAGCACCTCATCTCAAAACTTTGGGCAGTAAGGGTCTCGGTTGTGAAGACTACTGAATTCGTCCAAGGTGAAACATGTCGATGGGGGCTTGCATGGTCTTTCATGTGTTCATCCAAGAATACTATAGCGCCTCGCATTGCTGAGAAGAATAACTTTTCCTTCATGCTTGAGGTATGGATATGTTGTGCATTCTTAAACTATATTCAATGAAGTGTCTCGAGATTATTTATTGATTACTTATGAAGAATAAAATATGAAGTGTCTCAAAATTATTCAATTTACAAATATCAAAACTTTGCATGCTACTTAGAGTGGATGTATTCAAATTTACATGTTGTAGATTCTGAATTTCATGTTTTCTGCATTGAAAATTTAATTGTAGATCCAAGAAAATAAATCAAATAGAAAAAATCGTACTGTGAATCCACAAGACAATTTTTTATATGCAGTAAAAACTCTGGAAGAGAGAATAAGCATACATGGTGTCCCTTTTGCTGGACACACAAAAAATCCACTACAGAATGTAAAACACAAATCTGATAGATTGGACCTCAATCCTTGAAATCCTTTAAACATCAAGTTGAAACACTTTACCTTATTATATTCCCTACCCTACTCACTACGTTTGGCTACCAAATTTGGTCTTTACTGTCAAATGTAGTCGGTTGTTTTGTAACTTCTGTCATAAATTGTCAGCAATCAGCATTGTATGGAAATATTGGCATCTTATATCCTGTACCCTATTCAGTAGGTGTTTGGCCCATGAAATATTATGTTTTTCCATGTTTTTACCTGACTCTGGAAAAATGCACACTCAAACTTCTGGGTGTAGTTTTATTTATCATACATATATCCTTTTTCCTAAAAAAAAGAAAGAAAAAAAATTAATGAGTATATTTTGATGTGAGCTTTATTTATACACCCAAAAGCCCTTTTTCCCCTTGTAGATGACATTCTATTGAAGATGAAATACACCTTTCTCAACTTATAGTCTTAGAAAATATTTTTCCTGAATATATGACATCCATTTTAGTGTTCATCTCATCTTGATGTTGTTTAATAAAGGTGAGGCTCTCATATTACGATTTCTTTGCTGCTCAGGGTCTTCATCGTCAGTGCAGTGCCATACACGTACTGAAATCAGTGGAGTCCTATTTCCATGCCAATGGTGCATCTTGTAAATGTGATACCACATTGTTTGTTGCTGATGTAAGATATGTTACCTCTAATGTTTAATGACTGAATTAATGTTGATAAATGTTAACTAGAATATTTTTTTGATTTTTGTTTCCATAAGGTTGTGATATCAAGGCAATCGTGTGCTGCAATCCTGAAAAGTGGGGCTGGGGATTTTGATAACTCTATTAGTCGTCTACTTAAGGAAGACACATCCAATGGCTCAAATTCATTAGATGAACTAAGCTTTCGAATCTCGGTATTTTTTTTTATCTCCCACATTGATTGTGACAAGCATTAGATTCCTAACTTCTAATTTTGCTTACCAGTGTATCAATTATTTCTTACAGGTGTTTCAGCAAATTCCAGGGACACTTTTACTGCAAGGATCTTTGCAGCAAAAACAAAGTCCACTTTCAGGTGCTTTCCTAAAACATTTTTCAAGTCTTCATTAAGATCATGATCTGAGGATTGAAGGATATATTTAGATACCATTATGTGGATTATCTTTCAGGGATGCAATCTGCATAGATTGAATTGTTTCAGATACACGTTAAATTCATTTAGTGACAACTTTTACGCAGCATGCTTACTTGGGAACCACCATATCTCAGTTGACGTTCACTTTCACCTTGCAGGAGTATTTTCTTTGATTTTTCAACAGCTTGAGGCTACTTTGAAGAAGGAATTTTGTAGGGCCAGTGCTTGCTGATCTTTCCTACTTCAGTTGGGTAATACCACCCAAGTGGGCACGCAGCTGAAGGTGCAATTTTAACAAGTCAATGATGGGAATCCAGTTTAGATTTTCCATTGTACATATATAAATCTACTTTGCATAATTTATTTTGTAAATAAGTAATAACTTTATATGATTTGGGCTTCTTCTTCCCCCCAAAATAACAGAGGGTGCAACGCCTGCTTTTTGGGCATCGTATGATGATCTCTACTTAAAGTTTACTGATCAAAACTCTTGTGAGAACCATGTTTTTCACATTTGTTTTTAATGAATTTGAGAGCCCTTTATAATTATGAACTTTTTACCTGAATTGTGTTGGAAAATGGGTAGTTAAATATAGCTTTTTGCAATTTTTAGCTAAATATTAAAGTGGGACTTACAAGTGATTTTGGGTAGGTTCAAGTGATTTTGGGTAGGATCAAGTTGATTATTAATTTTTGATACTAATTTTTGATACGTAAAGATTAAGAATATATAAGTATTTAACTATATTTATTTATATATGAACGAGAAATTGAGTTTAAAGTAGTTTATTTAATATGTAAAATGATAATATTTTAGTCTCACATGAAAAAGATAGAATTTTAATTATTTATTTATAAGTATAATTAAAATATTATACTTAAATTTTAGCTAACACACACAAGGAAGGCTCAGGGGCGCACGTGCACGTATGCATTGGGCACACAACACTTTACACTTATGCATTGTTGTGGGGAGCTGAGGAGCTTTTCTTTTTTTAGAGATCGAGGCAGATCGGACGAATGAGATGCGTCCATAAAAGATCAAATCTGGAACGTCCAAATGCTATGAATGTAGTTATCTATCTAGGTGCGATGTACGAAGATTCGACAGTGTGAGATCGGATGCACTGATCGAGACCGTCAGATCACGACCAATTGGATCGACCGTGATCCAACGGTGCGAGATCGGTTGCGACGAGCGAAGCCGTTAGATTGCGCATAAATCAATCGAATACAATCCAACAGTGTCAATCGGGTGGGTCAATCAAATCAGTCAGATCGTGTCTAGAGGTGATCAGATTCGATCCAACGGTACAGAAACAGGCACCATGTACAGCTACGATTTGCCTATAAATAGAGCCTTTCAAAACTCAGAAATTTATCCCAGAAAATTCTAAAATCTTTGAATTTTCCTCTGTTCTCTCTTCTCTGCTTTTAGCATTCTTTTGTGAGTGAGTACAACAAATTTTGGTTCGATTATTCTTGTGAGTTTAAATGCTGCTGTCACAAGAAGGTGATTGTTGTATCCTGTGAGACAAGTGTCATGCACCGTGAGCACCTAAGCCAGACATAATTGTCTTAAAGATATAGAGTTACACTTTAGCCTCAGTCTACGTCATTACTCTGCTGGAATAGTAATTGATCTAATTTAACTAGACATAGTTTTGTCCCTAGGACCATTAAATAGTAAACGGGAGATAGCTTGCTGCTCTAGAAAAGTAGTATTTAAGCGAGATCATTGTGACTCCACCACTCAGACTGTAAACTAATCTAGTTGATTATTTTAAAAGTTATTTTTCAATGAATATTGCCACCATACAGTCAACAAATCGTTGTATCTTCCCATGGTTTTTGCTTATGAAATCTAGGGATTTTGACTTTGTTAGGTGAATTAATTAAAATTATGACACTAATACCAAGTTTTTAAAAATAATGATACATATACTCAACTTTTAACAGTAATTTCTCCACGTGGGTGCTGATATAAATTTTTTTTTTTTTGCCACGTTAAAGGCGCCTTCCGTTCAAATTATATTTACATTTTTTTTTTTAAGAAAACGCCTACGTTTTTTTATCAAAAAAGTCATATTTTTATTTCCAGTAATGATAATGTGTTATCAGCCTATTCATTATGTACGATATTGGCTTATAACGGACTATTAAAGCTCGATATACTAAAAATCGAGAGTTTCTAATGTTTTGAACTCATTGATAACGCGCTATTGTCTGTATTCCAAAAAGTCAAAAATTTTAACAATCGACATAATATAGCCCACCTGGAGAAATTACGGTTAAAAATTAAATGTTTGAGTCATTACTTTTAAAAATTTGATATTAGTTTCATAATTTTAATAAATTAACCTAATCTAGTCAAAAACCCCTAAAATCCATTCGTGTTTGAGATTTTTAAAATTTGAAAAACTCCTGCTCTCCGGAGATGTGTGGGACCGGAACTCGTTCAGTCCAAACTGGCGACTGGCCGTAATTTAAGTGATTTGATATGGCATCTCATCGACCTTTATTAAGTTAGACTTCAAACATTCTTAACTACGTTATAAGAATCCCATTTCTAGGCCTATAATATATGTTTTTTTCAATCTGCTCTCTTCAGGAATAAATCGACATTACAAATAGTTATATTTTTTTTAATTATTTTTATCTATAAAAATTTAAGTTTGCTTCAACATCAATCATTACTAAAAGATACCAAAAAAATCACCTAACCCCATAGTCCATACATTATTATTTACATATACAATAAAAACCAAGATCATACAACTCAAGAAAAATTAAAAATAAAAACTACATAATTTCCTAAATTCCCTTCCCACCATTCCCATTCCTGTTACTTTGAAAACATGTCAGCCAGAGGACCCTACAGCATCATTTTCCCCTACAATCCATCCAAAATTCCCCAGCTCACTTCTCCACAACTAGGTCCGGTCCTTCCCATTCAGAAGAAAAAAAAAAAAAAACTGAATGTGGGTCAGATCTTTCGGCCGATAAAGCACCCAAATTTTAGTGATTTCCACACTAAAATTGAAGAAAAATCACCGCCTCTCCTGATTTGCCGCCGCAGATACATACACCTGACACTGCACCACTGTCTTGTCAATTCTAAACCCGGGTATCACCACCAACCCGACCCGGTTACAATTCCCCATTGCCATTGCTACATCTTCTTCTTCTTCATCATCTTGTTCTTGTTCTACTACATTCTTCATGAACACTTCAGAGAATCTACACCCTTTTCTCACCTGAAAGATTTCAGCTTCGGGATCATATGAAAACGCCAAACAATGCAACAACCACACCCTTTTCGCCATTTCTGCAAACTTCATGAAAAATGAAGTTTCCGGGTACCCATTTGAGCTCACCAAGTTCCTCTGTTTCAAATCTCCAAAAAGCAACATTTCCATTTTGGAATGAATGACTTTAAGGTACTTAGCCCTGCAGAATCTAGAAAATGAAGAACCCGGATTTTGAATCAGAATTTCTCTAGGATTCATGGGCTTAATCTTCATAAATCTGTTGTAAAAATCTTGTTTTGATGTTGTTTTCTGATTCCCTGAATCTTTTGAAGGAGAATGGAATCTTAGGTGTTGGAATCCATCAAACATTTGTTGAAAAACAAATGATTGGAATGCAAACAACTTGTGATTGGGTCTTCTGTAAATAACACTCGTATCAATGGACTCGGCCGCAGCTGCAAGATCCCAACCTGAAGATCTCATTTCATGAATCATTAAATCCACAAATGTTCTCACAGATTTAATGGTATGTTGCAAAAATGTTGCAAAATGGGTGGCATTTAAACCCGAAAAGTGAATATTTTCAAGAACGGAAGAAGAAGAACAAGACCCATTTGAATCTAATCTTGATTCAAGCAAACTATTGTGTTCATCTAGCTCATTTAGCTTCTCTCTCAAAAGGGCAATCTCAGAATCCTTGATTTTCAGCTCTGCTTCCATCTTCTTCCCCATAATCTCATAAGTCTTCAAAACACAGCTCTGTTCTTGAATCTCTGCTAACAAAATCGTAACTTGAGGATTTGGGTCGGTTTGTTTCTTCAAATACCTTTGTTTTAACTCTGATAAACGCTTCAATTCATCAACAACACTTTCATCTGCTGATTGAATGGCATCTGGGTCGTAAGGAGACTGAGCAATCTGTAACTGAGCATAAGAAGCTTTAATGGCAGAAATTCCCGCAAACAGAGTCGCCATTACAGCTTCAATCTCAGCTTTTTTAATCAGCTTCTCCTGATCATCCTCTTCAATTAAAGAAAACCCATTATTCCCTTTGATTTTGAGCTTCTGTTGGTACTTAATTTTTTTTATTCTGTCCTCAGGAGCAATTCCTGGAGCTTTGAAACGTAGGGCCTTAGCAAATTTTCTAACTAGGCCTAGTACATTTGAGTTTGAACTGGGCTTGATAGAATCCATTACAACAAGAAGAAGAAGAAGAAGAAGAATAGGATGAAATGTGTGAGTGAATGAGATTGAGATTTTGAGATTTAGGAGATGAAATGGGAAATGGGTGTTGGAAAATCTAAGAGATAAAGATGGATTGATTGAGAAAAAGGCATTTTGAAGAAGAATAAGAAGAAAAAAACATGGGAATGGGAGGCAAAAGCAGTGAACTTCAACTCTGGAAACGAGGTGAAGTGTAGTGGATTGTTTTTTTCTTTTTTTCTTTTTTTTTTTTTTTGGCTTTTGAAAGGAAGAGAAACAAATTACTTAAGTACCACAAATACTATTTTTCATTCCATATTTATTTTTGTTACCTCACCCAATTATTGTCTATTTTTTTATCTTAAAAAAATATCCAAAACTTTTTAAAACTAACTTCATTTATTAAAAAAAAGAAAAACAAAAAAACTTTCATTTCCTTCTTTATTTTTTTTCTCCAACAAACCCTAAACTCTATTATCATTCTTCTTCTCGCGATTCTTCTTCTACTTCTTCTTCTTCTTCGATACTCGATTCACGAACTTTTTTTCTTAATTGATGTCGTCGTTTCTATATTTTTCGTCAAAAAATAAATCCTAATTCGAAGCACTTTCAACTTGAACTTTTTTTTATATTTTTTTAAATTTTAAACAAAAAAAAATCATTACCAGTTCAAGTCTGCGTGCTCGAACTTATGACAGCAAATTCAATCGGGTCCGATCGAATCTATGACAGTAGATTTGGTCGAATCTGACCGAACCTATGCATTGGTACCCAACCGAACCTTTTGTTATAGGTCCGATGATAATTTTTTTTATTATTTAAAACCAAGAATACACACCAAAAAAAATTATAAAAAAATTCATCAAAGATTGTTAAATTTCATGATGAAGGGTTTAGAATTTATAAAATAAAGATGATAAATAGTATAAGAGTTTATGATAAAGATAAATTTAGTAAATATAAAATTTAGTGGAAATAAAATTAATTTGAGAATAATTTAAATAAATCATACAAAAATATTTTAAAAAATATATGATAAAAATATTAAAATTTGTGAAATGTTTAATTGTTCCTAATGTTTAATGTTGATTTGATTTTCTTGCTTCCTTTTAAGCGTGAAAGATAGATTTTTTTATTAATATTTTTTTTTAAGTGTGTGGGGAAGGGAAGATCTTGGTTGATCATTGATGATGACACAAGAACAGGGGAAAGCAGGAACAGAGGGAGGAAGGAAAAAACGCGTTTTTTCTCTACTTTTCTTTTAAATAAAGAACCGCCAAACAAAGTACACAAAAATATAACTTTTTAATTAATTATGCATTATTTAACACTTTTTTTGTTTTTTTTGAATGGACGTATTATTTAACACTTGTACATGCTGCATAGGTAAGTTTTGTCAATGGGAATGACCCCACGCGTTATTTAACCTGTTAGCTATTGAAAAGACAAGAGTCATCCAAGAATGATCTCAGAAAATGAAAATGATAAAAATAATTTATTTTATTTTATTTTATTTTCTTTAAAGTCAAGGACGTGCCCACCCCTATTTGCTCCTTCGAACACGGTCACAAAATTTAATTACGTACAGAAACTCAAACTTAAAGATCTAGTTTTTCAGCTTCCTCTCCCAATTTAATATTAAATATAAAAATAAATTTAAATACTTTAGGCAAATTTTAGATAAATAAATTTAGAAGATATATATATTTGCAAAAGCGTTTTTTTAAAGATTGTCAAATGACTTTATAAGTGTTTTTTTTGTATAAAAGCTCAACAAAATAAGGCCATAGAAAATGTTTATATGAGAAAATCAGTTAATTACAATTAATTTATTTAAATGTTAACGATATCATCATTATATTAAAAACTTTATTTTTTTTTAAGGATCCAAAATATATACTCAAAAATCTTATGATGACAGTGTATTACAAGCGGTGAGTATTTTTTTTTTTTCTTCTATAATATGGTAGTGTGATATATTATTACCTAAATATGAAACATTTTTAGCTAAACATTTTAGATTATTTTAATACTCATCTTATTTTTTTCCCTAACAAATAAAAAAAGCATTTTGTTAATTTTAAGGTATTTACATAACAAATTTTATTGATGGTTTTTTTTTATTATTATAAGTTTTTTTTTTGACAACTGACACATGGTCAAACAGTATCAAGATCTCAATACAAGTAGACACAATGCACAAAAGACATATAAGACCTGAATAATAAATCATTAAAGGCAACACGTGGTTTAACTTCCACAAAAAAAGACAAAAACTCAAAGAAATAAAACCATCCGACAGTTAAAACTCTTTAATTCACCGTTACTTTTATCATAATTTCTAAATTGTCCATTACTTTTTAATATAAAACTATAAAATAAATTTATATAAAAAGACATATTTATGAATAATTTAATAATAAAGAGCTAAAAGTTTTTTTTTTTTTGTAATGACTTATTTAAAGAATTACTCTTTTCGTCATTTTTAACCCTTTTTATATTTTGATACTTTAACCTCTTTTTATTTTTATTTTTAACATTTTTAATCTCTTATTTTATTATTATTATTATTTTAAGGTAACTTTCAGTCTTATTGTATTTGCGTGCAATAATACATATATCGTAGACTAGTTTAAAGTAGTACCAAGGAACTTTTTTTTTTCTTGGATACCCATTATTTTAGATATAAAATATTTTTCTCCAAAATACGGACCTGTCATTTATAAATATTCTTAAACATTAAAAAAAAATACTTGATTTTTGAAGTATTTTTCTAGGGTGGGCCCTAAAAGATAACAGCTCTATTGCATAGGATCCTTAGTAGTAGGAAATGATACCTATCCTTGGGTCCTAGAGATTAGTGCAAAAGATTTTTTTTTATAAGAAAAAAAGAGGAATTATACTGTGCACCTGCGGATGGCAATCATGGCTATGGCAGCAAAGGCATCTGATTGAGTAGTACGGAGTCGTGTGCAACGTGTGTAAGTCTGGGAGTCGTGTTGTACTACAATAATCAGTGCTACTGGGACCACCTAATTAATTACCTTTTTCGTTAACGAGTGAAAGCGAGAGTTGAAAGATCGTATGTACCCGGGCGTGGAGTTGTCTCATAACGTTCTGTCTGATTTGCCCAAGGGGCCCTACACAGGTCAATGCCATACCAACATTTTTTTTTGGTTGAGAGCAAATGACCAAAATTAATAGTTTTAAATTTTGAAAAATGTTTTAAAAATATATATATATTATATAATATTTTTAAATATATATATGTATTTTTAAAATATTAAAAAGAGATTGAAGGCTAATGTTGAAAAAAATATTTACATCCAACGTATATATAATATTATTCTTAAATCTTATAAATTAAAAAAAAAGTTATTAATAACATATTTTCTTATATTTGAAAAAAGATAATTCTAAGTGTATCAAAAAAAAAAAAAAACTCATTATACCCACTAATTGTACACTAATTATGCATCATTGTTAAAAATTTATAAAATATATGGACAGAGAGAATATTTATTGTAGGTATATGTAAAATTATTTATTTAAAAAATAAATTTAAATTAATTATAATAATTTTTATTTATTTTTAAATAATAGGTCACTTGGCGATTTAGGGAAAAAAATGGTGTTGCATCTTGGAATTGATTTTTGAATTTAGTTGATTAAGTTTTGTACAGTATATTCTATAGATATTATTGTATCAAACACTCAGGTAATTCTATAAAATAAATTTTATAAAAATGTAAGGTTGCATTTGATTTATGATTTGAATATAATTTTTTGTATTTAAAATTTTAAAAATATAAAATACGCATTAAGTTCGTTAAAATCTAATAACAATTTCTTAAAATTTATAAAGAAAACAAGTTATTCTTAAAATTATTTTTTAAATTCTTTATTTACAGGTAAAAATTTAAATTCAGGAACAAGATTGGTCTAAGTTTCTTATAAGTCCCCTCTCCTCTCTTTTATAATTTTCTTTCTTTCTTTGGTATTAGTAATATTGCACCAACATATATATATATATATATATATGCTCTTTAAAATTTTATTTTATTTTTTATTAAAAAATATGTCTAATTCTTTATTTTTATTTTTTAAATCACACATGACTCCTACATTTTATAATGTAATTTATTACAAGTGGTGAGTATCCTTTTTTTCTTCTTCTATAATATGGTAATGTGGTATATTATTACCTTAACATGAAACATTTTTAGCTAAACATTTTAGATCATTTTAATACTCATTTTATTTTTTCCCAAACAAATAAGAAAAGCATTTTGTTAATTTTAAGGTATTTACATAACAAATTTTATTGATGGTTTTTTTTATTACTATAAGTTTTTTTTTTTTGACAACTGACACATGGTCAGACAGTATTAAGACCCCAATACAAGGAGACACAACGACAAACGACATATGAAACCTAAACAATAAAATATCGAAGGCAACAGATGGTCTAATTCTCATAAAAAGAAACAAAAACTCAAAGAATTAAAACCATCCGACAGTCGAAACTCTTTAATTCAGCGTTACTTCTATCATAACTTTTAAATTGTCCATTACTTTTTAATATAAAACTATAAAATAAATTTATATAAAAAGACATATTTATGGGTAATTTAGTAATAAAGAGTTAAATTTTTTTTTTTTTTTGTAATGACTTATTTAAAGAATTACTCTTTTCGTCATTTTTAACCCTTTTTATATTTTGATACTTTAACCTCTTTTTATTTTTATTTTTTAACTTCTTTAATCTCTTATTTTATTATTATTATTATTTTAAAGAAAGTCTAATTTTATTTGCGTGCAATGCATATATCGTTGACTAGTTTAAAGTACTGCTAAAAAACTTTTTTTTTTCTTATCTTTTTTAAAACAAATTTTTTTTTCTTGGATACCCATTATTTTAGATATAAAATATTTTTCTCCAAAATACGGACCTGTCATTTATAAATATTCTTAAACATTAAAAAAAAAAAAAGAATCTTGATTTTTGAAGTATTTTTCTAGGGTGGGGCCTAAAAGATAACAGCTCTATTGCATAGGATCCTTAGTAGTAGGAAATGATGCCTATCCTCGGGTCCTAGGGATTAGTGGAAAAGAATTTTTTTTATAAGAAATAAAGAGGAATTATACTGTGCACCCGCGGATGGCAATCATGCTATGGTAGCAAAAGCATCTGATTGAGTAGTACGGAGTCGTGTGCCACGTGTATAAGTCTGGGAGTCGTTGTACTACAATAATCAGTGCTACTGGGACCACCTAATTAATTACCTTTTCGTTAACGAGTGAAAGCGAGGGGGTGAAAGATCGTATGTACCCGGGCGTGGAGTTGTCTCATAACGCCCTGTCTGATTTGTCCAAGGGGCCCTACACAGGTCAATGCCATACCAACATTTTTTTTTGGCTGAGAGCAAATGACCACAATTAATAGTTTTAAATTTTGAAAAATGTTTTGTATAAGGTAGGCTTTCCGCACTTAATTTTTTTTTTGAATATTTTTAAAATATATGTATATTACATAATATTTTTAAATATATATGCATTCTAAAAGAGATTAGGTGCTAATATTGAAAAAAATATTTACACCTAACGTACATATAATATTATTTTTAAATTTTATAAATTAAAAAAAAAGTTATTAATAACATATTTCCTTATATTTGAAAAAGGGTAATCCTAAGTGTATCGAAAAAAAAAACTCATTATACCCATTAGTTATACACTTGTTATGTATTATTGTTAAAAATTTATAACATATGTGGACAGAGAGAATGTTTACTGTAGGTACATGTTAAATTATTTATTTAAAATATAATTTTAAATTAATTATAATAATTTTTTTAAAATAATAGTCCCTTGGTGATTTAGGGGAAAAAAATGGTGTTGCATATTAGAATTGATTTTTGAATTTAATTGATTAAGTTTTGTACAGTATATTCTATAGATATTGTATCAAACACTCGGGTAATTTTATAAAATAAATTTTATAAAAATGTAAGATTGCATTTGATTTATGATTTGAATATAATTTTTTGTATTTAAAATTTTAAAAACATAAAATAAGCATTATAAGTTCGTTGAAACCCAATAACAATTTCTTAAAATTTATACAGAAAACAAGCTATTTTTAAAAAAAGATAAAATATTATTTTATGAGTTTTTATTTTTTAAGTTGTATTTTATTTTTTAGATCATGAACTAAACACAACTTAATATCTTTCCACCCTAAAAAAAAAAAAAAAAAAAAAAAAAGAAAAAAAAAGAAGAATATTAGAGTAGACAAAATAACATGGAGCGCACTCTAAGTCAACATCAGTCAAGTTTTGAAACATTTATCACAAGACTCAAATTTCTAAAGAAGCTCGGACAAATCAGGTCACAACTTTTGACCCGAGGTTCGTAGAATATTATGATCTTAAACGAGACCACATCCCAAAGCAGTGCTCGTATATCTTGGAAGGAACCATTGGTGCCACCTATCCAACCAAGTAGACCTAGATCCTTCATTGTAAATGCTATCAAGTTCACGATAATCCACTTTCATTTATTGTAACTTTCTTAATTATTTACAATAATTATTTTTTAAATTCTTTCTTTACAGGTAAAAATTAAAATTCAGGAACAAGGTTGGTCTAAATTTTTCAAAAGTCCCCTCATCTCTTTTATAATTTTCTTTCTTTCTTTGGTATTAGTCATATTGCACCAACATATATATATATATATATACTCTTTAAAACTTTATTTTATTTTTTATTAAAAATTATGTTTAATTTTTTTGTTTGTAATTTTTTAATTTAAGTTTTCTTATTTTACCATTATAGTTTCTAACTTTTACACTTAGTGTACCTTCCTTCTTATTTTTATTTAAAAGAAACAACTTTACATTTTTTTTACTCATATTAAAGAAAAAAATGTACATATTTTTTTTATAAATATTTATCTTACTTTAATTAATAAATCTCAAAGATGTCATTGCAGTGCAAGGACACTAGCCTCTTGCACTAGCCTGCCTATTGCTAGTTCTATCATTACCACTGGAATCAAAGCCATGACCCATGATAAGTAAAAATAGGAACAGAGCGGAATTGGTTGGAGAAAACAGGGGGACAGCTTTTATTTGTCTAACCCTTGGCTACCTTGTTCTTTTGTATGATTTGAGTGTTCTAGGTTTTTTTTGTTTTTGTTTTTGTTTTTTTTTTTTTTTGTGTCAACCTTAGTAAGTCCAATTTCCATATGTATTACATTATGTCTTTTGTCTAGATCCTTATATCAATTGGTAGAAGCATAAACTGAAGTTCAAACAAATCTATCTTATCTAAGGCCCCGGGAGAATTTTTTTAAAAGCGTTTTTTTTTAAAAAGTATTTTTGGAAAAAATAAGTTTCGCTCATCTTCTTTTAAAAATAGAAAACAGTTTTTTCTTTTTTTTACCGAAGTTGGGTTCAAAGCTGGTGTCGTCAAACATTTTTAAAAGTGTTTTTGCAACAAAAACACTTTAGAAAAAACTCTCCAAATAAAAAGAGCTAAAAATGATTAGGTAAGTAAATAAGATTTTGACTATGAACAAGTCATAGTATTTCAATAAGTAAAGTTGATCACAAATGATGTATCCAGTGCATGAAGTTCCACCACTGTAGTATCTAAGGAACAGACGATATATACAATTTTACCTTTATATTGGCGACATTTTTTTTAGAGTTAAAGTTGTAACCTTTAAATCATGATAGAGCAATTTCAACCGTTGCAGCAAGGCCCATTCTCTAGAGATATATACAATTAGATGTGCACACATTGCATCAGGCAGGGTTTGCAAATAGTTCACATTTCAAGTAATTCTAAAACCATTTTATTTTATAGTATATGAACATTTTTTTAAGTAAGCAAATTCCTTTATAAAGAAGCATTATACATATGCATCTAATAATTAATACAAAGCCCACACACCATTTTACTATATACGACATAAGAAAAGTGAAGGGAATCTTGTTCTTCTTTAATGCTATTTTTGCTTATAAGTAGATCCTCAAACTAATGTTTACAAATAAAAAAAACAAACTAGTTCAGATGACTAAGTGTTTCCTATAAAAAGATCAACCACTCCTTCTTACCTTTATATGCTTCCATCACATTTCCATGTCGTTGCTTCTTCATGGTCTTTAATAATGTAAAACAAGCTCGGTTTGAGATAGTTTTTTCAAAAGTCAGAAATATTTTTTCAAAAATATTTTAAAAAAAATATGTCTCACCCAACTTCTTTTAAAAACAAAAAAATTATTTTTTTTACTGTAATTCGGCGAAACGCTAGTAATTTTTTAATGAGGTGCAAGTACTTTGTTAACAAAGTAATTTTTTCGAACTTTTGGTCACTAGCATTATAAAAGATGTTGAAGACTTAGTGGTATAGACATATATTTTGTATTCTGTATTTTTTTTAGTAGAAATAATCCTTTATATAGGCCCACACGCGGGTATCAGTTCTTTATGACCCCACTACTCCTCACACCACCGTGAAGAATTTACCAAGTATGATAAGCTGGAATTACGGACTGAACCTACAAACTCAGGGTATCAAACCAATGACCTTCAAGCCATAAGGTTGAAACGTCCCATCCTTGAACCATCGAGCCAACAGTGTTGGCTAATTTGTATTTTGTCTAATAAACGTATGATCTGCATACTAATTAAAGTTAATGAGAAAAAAAGGTGATCAAACACATGTATTTGTGCTTATTTAATAAATCAAAATATAATTCTTGTTTTAACTTGATTTATATTTAAACTAACATGATTCTAACAAAAAACTACTAAATTGAACTTATTTGAGAATTGTAAGGTCTTTTCTAAATGAACTAATTATAAATAAAACTTTTAGTTTATATCCCTATTATCAAGAGCTTGATAGATCTTGTAACCTTTTGCAATTACTTATAATAGACTTAATGATCCAACAACCCTTATTCAGGACTTTGTATAGGTGAGAGTTTCGGAACTGTTTTTTCTATAAAAAGAAACTCTTACATTATTGTAACCGGTTATAATAACATTCATGAAGACAAAAATTCGATAAAATAGTCATAATTCTTTATGGCTAAAATATCATTTCATTCAAAAAAAAAAAAAAAAAAAAAACCCTCACCATGATACAATGGATTTTATACGAAATGTTGCATAATCAACTATTTAATCTTGTTTAAATTAGATTTTAATATTCAACTTAAAAAGTGTTTGACACAGCTTACCTAATTTTCAATTTTACTCTAAGGAACACAATCCTAATCTTTAACTCTCTCTCTCTAATAAAAAAATAAAAAAAAACAACAACTTTGGGAGTAACACTCAAAATCCGGGCTTTTGACATGATTACTCCTAAAAAACAAAATTTCACAAATGCCATTGAAATATAAATAATGACCCATTTGCCATATTTTACTGTTTATTGCACAGTCAGCACGCCAAACAAACGCCACGTCGGCGTCCAAGTGACATTTTAAAGAAGACGTCTTTTCAGAAGACGCCTTCCTTTCATATTTTTTTTAAGGTGAAGGGATGAAAAGACGCCTTCCCTTTAATTTTTTTTTTTTAACTAACCTTAATTTTTTCACAAACCCATTTCAATTCTCACCCAATCTCCTGCCAAAACCTACGAATTTGAGAAAAAAAACCCAGAAAAGAGAACAAGAAAATGAACAAAACAGAGTACCCAAAAAGCTAACATTCTTGTTTAATTGCATTTTAAATGACAAATCTTAGGTACCTATTAACGAGATTTCGTTAAATCTGTTCTTGTTTTTGAGGAATGCACCATCATTTAGGTTCTGTGAAGGAAGAATCACAGGGAACAACATCATCGTCGTCATCGTCGTTGTCGTGTTATATATCCGGTGAGCCGCTGTCGTCGATGGTTCCTCTTCCACAGCCGATGGAGGGGCTTAATGATCCAGGGCCTCATCCTTTTCTGATTAAAACGTTTGATATGGTGGATGATCCAAGCACGGACCTTGTGGTTTCTTGGCGCAGTGGGAGCAATAGTTTTATTGTTTGGGATCCGCATATGTTTTCCACCAATCTTCTTCTGTCACGACGCCCCTGACGTAGGCTGACGTCATGACCGGCACAACGTACTATACACTGTACATACCCATACAATATATAATACACTGTCAGCCTTCACGTACTCTCACAATACTTCCCAAAATGTACATAAATTTTTTTTTTTTTTTTTATATACCACACATCAAATTAAATCAAATATATATAGATGATCATTCCACTCACATTTATTCCATTCATTCCACATATTACACCTGATAAATATCTATGATCATCTCATTCCATCATCCCAAGCATTATATAATCTTACCACATAACCCATCTAGGTGATACATATATACATATAATGTGTGATAAGTATACATATGAAAATAACAAAAATATAATCTATTTCCTCAAAGCATACATACACATACCAGACAAGTTCTTTTTCCCTTCGAATAAATACCTGAAATACTGGAGGAAATGGGGTGAGCAAACAACAGCTCAGTGAATATAGTTCTTGAGATGACAATTATATACATTTAGAGAAATATGACATTTAAAATCATTTCAAACACTTATGCAACACATGCATCATTCAACGAATATATTATACATGTCAAAAACATAAATTTCATGAATTTTCCATAATACAATGCACAATCTCCCTCCTCCGCAAGGCAAGAGAGCATGTCTAACCCTTGTATGGTCGTACAAGGTAGACACAACCTCTCATTACCCAATTCACAGTCATTTCAAGGATCGCAACCCTTGTTAGGACAGACCTACTGACAATGAGGACTCGCAAAACCTCATCCGGGTCTAATTCCTAACGAAATGACAATGAGGATTCGCAAAGCCTCATCATTACAAACTCCAATGCTAAAATCAGTTTGCATGATTCATAAAACTCAATGCCTTATATATATAATATCACATGCATACAATCAAACAGTTTATATGCGTACAATGCCATACAAGAACCAAATCAAGAAAACTATACTCACTGTACAACACATTCCACTTAAACCCAATCATCGTCGCTTTCGAGTCCAGCTCCAAGTTAAATCCAACTAATTTAACCTGTCACAATCACTCCATAATTCAATTTCATGTCTTCATATTTATATTTCTCAACTCACTTCAAATCACGAATAATAAATCCATTTAGGACTCATAAGCAGTTGAAGAAGCTACTAAATCGTTTCTGTGGTCAATCTAGATATCTCCACAAGAAATAACAGTGAAAATAGATGTCCAAATTATATTTTCACGACACCATATACTTAGTTACTAAAACGATCAAAGCATATCCAAATATCATGTTACGTCCGGAATATAGTTTTTCACGATTCTATGATCTCAAACCGGGGTTTCATTGGGTTCACATCACTAGTCACATCACTGTGCACAGTACTATTCACATCACTGGTCAATGTGCATTGTTCACTGTGACTATTCTCAATATTTACTGTGCACTATTTACTATTTACTATTTATTATGCACTATTTACTATTCACTGTACACTGTACACTATTTACTATTCACTATTCACTCTTCATTTTTACTATTCAATATTCACTATTTATTATTTACTTTCACTATTCACTATTCACATTTACTATTTACTATTCACTATTCACTCTTCATTTTTACTATTTAATATTCACTATTCATTATTTACTTTCACTATTCACTATTCACATTTACTATTTACTCTTCACTTTTACTATTCATCCGAAAGGTGTAAATTGTATTAAAAATGTCAATTGGTCTCCAAAAATTATAAAATTGAATCTAACCACAGATTCGGAGTCCCGACAGTCCAGGGAGCGTTTTTCTACCTTCCTAGCGGGTTTTCATTTACGTTGGGGTCAAAACCCTAATTTGTCAAAACGCCGTAAAACGGCTCCCACAGTCAAAATTAGTCTGCTAGAATCATTACATCTAGCTTAGATAGTAATTTCACGAAGAAATAGCGTGAAAATCACTTACCGCGAGGCTCGATTGGACGCGAATCCCGCGTTCCCCTTTTTTTTTCTTCTTCTCCGCCTTCTCAGTTCCTCTCTCTGGTTCTTTCTTTCCCTCTCTGAAACTTCTGAAACTTCGTTTGATTTCTTTCTAATTCTTTTCTTTTCTATTTTTTTTTATTGCTTGCCGGGACTGCATATCGTTTTCACCTTTATATTCTACAAATAATTAATTCCATACCAATTCTTGGTGGACTCCAAAGTACCTATCACGATTAATTAACACGCCATTATTGAATTTTGAGTTTTTGAATGGAGTCTTGCCTACTTCGTCAACTAATAAATTAATTTAATAACTAGTAATTACACTCAATGATGGTCAATTTATATTTATATATACAAATAATTCAATACACATTTTTCTCAATAGTTAACCAACTCCTCATCTTGATATTTCACTTCATTTCAACTCATCTCATTCATATAAGTCATTTAATAATTCAATTTCAATCTACACCATTTAATAAGTCACTTCTTTCACATGTATTCATTTACACACATGCATTACATCATACTATACATTAAGTCCTTAAATCATACTTCAATCCACATATTTCATTAACCAACCTCATAAATTAATCAATTTCATAATTTTATTTATTTACTAATCATACACGCGTATATTTAGCGCATACGTATCAAAGACGTGTATTATCACGTGTATATTTAGCTCATACGTATAAAATATGTGTATTATACATTTTGATATTCGCGTACTTCAACGTATGTATTTAATTAAATTTACGGGGTGTTACATCTTCCAAGATATTTCAAGCACAATAACTTCTCTAGCTTCGTGAGGCAGCTCAACACTTATGTATGTGTGTTTCTTTAACCACTCTGCATTGTTATTTGCTTTGTTTCTTCCCGTCTTAAGTCTCTGTAATTGGTCATAAGAAACTATAGATCAGAACTTCACAAGCACGTTGTTCTTCATTTCATGTCTGGAATGGATCTATCAAGCAACAATCTTACTGGTCAGATTCCAACAGAACTTGGAGGCATAAGTTTGATACATGCATTGAAGATATCACACAATTTTCTTACAGGGCAGATTCCAGAGACGTTTTTAAACCTGAAGCAAATAAAAAGTATGGACTTTTCCTACAAAAAAATAAAAGATGTTGTTCTTTCTTAAAATAAAATAAAAAAATTCAAGGGAAGGCGTCTTTTCATTCCCTTTAGTTAAAAAAAAAAAATTGTGAATGGAAGGCGTCTTTTCAAGTACAAAGGAAGACGCCTTCTATTCACAATTTTTTTTTTTACAAGTACAAAGGAAGACGCCTTCCTTAAAATGCCACTTGGACGTCGACGTGACGCTTGTTTGGCACGTTGACTGTGCAATAAACAGTAAAATATGGCAAATGAGTCATTATTTGTATTTCAATGGCATTTGTGAAATTTTTTTTTTAGGGACAATCATGTCAAAAGCCCCTCAAAACCCCTTCTCATATCTGTCTGGTATTTAAAGAAACCTTTAATAGCTAAGTAAAGTTTTTTCAAGAAATAAATTCTCAAAGAAATTCCTTTTACACAACTTTTTTTACGACTATTTGATAATGCTTGAAAAAAATATTTTTCACACCCATCAAAAAGTTCTATCAAATATAAACATTTTTTTTTTTGGCCAAAAATCAAATATAAACATCATGTAAACAATAATATCATCACCAAAAATTTTCTCCAAATAATATTAACATATATTTTTTTTTTGAGTACTAACACAAGATCAGAAGAATGCTGACATTAAGGCCAGAAGAATTTAAGACCACTCAATGAGAGGTATAAGAGGTCAAAATGGAAACCATTTAAACCAATTCCTCCTCCCACTTTTATTAGAAAAATGCTAACAATTAAATGTATAACTTCCAGTTTTATCTCTAAACAAGCCCTATTAATTTTCTCCAACTAAAATAAATAAAAACAAGAACATTGATGAAACTAAAGATTGGGTCGAGTTTTGGTTAAATACCAACCCAATTCAATTAAATTTAAATTAAAAAAAATTTAACCCAACCCAACAATTTTGTGTTGGTTTAGGTCATTAAGATAATATTAACAAAATTACATAATCTACTTATTATATCTGTGAACTTTAAATAATATTTATAAAATTATTTATAAGTAAAATGTGAATATTATGATAATCATTAAGATGATTTTTTTCATATTATTTACATCATATAATCTTGGCTAATTCAGTTGTAGTAAAGAATAATAATGAATAAAGTAATAACTACTATTGCTTTAAAAATATATATATTATTTTAAAAAAAATATTATTTTTTGCGAATTTGGGTTACTTTGAATTAGTTCGAACTAATTATAAAATCTTAGCTTATACCTAACAAAATTAGATTATAAATTTATAAATCAAGCTAATCCAATTTGACGAATAACTCAACCCAAGCCGCCCAACCAACACCTCTACCCGTAGATTTGTAGGGAATGATAATAAAAAACCAAGGGGTGAAGTAGAGCTAACGAGAAATGAGTAATTTCCACTCGTCCTCTACTTCATTCGTCCTATAACGTTGAAGTGGCAGAGACAGCGCGAGAAATTTTCGAAGATCGTTTTAAAAAAAAAACCCTAGATTGAGAGAGCGAAGGAATGGATAGGGTTTACGAGAAGGAGAAATCGAGCAGAAGAACAACGATCGACGAGAGACACAAAGACCGTGAATCAATCAAAGATCATCACAACCACCACCACCACCACCACAGAGACCATCGCGATCGCGACCGAGATCGAGACCACAGGCCTCGGAGCGGCGACAAAGAACACAGACACAGAACCAGCAGAGACATAGACGACGCTTCGAGAGAATTGGAGGATCGAGAGCCAAAGCATCGGAGCCGCAGATCGGAGGAGAGGCATCATCACGGAGATAATAAGCACCGGGACGATGATCGGCATCATCGGTCGAGAGAGAAATCTCAAGACCCGACGACGGACGGGAGAGAAGGAAGCGGAGAGGTTAGGGTTTTGGGCGAGGAATCGGTTGAGAGGCGATCTTCGTCTTTGTCTTCTGCGTACATTTCGAATAAGAGGAAAGAGCGGAGTGAGAGTGAGGACAGGTCGGAGAAGAGTGATAAGAGGATTAGGGCTTTGAGTGAAGTGAAGAGAGAGAAGAGGAAGTTTGAGCATAGAGATGTGGAGGATGATTCTAGGGATTTGAATGGAGTTGTTGAGGGAGAGAAGAGCGAGGATGGAACGAAGGAAGAAGTGACGACGAGAGAGTTGAATGGTGGAGGAAGTGGCAGGGAGAAGAGGAGAGAAAGGCGAAGATTTGAGGACAGGGCTAAGGAAGAAGATACTACGGGGGTTGGGGAAGAAGGGAAACAGTTCTCTGGTGCAAAATTAGAGAAGAATCAACCGACAAATGAGCGAGAGAATAGTAATGCGGAGGGCGTCGCTTTGAATGCTGGCGATTCCATTGCCAATGTGAGTTATCGGTACTCTACACTTGCTTGTTGTTAACTGGAACTTGATTTTTAGCTTAAGGGTTTACTTTTTTTTTTTTTTTTCAATTTTAGCTTGAAGGAGTTCAATATTAATGAGATAGAGGAATATATAAGACATGCTGAAATACATCAATGGAAATAACAATGAATCTGCTAGTGCAAGGGGATTCCTAGTTGATTAAAGAGAAAGGAAAAAGACCAAAGGCATCTAGATGAGAAATCATTTCACCAGGCTAGTAACATTTACATAGAACTAAGTGTCACTGAATAATATTTAACACTATTAAGCTTGAAAGCAGAAATTCACAAAGAAAGAAATGACCCCAGAGATTCATATTAGAACTAGTTTCTATTATTACAGCCCAAACTACTTTTGTGTCTTCACTTGTTATGCATCTGTTTGTTTGCTTATGTGAAGGAACCATATGAAGTATGGAGTCTATGGACATAAGTTTATATTGTTATTCATATAATTATGAAATATGGTACAAAACATGAACAATATATGAAGCATCCTTTTCTACAATGAACTTGAGTAACATTTTGGTAAGGTTGCAAAATTTAGGTGGACTACCTTTTTGTGTGATAAGGAGAAGATGTCATCCACATGAAAGAATATTGACACTTATAATTCTTATAATATTGTGAATCCTCAGATTCATCGATTGAAAGTTGAAACCAAATTCAATTTATGAAGCTCTAAAAAGCTTTAGTTCTAAGCAGTGTTTTCAAGGCACCAAGGTGATGTTTAGGCTATTTGCCCTGTCTAGGTGATGTCTGGATCGTGCTTAGGCAATTTAAAAATATTTATTTATAGGCTCTTAGATAATTGATTAATTGACTAATACACCACCAACAATTATTTATAAAAAGAATTACATACATGTGTTCCACAATGAATCAAATTGTCGTAAAATGATAAAAAACACTTCATATTTATTAATATCGTATGCAAAAATCATAAATTCATGCTACGTTATCCAAAAGGTTCAAAAATACATATGCTCAAGTATAAAAAAGTGAATTTAAAGTTTAAACATCATCATCGTTAAAAGTTTCCTAAAGAGCTTCATCATCAATATTATCAACATTATCATATGAATTATCCTTATCAAGGTCCTTGTTGTATATCTCCTCCTTATCTTCAGAGTGAGATGATTCAAGCAGTGACTCTTCTTCTTCTTCTTCTTCTTCTTCTTCTTCTTATTCCTCCCTTCTCGAGTGCTCCCCATTTTGTGTCCTTGATCTAGTAAAGTGTTTTACTTCATCACTTAGAGCTTCTTCATTTCGATCCCATGTTGAATCTTCAGCTTCATGAATAGCTCTAGCCTCTCGCATTTTCCTAGTAAGCCACTCATTACAATCGTCAACATCATTCAATGAAATTGGATCCAATGGGTCCTTAAATCGTTCTATCAATTCTTGATTGTAATTGATATATACTAGATTATTGATCTTCTTCTGTTTCAGTCTTTTTTTTTTTAACAAAAACTAGAGAGTATGTTATATATACTAATAATGGTGAAACATGAGCATCGGTAGATGAGTAGTGTTAGTGGATAAGGTATTCACCTGCCACCTTTGGTACAACAAAATTTTCGTTGCCCATGATGACGACATGCTATGTATGGAAAATATTGGTTTTTGTGCGTCCGCCCTTTGTGTTGCCATCATCAAAAAATGAGAATACCATCTCCTCCATATATCTTGGAAAAAGGGCAATGTAAATCTATGTAATGCAACACTAGGAAGAGAAAGGGAACAAATAGAAGAAATTAGGAGAGAAGTAGAAGAAAGGGAAGAAGAAGAGAAGGGAAAAGAGAAGAAGAGTAGAGGGAGAAAAAGAAATCAATAATCAATAATTTTATTCCATTCAGTCTGTGAATTTCAATTACAAAACTAATTTTTATAGAAATCTAAAATACCTAATTTGTATCCTACTACAGTTTAGAAGCTAAAATCCTACTGAAATAAAACAACTAGAATCCTATTAAAATAAATAATTAATCTCCTAATAAAATAAATAACCAATGGTGGGTTGGTTTAGTGGTTAGGGGCAAACGCCCCCAACCCTGAGGTAGAGAGTTCGAGTGGGACTCATGCCACCCATCAATATGTTGGCCAACGGTGTCCAAGGTCGTGCCCTAGAGAGACTAGTAGGAGAATCCTGATATCTGTCGACCTCAAAAAAAAAAAAAACTCCTAATAAAATAAATTATTTAATAAATAAATTATTATTATTTTTATTTCTATTTTGCATTAATATGTGAGCAACAAACTCACCATCCTACCTACAGAGATAGCACCATTACAGTGAAATTCACACATTAGGAAATCTTCGTTGGAGAATATTATCGGTGTTTAGCTAACCATGAGTAGTAACCAGTCCCAAAATTTGACCTTTGAAGGCACGCGTGCTTTCCATATTAGATTGTGGAGAGGGAGATGAGATGCAGATGGATCATTAGTGAGGAAAGAGAAAAAGGATTTAGCTGTGAAAGCGCACCATAAGGATCCTAAGGCCAACGTAGTCTCTCCTTCTTAACACCCTCCCAACAGATGATAAGGGATACCACCTCTGCTTCTTCTATATTTGTCAAGTCTCTACCTAGGTGTGAGTTCGAGGTAAGTGTATTCCCCTCATTGGTAGGAGAACACGTAAAAAAAATTGAAATTGTTTTGTTATGAAAGGTCAAGAGACGATACATGTTAGGAAACAAAAGTTCAAAGCTAGAGCTACCGCAACAAATATCCTCCCGAAACCATATCTTTTGTTTCAATCTGTTCCTCTTCTTGGAGTGGCTTAATTTTTTTAAAAAAAAATGTTGCATCCATATACAATTAATTAAGAATTAGTAAAACTAATACATAATATAGTAAACAAATAAGCATAATGAATTTGCATAACTTACATGTGTAAATACATAATTTCTCTCACAACCACTCATACTGCAAGTTAAGCCAAGAACCTTTCGTGCTAAACTTTGATGATTGGGAGTTCTTGCTCCATTGATGCTCCATCAAGTAGCTAAATCATAATGTTTATCCTATTAGTGTTCTAAATACTCCCAACAATAAGAATCAAATAAGAAAAATATAAATTAAAAAATAAAAATCCAAATAATAAGCTTGTTAAATTTGCTTGCATTGTGGTTCGAGATTGGATTGTTGCATCTCTACCAAATAAGCCTCCACTTTTGTACATAGTCTCCAATCTCTCTCTCTACTGTGTCTACAAAGGTTGGCGTATAAAAAAGCCTTAAAACAACTTGAGGCATGCCTTGTACAACCTCTGCATCTTGACTTAATTTATGAGCATAAAAATGTTCGATTTTGATTAAATATAGTTGCATGAAGAGGTTGATGAAGTTGTGCATTCCACCTTTTGTCTATAATGTCCCAAATAGGCTTGTATCTATGAATAAATAAGTTTGTCAATAATAAAAAACAAAAATAATGTAATAACAAATTACCTTTTGTCAATGATGTCTCAAACATGCTTGTATTATAAATAAATAAGTTTATTAGTAATCACAAAAAAAGACATAAATAATATAATAACAAATTAAACACTTACTTTCAAGCATTTTCCTCAACACCATTTTTTATTGTTTCCTTTCCCCCTATCCATGGCTTCATAAATATATCCTATAAGGGGTAATTTCTCTCCATCAACTAATCTCAAGACACGAACTAGTGGGGGTAAAATCTTGATTGCATGCACTAATTCATTCCAAAATGGACTGAAAAGAAATTATCACCCGCTCTTTTCCCTTTTAAGTCACAAGGCCACTTGGAAGAATTTCATTCGCTAGTGGTAAAAACTTTTCTCAAAGCATCTTTTCTTTTTGTGTATGCTCTTCAATCTGAGAAAAGAAGTGGCAAACCTCGTAATAGTTGGGCAAATAATATCATTGTCCTACGTATGTGTCCTCGTCTTATTTAGGACGAAACCATGTTAATAGATGAATTCACTTAAACTAATTGCTTTCTCAGTTACTCCTTCTATCCTTGGAAGCTTACCAATATTCTTCAACATCAAATCAATGTAATGAGCTGCACAAAGTGTCCAGTATAAATGACCCCTTGTTTCCATTAATAGTTTTCCTTCAACTACAAATGTTGAAGCATTATCAATAATGACCTGCGCAATCTTTTTTTTTTTCACTAATTTCTCCACAAATGAATCAGCAACTCAAAGAGCTTTTTCTGTAGACTTCACAGAAGATGAAACATCAATAGACTCTAGAAAAACTATGCTAGAAGGACTATTCACTAATAAGTTAATAATAGTCCTATTTCTCCTATCTATCCACCTGTCAAACATAAGGGTGCAACAAGTCATTGACCATGATTCTCTAATAGGCCGTATAAGATTTTTAGCAATCAGAATAATTCTCTTCATCCTTAAGTATGGGGAACCCTTGCTTCATAATATGATGTTCGGGGCCCTTTCAATCGAGGAACAAATTGCCCAATAGCTTCAATCATTGTCTTGAAGCTCCTTAATCTTATGACATTGTGAGGAATCTTTTCTTGATGCATCCACCTCATGGTGTTTTGATTAACCTTCTTTCTCTTATCCTTCTTCGTCAAACTCTCCATTGTGGATTGCACTCTTTTTTTTCAATTTATTTATTATTTATTTTATTTATGTTTATTTATTTTCTTGTGGGCTTTAACTGGATCTTACATGATAAACCAATCAATTGGACCCTTTATTTTTGGAGCTCTTGGCGTTCCACCACTAGTTGATACAACTATACTTTCTTGCCTTCCTTTGCTCCTTGAATTCTTCTTTAAAATTGTCCTTACTTCATCCCTTATTCCTTCAAGGCACTTCGTGTACTTGACTACATTTCTCCTAAATTGATCCAAGTATATCTTCACGCGATAAATACCTTGAGTAATTTCTTTGTGACAAATTGCAGGTCACTCTACCTTTGTTCTTGGGATCTTTGAGGTAAGCATATTTATCATTAGACTTCATCGTGGAGCTTCTAGTACCAAATCCAAAGCTAGAGCCCATATTTCTTCTAAAAAACAAACAAAAAAAATCCAAAGAGTAAATGAGTATTCTAATCATAAAAAATTAACTGAAAACCATACCAAAAATAGAAACAAGAAATAATTTAACCAAATTAGCAACATAAGTACATAGCTAGACACACAATTCATAAGAAAAATTAAGCAACAATAGAAACCCCTAAATTGGTTTACAACTCATAAAGAAACATTAGGAACTCCTAAAAATATAATAAAATAAACCACAAATTATACAACATTGCAACCTGTAAAAAAAACTCTACCAATTTGCAACCCCTATAAACTAGTAAAGTTGCAAAACATAAAAAAGGGACTTGGAATAGAAAACAAACACAAGGAAACAAGTAACAGATAAAATATTATTATCTAACAGAAAATGAAACTAAAGGGTAAAGACAATATTTAACGACTTACAAAGAAATTAATATGATTCATCATTTATTCAGGAAAAAAAAGCAATGAAACTATGCGACTAAGTATGACAGATAGCAAGTAAAAAATAAACCAGAAAACATTCAAACAAATGAATGTATTCAACAATATTGTTTTTTTTTTTTAAATAAAAAATATACATTACACTAGATGATCGACAATATTTAACCCCAAAAAAATTGATAAGCAAAAAAAAGAACCTGACTATTAGAAATGCACACTAGTAGGGAGCTTCAAGATATTCTAACAGAAGGGAAAAAAATCCATCATTATTATCGAATAGAACAAAACCAATCAAAAAAGTGAAAAAAAGGAAAAAAAAAATGTCATTGTTGAGTGTCAAAGAGTGAATAATCAACAAAACAAAACAGAAAACACAGATTCTCTACTTAATTGCTATGTTACCCAGACTCTTTACTTTAGCTTGAGGTACTCGTGTTCGACGCTTCATGATACGACATGGATATGGGATATGCATCCGACAGTTCATATTTTAGAATATTACTATATAGATTCCTCAATGGAAAGAAGAAAAAGTATGAAAGAAGATAATGACTAATAAGTGAAATTCACTTAACTAGGGGAACAAAACGGACAATAAATGAGTGAAAAGAAGAAAAAAAAGAAAAGAACAACATATAATATAGCAGAGTCCCGTATCCTAGAATTTGAA
Source organism: Paratinospora sagittata (assembly GCA_035771175.1). Classification (NCBI taxonomy): domain Eukaryota; kingdom Viridiplantae; phylum Streptophyta; class Magnoliopsida; order Ranunculales; family Menispermaceae; genus Paratinospora; species Paratinospora sagittata. Next base: position 45,547,220 of record CM069598.1, read on the forward strand.
AATGAACAAGTCGGACCTCTAGATATGTACCTGTATCCAACACCCATACCCGAGTTCAGGTAAGATAGCTTAATTGATGAAACAAATGAAAAAAAAGGTTAAAAGTCGAAGTTATGAAGATGCAACAGAAGAAAGAGGGGAAACTAAAAAAAAAAAAAGCTCACCAGAAGCAAAAAAAAATAAAAATAAATGTCATCAATTTCAAATGAAGCTTATTCTAGTGTCAAATTCCTCGTCGAATATGGTTGTCACCATTGTCGGACAGCCCAAATTTCAGCAACTTAGTTGACTGTAAAAATGGTTCAATGAGGGTATTCGATGGACGCTTTGTTTGCTCTAGGAAAAAAGAGTTCCGCCAGCGTCAGAGGAGTTGTTGGAGCTGACGTTGATAGTGGTCGGAGGTGAAGTCTTTGGTGCCTATGTAGCTGGAAGAGAGGGGGAGGGGGGCATTTTTCGATCCTTTTTAAAAATATTTGTTATTTACAGAATTTCCCCCAAGTAATAGCCTTTTTTCAGAGACATCCCTCAACTTTTTTGGAAATTCAAAGACACCCTTCGTCCACCTTGAGCATCATCTAGCAATTATGCTTCTAATCTCCTAGGCAACGTCTTGAAAACACTGTTAAGACTTTGGTAACTATAGCCCCCTTACATCTCAGGTGTGGTATTCTTTCATAGAGGCTTGTGACCTATTTTAAATGGTTTAAATTAATTGTAAGAATGCTAAGGTGTTAGAGACATCATGTCTCTTTGTTGCATTTGGAGGTTTCTTCTTTTGGTATCATTCTGTCCATATGATTGGTAGGAACAGAAGGACAAGGATTGAAGATGATAAGTAAACAGTGGTGATTTGGCCTAAAGGTTTGTGTGGCCGGAACTGATTTAGGGGGGTCTTTCCACCTATACTAGACTGGGATTCTGTTATGGTTTTTGGAGAGTCGATGTGCTTACTGGTGAGTTTTGTACTTTCGTCATTCTTGTTTCTTTTGGTTTATGCGATTTTGGCTTCTTTTATGCTCTTTTCAATATATTATTTTTTCTGCTCTTTTCAATATAATAAAGTTATTACTTGTTTCTGCTCAAAATATATATATATATATATATATATATATATATATATATAGACTTTTTCAGTACTAGAGAGTAGCCTGTAAGTATTTGATGTGGTTGGGGCTCCTGCTCCTATTTGAGTCAGGGTAACTGCAGGACAGCATGATATCTGTAATCTTTGATGGAGCTCTTTGTGAGGTCTGGATTAAGTGTTGCTAGCGTGATATGTAAAAGAATGGGACTTGCATTGACACATTTTCCTTGTTTAAATTATATTTTTATGGATTCCAGCATTTGGAATTAGGAATTTTTTTTGAGGAATCTGCTTCCAATTGTCTTGGACTTATTGCATCTAACCTAACGAATTTTTGCGTTTTGGTGCTATAAAACTGAATTATTGTAGACTATTATTAAATATGTCAGAATGTATGTTCTTCTGTTAATGCTGATATAACTGTTAAAAGTTGGATCAGGCAACTAAAGATATCATTGGAGGCATTTGTTTTTCCTTCCAAACAAATAAAACATCCAGATGACATGCTCTAGGTTAGGATACCAATACATTTTCATAGTTTGATTTTAACTCTTAGATGCTACTGTTCAATTTTAACAGGGAGCAGCTGCTGAAACACTCGACAGTACATCCAGTGTTATGCCTGGGAATAATCCTGCATTTAGCCATCCTCCTCCTACAAAGGTATCTTCAATTTCTACCACCAATGAAAATAAGGGAGTTAGTGTTACCAGATCTCATGAGGTTCCTGGAAAATCCAGTACAGATGTGGCAACAACTTCAGCTGCTGGCAAAAGTGGAAGTCTGTCTCTTGATGCCTTAGCAAAAGCTAAGAAAGCTTTACAAATGCAGAAGGAGTTGTCAGAGAAGCTGAAGAAGATTCCATTGGTAAGTTGTTCACCACTGACAGTGCTGCCATTTTAGTAGTTATCTATTAGATATTTTAGTGCACGTTCCTATAGCCTTTTTTTGTGAGTGTGCAAGTTTATGTGCTTTTGTAGTTACAATAGAAGGAAGTTTAACATTGTACCTTCTTGGTCTTGCAGTTGAACAAGGTTGCTAACTCAACCTCAGATGGAAATGCTCAGTTGGGATTAAACGAGGGATCTAAACCCCCACCATCCAGCACAAAAACACAGCATGGTTCTATGCACTTAACCACCACCTCTATGGCTGCTCCTGCACAAGCATCATCTAGCACACCCATTTTACCTTCCCCGACTTCTGTTTCAGTGATGCCTTCTCCCGGTGGCATGACAGCTCTTGGTGGGCTTACCAATGCTGCAAACTATGAAGCTGTAAAACGAGCACAGGAGCTTGCTGCCAAGATGGGATTTCGACATGACCCTGAGTTTGCACCTCTCATAAACATGTTTCCAGGACATGTACCAACAGAAATGACAGCCCCACAGAAACCAGCTAAAGCTCCTGTTCTTCGTTTAGATGCACTTGGACGAGAAATAGATGAACATGGCAATGTGATCAATATGCCAAAGCCTACAAACCTCAGCACCCTAAAGGTTGGTTCTCCAGTGACCGACTCATCTTTGGTCCTTATCTTCCTTTATCTTTCATTATTGCTGAAGTTGCTCTTTTTCTGTTGTTTGAATAAAATTATCAGGTGAACATCAACAAACAGAAAAAAGAGGCATTTCAAATACTTAAACCTGAATTGGATGTGGATCCAGATTCAAATCCTCATTTTGACGCAGGTATGGGTATCAACAAGACAAAGCTCTTGAGGCCCAAGAGGATGAGTTTCCAGTTCGTTGAAGAAGGCAAATGGTCAAAAGAGGCAGATAGAATGAAAAATAAGGTATTTGCATGCTAATGAGCCTTTGGCCCACTTCTATGAGCAATTACTCTTATGGTCTCTCTAAATGTTGTTTACCTTGTTTTTTCAGAGTGAAGCACAAGCTAAAGAGTTAAAGATAAAGCAGGCACACCTAGCAAAGGCAAAGGCTGAGCCTTATATAAACCCAAATTTGATAGAAGTATCAGAAAGAGTGATCACCAAAGAAAAACCAAAGGACCCAATTCCTGATGTAGAGTGGTGGTAAGTTATTTTTCATTCCATATTACATGTGATTGACTAGAGTATATCTTACATTGGTCCACATTTTTACGAGGAAACCGAGCCTTGGAATATTTGACACTAGCTCATATAAGCCACTCCTGTGAGTAATAAAATTAATTTATCACTAATACTACATGTGGCCTTTCTTCACAATCTACTGAGCGTCTAAAATCTATTTCCATATTACCTGTATTTGCCCACAACTTGTACAGAAAATTAATTTATGACTAATATTATACAAGTGGCCTTTCTTTCACAATCTACTGAGCGTCTAAATGTATTTCTATCTTACCTGTAAAACACAAGACATATACAAATAGCCCCTTATTATTAGGGCATTGCAATTATTATATGACAAAAGCAAATTGGAGAAATGCATTTGCTGCTATTAATATATGAGTAGGTTACACAACGCATGATATGTACGTGCATTGTCTTAGTTTTTCTTGACCATCTCGACTCCAGCATTTCTTTTATAGATCATCTAATAAATATACTGAATGCATCAGGGATGTGGCACTCTTGCCTTCCGGTACCTATGGTGAAATCACTGAAGAAACGACAATTGAATACAGACTGAAAATGGATAAAATTACAATCTATGTAGAGCATCCTCTGCCTATTGAGCCCCCAGCTGAACCTGCCCCACCACCGCCACAACCCCTAAAGCTTACCAAGAAGGAGCAGAAGAAACTGCGGACCCAGCGCCGTCTTGCTAAAGAGAAAGATAGGCAGGAAATGATAAGGCAAGGCCTGATAGAACCCCCAAAGCCTAAGGTCAAGATGAGCAATCTCATGAAAGTCCTTGGCTCTGAAGCAACCCAAGATCCTACAAGACTCGAAATGGAAATTCGGACTGCAGCTGCTGAGCGCGAACAAGCCCATGTTGACAGGAATATTGCACGTAAGCTCACACCTGCAGAGCGACGAGAGAAGAAAGAGAGAAAGCTTTTTGAGGATCCAAACACACTGGAGACCATTGTGTCAGTTTACAAGATTAATGATCTGTCACACCCACAAACCCGTTTTAAGGTTGATGTCAATGCCCAGGAGAACCGGTTGACAGGTTGTGCAGTGATAACTGATGACATGTGTGTGGTCGCTGTTGAAGGTGGCACTAAGCCAATAAAAAGGTATAACAAGCTGATGCTGAAACGGATAAACTGGGCTGCTGCCGTGGTTAATGAAGAGGAAGAGGAGGAAGATGATAAAAAACCTGTCAACAAGTGTTCACTAGTGTGGCAAGGAAGTGTTGCTAAATCTAGTTTCAATAGGTTTAGTGTTCACCAGTGCATCACTGAAGCTGCTGCTCGGAAAGTGTTCTCTGATGCTGGGGTCGGTCACTACTGGGACCTAGCCGTGAACTTTACAGGTGATGATGAAATATGACTAGAGGGTTGATGAACTATTGCATCTTCCTTCTCGATAAACCATGAATGGATGAACAAGTCTTCACTTTCTTTGTCAGAAAGATCTGATATTGAAGAAACTGAAAATTCTACCGAAGATGGCCCCTCCTTTACCAGATAAGTAGATTACTTGTTGCACATTTGAGGGTTCCTTTCTTTTTTTCTTCTTCATTGCCCGCTTTCTTATTAATATGGACGCTGTTGTTGCCATTCAGGCAGTGATGCGTCATATTAACTTTTTTTTAAGTGGCTGGCAACCAGAGCCATGTATTCAAATGATTTACTGGAGCATGTAGTAATTGAGGACAAATGCACGAGTATTTTAAGCATGTTCAGTTGCTTTATAGGTTGAAACTGCATTGAGCATGATGAAGATACTTGAATCATTGGAAAACTTTTAGTTTGTGCATGCTCAAAAGTTTGGTTTCTGAGCAGCAGAAGAATTTTTATGAACTATCTAGTGGTGCATGCCCATGAAGCTGAATAAGCTCTTGGGCTGCAACACAAAGTTGAACTCTCCTAGTAGTTGAGCAGCTTCCTCGTGTTTATAGTAGTTTGAGTGCCTGACTTTTGTCAACTTATTTTATGGCTTTGGTGAACTGCAACCCTTTTTGAAAACTGAAAAGGGTGCAAGTGAAAGCCAAGCTCTTGGTAGCATCCCTTTAAATTTATAAGGGTTCGTCTGGTGCGTGGGATAATTTAAGATTATTTTTATGAGATTGGATTGAATAGAATAAGATATGATAGAAATAAAAATAGAATAATTTTGTGTTTGGTGATATGTTTGGAATTTGAATGAAAAAGTAATTAATATTTTAAAAAAAATTACATTAGAAAAAAAAAAAACCAAATGGTTTTGCAATTTGTAAAACCAGTTAGGTTTAATTTATTATTTTTATTTTTTTTAAAGAAGATAGACGTAGGAGGAAGAAGAAGAAGAAGAAGAAGAAGATGATGAAAAAGAAGATTAAAAAAATAAAATAAAAGATGGGCGGGATAAAATAATTTCATCAAATTGTTTTCTCTTGTTGGAGGGGTATAAAAGTGTGAGGTAAAATTATTTTTATTTTATCCAATTTTATCTTTAAATATGAGATTAAGACTAAAAATAGTTTAATTTTATTTAATTTTATGTACCAAACTGCCCCTACATGAGTATTATAATTCATTGCTGTTTTGTGCAGTCCCTCAAAAACTGTGTGTAAACTTTATTACAAATTTTTAATTTGCATAGTTTTAGTTGATAATTATTGGTATTTCATTGTTTATATGTATTTTATTCAGATGTGAGAACAATTGGTTACAAGTTTAGTACTAGTGTTGTTACATGGGTGTCAGAGACTTTTATTAATTACTTCTTCAAATAAGGTAAGTATTTTTAGTGTTTATTAATTAAAATTTGGATAAATATTTTGTTTCCCAATGTGATTAAGGAGTATAATTGTCTCTGGTAGTTGAAAAAAGAAAAGAAAAAAGGACGAGGAAAATGGTGGAAGTACTAAAGGTAGAATATGAAAAACAGAGTTCAAATGTAAAAGTTAGTGAGTGATAGTAGAAATCAGTTGAGAAATAAAATTACTAATTTTCTTTTAAAACATTAAAAGTAAATTTTTAGTAAAATTTAATATAAGCTTTTGGGGGAATAATTTTAGAATTTTGACAAAAAGTGATGTACTGTGGCTGAAGTAATTTCTGTTGCATATAGATAGAGTCTTGGTAACGAAGATTTTCTCTTAAACATCCTCACGAAAGTAGATAAGAGTTTGAAGAATTCACTCTTTTTTTCTTTCTTTTTTGCCAACGTTTGAAGAATTTACTTAACTTAAAGCTTTTTCTCAAAGTCTATGTTTAAAGTTTGAGTAGTTATATTTTTTTTAATTTTCTCTATTCATGTTAATTTAAGTTATTTTCTTTTTACCTCTATCATCGTGGATTATGGATATTATTATGAATAAATACGCAGTATTACTGCAAATTAGCTATAATGATGTGCACCCAAACCTCTTTATTCTAAGTTAGAAGTTTAATTCTCTCTTTTTTTATAAATAAGTAGGAGTTTTTCCTCATAATAAAAGTAGGAGCGAAATAATGGTAGTTGATTCACATGATTTCTATCTGAGCCCTTTATGTCTTTGACTGTTGTGCTTGTTTTCTTGACCTTACTAAGAGGTTCTGGCTTTCTTTGGTCTCTTGTATCAGTATTTTCTGACCTAAAGTGAGCACTTAAAAAAAAAAAAACTTAGTATTACTATTTTTTTGAAAAACTTGTGGGTAGTAGGATGCACATGGGTTGGATTGGGTCGGTTTAAGGTCAAAATTTAATCCAACCTAAATAGTTCGAGTTGTTAAATTTGAAATCCAACACAATCCAATCTATCTTCCAACCCAAATAGTTCGGGTTAGGTTTGGGTTGGGTCGATAGATCGGGTTGAATTTGAGCTTAATTTTGGTAACTTCGAACAATAATTTACAAAATAATTGTTACAAAGCAAATTATGGTGGCCTTTTTTTTTTATCCAATATTTAAAGTATGCTATTATAATGGTTTAGATTGGTGATTATAAAACTCATGCTTATGATGATGATCTAATTCTCTTGTTAGTTTATATCTTTAAAACTTGATATGAACATAACTTGTTACAGGGGCTTACTTTTACATTGCTAAAAAGTGTCAATGGTTAAACATTAAAAGTTCTTATCGAACAGTTGGAAAAATACACATAAGAACAGATAAGGTAGAATAAGTAAAAGACACAAGTACACGGTCAAGCAAAAAAAGACAAAAAAAAAATTTAATTTTAAGTTGTTATGATTGTTAAGCTTCGCATTAGTAAACTTTTTTTTTTTTTAAAATTACTAAAGCTCTAAATCATAAATATATAATTATAAAATTTATGACTTTGGGACTAATACGAGTATTTGGTTTGGATCGGGTTATTCAATTTTTTATGGGTTGAACCCATGACCCAACCCAAACTGATCGGGTTAGGTATTTTAGAACCCAACTCAACCCAATCCAAACTACCTATTTAACCCAACCCAAAAGGTTCGGTTCAGTCGGGTTGGTTGGGTTGATGAACACCCCTAGTGGGTAGTAGGGGTGTAACGGGGTGGGGTTGGGTTAGAGCCAAATCCCAACACAACCAAAAATAGTTCGGGTTAAAAAAATTAAAACTCACTTCAAATCAAACTGCCTCTCAACCCAACCCAACCTAACCTAAACTAGTTCTAGTTAGGTTGAGTTAGTCATTTGGGTTGAGAATCTTAAAATGAGTTAAATTATACTTGTAAATTTTACATACAAATTCTAGACTAATAGACATCAAGCATGTAATGTTTTAATTTCATATACAACCATATCAACATGTAAATTTGACAATCATTTCAAATTAACCATAAATATCAAGATGTTTTAAATAAATCACATTCATCCACGACCATATCATAATATGACAAATACAAATTGAAAAGAGTTTTAACAAAAAAATTTTAAAAGAGTTTTATTACAACTACAAATACAAATTTAAAACAGTTTAAAGTAACATCAAGTTATTAATAACATTAAAGATTGAGAGTTTAAGCCACTTGGAAGCTTCAATCTCTATGTAGAACGAGAGAAAAAGGGATTTTTAGAGTTAGGGTTAACGTCACCTTTTTATGTGTATATGAGATTTTGGAAAAAAATTTAAATAATACTTAACATTACCTTTTTATGTTTAATACTAATCTCAATTAGTTTTATTTTATGAGATTGACTCTTATTTTTTCAAGATTTAATTCATATATGTCTTCTGTATTAAAGTAATTTTCAGACTCACAACATTGAATTAAAAAAAAAAAAAGGTGAAAAAAATAGAGAAAAACTTAGTGGCAAAAGAAAATATACTTACAGCAAATTACAATAAAACCTCACTGAAAAAAGTAAAAATTCAGAAGGATAAATTAGTAAAATTGCATATAGCATTTACACTATATGATAAATTTTAATAAAGATCATGGTGAATTGTTTTTATTTTTCTTTTTTTAAAATGGTTATTGATTAATGAATAATGCTAAATATACACCATTTAAAACTCAAGATAGACACTCAAGTGTCTCATCCCATTAGATCACATTGAGATGCGCATGTGTGCATATCTTGATGTCATCCAATGGGATATTGAGTTTCTATCTTGAGTTTTTTATTAATTGATCATATCAACATCAAATAAGATTCAAACATGCAACTTGCAGAAATAACTCTATAAGAATTGAATTGAGCCAAAATTTTCATTTCTTTCTAATTGTAAAGAACCGCAAAAATCAATCTCTCAAAAAATAAATAAACTTTGACATGATAAAAAACTGGTGATAATATAAGCCTCAGCTTACCAGTAATCTCCACAAGAACATCTTCCATCTTTAAAATGATGAAACCTACTAGCATCTCTAACGACAATTTCCCGACTAGTAATCTCCGAAATGAACTTAATTGCAACATGACAATCGTTGCAGACTCTCAAATTCTTCATGATTCTGACTGGAGCACCAGCCGGAGTGTTCAGAATCGCAAACGCAATAGCAACCTTCTCACTATGATAAGCCAAGTTATATTCTTTCTCTTCTACTTCCATATCATGCAACACTGAACCAGTATCAGGAACATAACCCCTTTCCTTCATTTCTAAATTCAATTCTTTCAAGTACCCTTCAATCTCATTCCATTTCGGGTGTGATCGATCGCCAATACAGAACTGGTGCACCCGATTCTTCACTTCTAACCAGCTTATGCCGGGCTCCTTCTTCACTTTCTTGTCTCTCATGGCTTTTCTCAAATTTGACACGTCGTTCCAGCTTTTTGCGGAAGCATGGATGTTAGCAAGTAACACATAAGGCGCGGAGTCTTTAGGATCTAGTCGAAGAACTTCTTTGGAAATTCTTGTTGCCATGTCCATGTTCTTGTGGATTTTACATGCTGATAACAATGTCTTCCAGATTATAGCATCTGAGTTCATGGGCATTGATCCGATCAAAGCTTCTGCTTCTTCCAAACAGCCAGACCGACCTAGAAGATCAACCATACAAGTATAATGTTCTAATCTAGGCTTCAACTTGTACTTGTTTATCATCAAATCAAACAATTCAGCTCCCTTTTCCTTTAATCCACTGTGACTACAAGCATAGAGCAAGCTCAATAACGTCACATCATTCGGTTCCAATCCCTTCTTCTCCATTTGCTCGAACAAACCAATAGCTTTGTGCCCATGACCATGGAATCCATAAGCTGCAATCATTGAGCTCCATAACACAACATCAAAATCTTCAGATCCTGAGAAAGCCTTCACAGAGTCTTCCAAACACCCACATCTTGAGTACATGCTAACCAGTGAACTTATCACAGAAACCGCAGAATCAGCACCGGACTTAATTGCTTCGGCGTGAATCTGCTGGCCTTGCCCAAGTGTTGCTAACTCAGAACAAGAGCTAATCACACTCACAAAAGTGATTTTATCAGGTCTAAATCCTGCCATTTTCATTATATTAAACTGATCCAAAGCTCCCTCAGAATACCCATTTTGGGCTCTCCCTGCAATAATAGTATTGCAAGCAACTACATTACAAATTGGCATCGATTCAAGTACTTTCTCCCCTTCTCCAGTACTTCCACATTTCATATACATATGAGCCAATGAGCACCCAACAACCAAATTGCAATCAAACCCAGATTTCATCACATAAGAATGAATCTGCAGCCCAACTCTTAAATCCTTGAGACCAGCACAACCTCTTAGAACACTACCAAGGGTGAACTCATCTGCCCTTAACCCCATTCCATGCATTTGATAAAACAAATCCAACCCATGTGCATTGAACTCAAACTGAGTAAACCCAGTGACCATAGCGTTCCAAGTAGCCACATTTCTGTCAGGCATTTCTTCAAACAACTGGTACGCACTCTCCAAATCACCATTTTGAATGAACCCGCCAATCAAAATGTTACAAGACATGAAATTTCTTCTGGGCATCACGCAGAACAACGATGTGGAAGAATCTAAGTCCCCGCATTTGGCGTACATGTTGAGGAGATGATTTGATATGAACTTGTCTGAAGAGCAACCTGAAGTTAGTATCAGAGAGTGAAGTTGTTTGCCTTGAGAGAGCCATTTTTTGGGTAAACATGCTTGGAGAAGGAGAGAAAACAGAGATGGGTCGTCCCAGATTTGGTTGTTGAATCGGTTGAAAACTTCTTTCAAGCTTCCTATGGAGCAGAGATTGGAGAATTCTTGTCTTGCTTCAGTGGTACTGTGAGAGGGAGGGTGGGAAGTTGTGGTGTAATGAGTCTTATTCAGAGGGAATTTGAAGCAGCGATTTCTTAAACAAGGCTTACCCATGCATTGGGTTTCAGTTTTGGGGAATTTTAAGAGCTGGCAATTTATTTAGCATGAATGACCTTAAAAAAAATATCTGATGGAAATATATATATATATATATATATATTGTTAAGAAATTATATTTTATGAAAATCACGGTGTTGTCTGATTTAATTGAGTGTGATCAATAATAAAGATTTTCTTAGGAGAAAAAAAATTATCATCTCTATGTGAGAGAATTTGGGTATTCTTTAAGAAAATCTTAAAGATAAATATTAATTTTGTTTAGGTGAGTATAAAAATATCTTTGTGATGTAGTTGGTTAAGAGAAATGCTCTAGTAACACACTTAGAGAACACACATTTTTGACATAATCCTTAGAGTTGTTGAATCGATCGCAAATATTTGATCCAACAACTCTAAGGACAATGTTAAAAACGCCATGATATCCATTCATATGTTTTTGAGAACAGAAGAATCAGATTTGAATATGGGATGTTGTATGGAAGAGTAAGATTTTATTAAATAAAAGTACTCACAAAGAAGAATTATCCAATTTCTCTCAAGCTTAATTGATCTTAACATATAATATATACACCAGTTTTATTTATATATCAAATTCTCTACTGCTAATCTAATAACTCTACATCAGAAATCATGCAAGACCCAATCCAAGCCAAAAACACTAGCAAGTTCCTAATGGAAGCCAAAATCTTAACATAGGATAATAATACCAATATGTTAAACAACCCAAGAAACACATTCCATCTGGCTCTTGCTTCTCTCATAAGCAATCAAACCTACGTAAAAGAACAAGCTGGTTTCTTGTTTTATACCCAGAAACAAAAGGGCCCAAATCAATCAAATAGAGTTTTATTGCAAAGGGACTCATAAGTTGTACACCAAATTTAAGTTAGAAATACACTGGTAAACCAACAAATAAAAGGAAAAAAAAAAAAAAAAAAACGAGACCTGAAAAAACACTACCACACTTCTTGCTTCCATTTTTTCTTCTCTCCTTGTGTTCTGAAATACATATATCTGAGTCCTGACTGACAAAAAAAAGAAAGATGAAAAGAAAACTGAAAAACTGAACTACTTTTTTTAGGGTCTCATCTCATTCTTCTCAGGATGTGGTGTTAGGATCTACAGAGGCTGTGCTGATGCCAGGAAGTGGGAAGCTCATTAGCACCACTGACTACCTTCCTTGAACTGGTTTGGATATCACATGCCAAAGAAGCCAAGTTCACTTGCCTTCTCCTTCTCGAAGGTCTCAAAGTATTGATATATGATCGTTACGGCAAGAAGAATTCCAGTCCCCGAACCAATTGCGCCCATGAAATCCGCCAACACTGTCAATGCACCAATGCACATGCCCCCAAAAGCTGCTGCAGTCGGAATGTAGCGATTCAGTTCCTTCTGTAAGTTTGATTCTCTGTGACCAGGCATTACCATTTGTTGCTCCTGCCAAACCAGAGAAAATATAATGTAAAAAATGATATCTAGAATCACATTGGAATTTCCTAAAAACTGGTTAGTCTCATGATACATTAGGAAACAATTTTATTTATTGATTTATTTAGGCCCATCATTGTGAGTAAATAAATAAATAAAAGCTTAGCCAATTTTATAAACAAAGATTTTTTTTTTCCTGTTTGGCAATATAATATGGATAATTACATGAATGGAAATCTCAACTATGACGATCATATCTTGTTTTAAGGTAGATGAACGCAAAGCACCATGGCAATTCCAGTAATTGGGAATGCCACCTTCATTGATAAACTTACTGCAGAAATATTCATCAAAGTGACCAAAGACCATTTCCAACGACAGACCATTCCAGATTTACGCTAGATTGGCATGAAGAGAAATCATGTACACTCAACATAATACTTTCTAATAAAATTCCTGATAAGAACCACCGGAGCTCCCTAGATTGGAAGCATGTGCATAAGAATGCACCAGATAACTAGAGGACTTGAAATTACCTTAACTTCAAAAAAATTGGACTCATGGGGGTGGTTTTCAGTGTATTTTACTGGGAGGAAAAGTGACAGCATATAAATGCCTCATTGAAATTAATTTTATAATGCTTCACTTGATTTCCATGAGATCTCAACTGACTATTGCAACAGAACCAACAACTGATACATTGTATGAGTAGTGAGAGATAGAAGGACAAAGAGAGAAAGAGATAGGATTTAAAATACCTTCAGCTGCTTAGCCACATCTCTAGCAGAGGATCCAGAAACTTCAATCCAAGTTTTTGAAAACAATGCACAAGCTGACAGCATAAATATAAGATAAAACAATGCATGGAAAGGATTCGCTGCCATGTCAGCCAAGCTGCAAAGCATGAATATAACATTAAGTTAGTAAACCTGATTTGAAAGGAAAACTACCACAATCAATACAATATCCTTACAGGCTAACAATATGATTTTACACTAAGAAAATCTTTAATCAAAAAGAATAAGGAAAAAAAGAACAATACTATAAAATCACCTTGAAGGTGCAGTAATATAGTATGCCAGACCACCAACAGGGATGAATTGACCACCAGAGTATTCAGATTCCTTCCATATACCCAGAAGATTTACAAGAAAATTTCCACTGTACCTCCGGTAAAGCAACTGTACAGAAGTAAATAATATCGTATACATCAATCTCAAACAAAACAGAAGGTATATAACTCCAATTAATAGACACGGAAGGTTATGATACCTGGGAAATAAAGTATAGATTGGTCACGAGAGCAGATTGTAGAATAATGGGCATGTTTGAAGTGTAGAACAGCTTGATCGGATATGAGCCTTGCTGTCCACGGGCATTCTTTGACCTCACAGGCAAAACAACACGGAAACCTTGGAAGTAGATGACAATGAGGAAGATCAAGACTGTAGCAAGTAAATTTGTCACATTTGGAAGGTTCTGCCGGTAAAAAGCTTCCCGGAGTGCCCGAACCTTATCAGTACGAGTTATCAGCAAATGAAACAAGGCAATGACAGCTCCTTCAAATTCAGCTCCTCGCCCGGTGTTAATAGTTGTTGGGCTAAATGCTTTCCAGATTATGTTTTCACTACAAAAAACAACTAGATGCTCAATATCAAAGAACATAATCCCATTATAACAAAGAGTACATGAAAAAATAGAACTAGCTTACCAGATATTGGTCGCGATGAACAAGGAGATTCCAGACCCAAGTCCATATCCTTTCTGTAGAAGTTCATCCAAGCAAATCACAATGATACCGGCAAAGCAGAGCTGAACAATGATGAGAATTGCATTTCCAACCCCAAGTTGACCAACACTACCATACATTCCAGAAAGAACATATGCAACTGCCTCTCCTACAGCAATCAGGATACCCAACAGCTTCTGTGCACCATTCCTGCAAGGAAATTGATCAAATTATAAACAAGCAGGAAAATAAAGCAATATCAAAGAATGGAAATCATTTGCCATGTTACCGTCTAAAAAGTTGTAGAGCAACAACTGAATTTTATCCAAGTATAAACAGTCAAATTATTCTACAAACTTGGGTCTTTTGGTTTGTGATTTGAAAACTAGGATACAGTACAAAAAGTGAATTTTTTTGAAAATAACTTTCTATTGTTTTTTGAAAACAGACTGTTTACTTGTTAAAATCTTGAAAAACTGTTTTCAGATTTAACCAACCAAACACATTTTCCTTGTTTTTGAATAAAAAACCAAACGGGGTATTGATCATAAGTTTAGAATACAATTCTGAAATTTCACTACTGACCTTATTAAAAGATGGTTTATTATAATTTGCCCTGACACATAAGTGCAATTCTAAACCAAGAACAACATGGGAAGTAAAGTAATTGGAAGTTGGTAGGAACAACTAGTAAATTTCAAAAACACTTACAAAAGTGCCCGATCTTCCCGCACACTGTTGTCCACCTCAATTATTTTAGAGCCCGCCAAGAGTTGCATCACCAACCCAGAAGTCACAATGGGTGTAATACCAAGCTCCATGACAGTCCCGCGATTAGAAGCGAGAATAACACGCATCCAATAGAACGGATCTGCCCCAGTCATCGAATGGATACCATAGAGAGGTAGCTGACTACAAACAAGGAAGATGAAAAGAGAGATCACTGTGTATATAACCTTCTCTCTGAAAGGAATTTTCCTGTCTGCATTCTGAACTTCTGGGAGAAACGCCAGGAATGGTCTCACAAGATGCAAAACCCTAAAACCTCCCCCCATTATTGCTTCCTTCTCCTTAAATCACAGTATTACCTAGTCAAAACATTCATCACCATGATTAACGTTTTTTGTCAAAAAAAATAAAAAAAAAATCTTTGAAGAGATTTCAAAGAAACCAAAATAAAAAGAGATTTGGGCAATAAGATCCAGTAATGGAAAATCTTAAAAAAAGGTTTTTTTTTATTCATCTAAAAAATAAACTAAATTACAGGATAAAACATGTAATAGACAGGAAAACTCAACGGTTCTAAAGAGAAAATAATCCAAAAAAAAAACCACAATTTTTTTTTTTAAAAAGGGGTAATTTCTTCGTCGAAGTCAGATTTAAAAAAACAACAATAATAATAACGTTAGGGCATGCATCAATCTCAAACAGATCAACAGATCCAAACTTCTCTTACACTCACATGCATGAAATCAATTGAAGCAAAAAATAAAAATAAAAATAAAAATCTCCTAAAATGATCCAAATTTTACAGGAAAAAAAAAAAACAAATAGGTTCCTCACAGATCCAGAGATTTACAAGAACTAACCTGAATTACCCAACAGAAACAGCGAATGCAGAAACTGAAAGAACAGATTTTGAAGAGAAATTAATGAAGAAAAAAATTGAAAGAAAATAAAAAAAGAAGATTTGGGGAAAAGAAGAAGAAGAAGATGTGAATAAAGGTCGCCGGACGTCGTTGGTCGTTGTTTTCTGCTCTATTTATATACACTGAAATATATCGACTTCGTGTCGTATTCGATACGTATTCGAATATGAACTCAATTTAAATAAATTAAAATAATAAATTAAAAAGCAAATAAATAATAGAAATAAATAAAAATCTACGGAACGCGGCAGCGACGTGGTCCGTTGGATCGCGAACGAACGCTCGCGTGGCTCTGCCTCTGCTGCGTAGATTTAACATTTTTTACTAAAAAGAAATAAATAAATGTGATGGTAGTGACGACAACGTGGACTCCCAATCCGTTGGATCTAACGTGAACTGTAGGATACACTTGTTATCTCTTCTTGACAAATTTGGTATAATCTATTTTTTTATTTAAAAAAGAATTAAAATATATATATATATATATACAGGTACATGAGCAATGCATGACCCGTAGACAGTGGGTTGGGTAGGGTGTCTTGCCAAAATCTAATCCGACCCGTTTACACTCTACTTTCAAATACATTTTGTTTACATTATTTCGAGGGTTATTAAATTATCTTGAATCACGCATTAATATCTGATTTTAGACGATCTAACAACTCTTAAAGGTAATATCAATAAAATATATTTAGAAAGTGTGCTTTCAAAATATTTTCCTACATTCATATATGTGTGTTATATGTAAATTTTAAGAAAAATATTAATCTAACTACAAATAATACAACTACACATTCACAATCATAGAATAAATGTATGTTACACATTTTAAAGTGTGTAATAAATGATCCAATAATTATGCATGTGTAATTATATTTATTTATAATTAAATTATCATTTCTCAAATTTTAATGAGTAATTTTACATGTACCTACCAAAAATATTTACTCTACTCACATGCTTTACAAATTCTCAACAATGATATATAATAAGTGGGTACAAAGAATATTTTTAATGGGTATATTTAAAATCATCCTTTTAATATTTATCGTTATAATAAGATATTTATTATTAAATATAAGTGTTTATTTACACGTGCAATATATGTAATTTTCTTTAATTATTAATTTTTTTGTTTTTTAATTATATTATATTATTTTACTGATGAAATATATTAATGTCGCTTATTATTAGAAGAATAAAAATAAAATAATTTTAAATGTACCTACCAAAAATATTTTCTATGCCCACAAGCATTATAAATTTTTAATAATTATACATAATAAATGGGTTCAGATAGTGTTTTTAGAGTACATTTAGAATTACATTAAAAATATATTTTTCTTATTTAAATGGAGAGAATGTCAAAATAGTAAAATGTCAAGGTTTTTAAAAGATAAATAAATAGAGAAGTTACATATAAAAAAATAAAAATAAAAAGTCAAATTACTATATTATAATTATTGTAATTAATGTTTAAAATAAAAAAATAACCCTAAAATCTAAAAGGTCAATTTTAAGAATTTGACAAAAATACCATACAACAATCTTTTCAAGTCTTCGTATTATATACGCCAAAATATAAATACTTTTTTTTTTAAGAGAGTTAAATATTGAAAGTTAAAAATGGGCTTCTTTGACTTTTTTGACCTTGTACCAAATGCTGATAAGTCTTGCACACTATTGCTACCAGACAAAGTTCGCGTCTCAATATCAGGTTTACCTGCAATCTCATCCGGTACGTCAAGGCTCTAATACCATATTAAAAACCATTCAACCTAAAAGTTATAACCGTTAAATAAAAACTTAATAATGCATATCAAAATATCACTAACATGCCTAAATAGGCAAAGTTTGAATTTCATTGTCAGTGGGGTAGCCTCGATGACTATGTTTAAGGGCATCTACACATCTATTAAGGGAACGTCACCCTGTCCATTCATTGGGACTTGCTCTTGGAGACTAGTCAATGCGTCTAAACTAGCCCGAATACCCCAGGTTACCACAACAACCAAAAAATGGAAATAATAGAAATATCAAAAGAATGGCCTAAAAGACAAATTTTAGGATCTAGAATTTTTGAATCTATACTGAAAGATAGATGTTTCTTCTTCCAAATTTTGCAGGCTCATATGAGGAGAGATGGTATGAAAATAAAAAGTTCTCATCTGATATTAGAATTTTCTTTTAAGGAATCTGACAACTCCTGCTCATAAATCCGAAGTATGAAAATAAGATTGCTTCAATATGGGTGCAAAGGTACAATGCACAAACATTGTGAAGGAAGTAAATGCTGACAAAGAAACAGAAGATTAAAAGTTACCAAAACTACAATATCCGGTGTACTACTCTTTTTTCTTTCTGTTGGCTTGCTTGCAGGTGTTCAAGCTCATATGACTATGGGATATTATAGTAATGCGGGTGATTTCTATTTACGGAATGAGAAAAAAAAAAAAAAAGGAGGAAAGGAGTATTTTCAAATGAATCCGCTCCTTTGACGGAAGAGATAATAAAAGGCTTAGCAGAGGAGATCCGGTAACTGTTATGACATCTTCGAGGACTTGTTTCAACTTCCATGTCAACGATCCAATTTCCTTCATTCAGTGCAATTTCCTGAAAGAAATATCTAAATTTATCAAACACATTTATCGCTTGTAGCGTAGAGTGATGATAGAAGATGCATGTGTGGCTGTGGAACAAAATGACCATAGCCAAAGAGGATTTCGAGCCTCTACCCGCATGGTAAGCAGAGTAGTATCCATACAGAAATCACCATTGCATCATGCAATTTTAGATCATTCTCTATCAAATGGGTGTAGCTTCAATTTATAATTACCTAAACAGGAACAAGAAAGCTCGCTAGCATCTCTAAGTCTATAATCATAAACTTAACTACGAGATCCTCAATCTTAAATCATGACAGTTCTATCTTGCTAATGAATAAAATAACAGAAGATTTACAAGATATATAGAAGTTGGTCACACGTCCAAAATTTAATTTATTACGATGAACAAATATAACTTACGAATCTGAGATGACTGCTATGCTTTCCACCTCATGTACTAGAGAGTGAGAGAGAGGGATCAAATAGCCTGCAGAAAAAGCATCCTTTCTTGATTGCTTTGCCCTGCCAAGGTTCATTTGGGACTTGTTCCAACTCTGCTAAGGATCCAGATTCTTGTACCTCACTATCGATCACACATGTTTTATAAATCAGGCTATGACTTAACAGGCCCAGATACCCTTCAATCAAAACAATCAAATATTAAAATCTTAACCAAGTTGGACTAATTTCAACATAATGAATCAAATATACTTTGTTTTGATTTTCTTTATGTGATTAATCATGATGTTGGAATATGCTGTTAAAATATGTTATTAGTTTATTAAAATAAATACCTACCTTGATTTTTATTTGACTGCACAAAACTAAAGAAGTAAGAAGCTAGTGGTTAATTGAGGGCAAGTACTCCATTCTTACTTGAATTTATTAGAACCAAACCAACCCAACTTCTTGCTCTTAAAATGAGAGATGGTGGCTTAGATCTCCAATCTCGTGCTGCTGCAACAAACACCTTTGCAATCCTTAGAAATGGGCTTCTCTCCTTTTCCCTCACATTGTCCACTGGATTATCAATGGCAAATAAGAAACTAAAGAAATGAAAAAAAAAAAAAAAAGAAGTTAAAGATAAAGAGAGAGAGGATAAGTGAGAAAGAGAGAACACAAAGGAAAAACTCTGAAGTAACATTTCATTAAACATTATGGCAGTGTTATTGGATTAATGGTAATATTGGGACTACCAAAAGAATGACAGGAAACAGTCACCAACCTGTTCAACAAGTAGCTTTGAGAGTATTTGAGATCCAAGGCTTATCTTTGCCCCCAATAGATAATACAATTGATGAAATAAATACTTGTATATTAGTAATCTACCAAGAGAGAAAACACTTATTTAAGATTTGGTTCTATATATATGCAGGCCTTTATTTATATAAGCAAGTAAGCAACAATCCCACTGAAACAGCACATAATCCACTCCACAGTACCACCACCAATTGAATAAGAAGCTCTTTGGATTTTCTATCCTTTGGGTCTTGTTCATCAAGCTAATCACCTGGTAAGATTGCTACCAGATACAGAGAAATAAAGAAGAAGATGGCTTCCAAATTCTCATGAAGAAGAACGAGAAGAAGAGTTGATGGATAGTGCTTATAAAAAGTCATAATCCTAAGCCCCTGTTTACTCCATTATCAAAGTCATTCAGAAAAAGTTCATTAAATCAAAAGAATGACATGAAATGGCCACCAACCTTTTCAGGCTGAATTGCATTGAAACACAACTTAATGTCCCCAAAGAATTACATCTAAAGATCTGTTAAGAGGCCCCAGAAACATTTGTTCTTTTTTTGGGTCAATGATGATCCAAATTAAAAGATCATAAATACTAATCCATCAATTAAAAAGGGTTAAGGAATTCAATCTAATTTAAAGGTCCTTTATTATCAATCCTAGTGAGAGGTGATTGGGTAGAATTCTGCATAACACTAACAATCTTATTGAGTAATCTAGCTTTATCATGAAACACCAAATCACAAGAAATAATGATATGTCACACAAGATGAGCATTAAGAATCAATCAACTTTTTATTGGTCCTGAAAGATGTTATTGCTTGTAGCCCATAACATCTTTCAGGATTTGTTCCAAATTTTTGACAAGAATCCAATGTCTTGTTCAGTTTTCCTACTCTGATGAGTACATAGTATGGATCAGCTGGTTAGTACTGTTAAGAGGTACTATTACCATATTTGCAAGAAGTTGCAATTCAGGAGCACCATCCGCAGCTGCCAGCAAGATTACTGTAAAAATGAACTGAACAACCATTGACTTGCCCTAAACAGATTTGCAAATTGATTTCTGAGACTAAACTTGACGGTGCTGCGCTCTTGAGAATCTTTGAGCCTCGATTGAAGCAAGGCGCTTCCTTCAGCAAAATTTCCTGCAAGCAATAGCTAAAATTTATGAAACACAATTATCATTTATAGAGGGATAGAGATTGAAATGGAACCAAATGACCATAGCCAAAGTAATGAGGATTTCGAACCTACCTGTTGGTAGGCAGTGCCATATCCAGCAGAATTCCGAATCTTTTAAATTAAACATGCAGAACCACCCTTGCATCTGGCCCATGAGCATGCCACTTCCAGTGAAAAATAGGTTGTCTCCTGCACTTTTAGATTCTGTTAAATGGGTGAAGGATAAATTTATTACCTGAACGGGAACCAGAGAGGGCACTAACAACTCTTGAGACTAAAATTATAAACTTAACTATAAGATCCTCAATCTTAAATCATGAGAGCTTTATCTTGCTAGTGAATAAAATAACAGAAAATCTACAAGAAATATAGAAGTTGGTCACGTATCCAAAAATTGATTTATTAAGATGACAAGATTGAGGAAGAGAGAACAAAAAGGAAAAATGCAAGTAACATTTCATTAAGAATTTTGGAAGCACTATTGGACTATTGCTAATATTACGACTAACAAAAGAATGGCACGAAATGGCCACAGCCTCTTTAACGACATATTCTAAGATGTAAAATTCCTGAACCTAGATTGGAAGATGCTTCTTCTTCCAAATTTTGCAGGTTCATATGAGACGAGACGCTTTCCCACCCTGTCATGTTGTCCCTTAGTACCTTTTCATGGTATGAATATTAGTGTCACACCCTGGGTTGCACAGCGTGCCCCCTACCCAGGTGCGGGCGCACCACCGCAGTGGAGAACGCCTAGCCATTATGGATCCATAATATTGTCTCATCTCGGCCAGTCACGCCACACAAGGACGCCGGACACCGAGATCATTTATCCATATTATTCACACTCCCATGAATAATATAGGGCCTCCCCCAAGTTCGAACTCGCAACCTCTTCCTCATAAGGTTAGATTTCGCAACTTGAGTACCCATTGAAGATAAATGATCTCGGTGTCCGGCGTCCTTGTGTGGCGTGGCTGGCCGAGATGGGACAATATTATGGATCCATAATGGCTAGGCGTTCTCCACTGCGGTGGTGCGCCAACACCTGGGTAGGGGGCACGTTGTGCAACCCAGGGTGCACCTGGGTAGGGGGCACGCTGTGCAACCCAGGGTGTGACAAAAAGGCCTTAGGCTCAATGGGTACTCAAGTTGCGAAATCTAACCTTATGAGGAAGAGGTTGCGAGTTCAAACTTGGGGGAGGCCCTATATTATTCATGGGAGTGTGAATAATATGAATAAATGATCTCGGTGTCTGGCGTCCTTGTGTGGCGTGGCTGGCCGAGATGGGACAATATTATGGATCCATAATGGCTAGGCGTTCGCCCCGAGGGGGTGCGCCCGCACCTGAGTAGGGGGCACGCTGTGCAACCCAGAGTGTGACAAGATTGGTCTCTATTATGAATGGTGGTTCTAAGGGGAACTATTAAAAATATGATAACCACATTATAATGTTGTGACTGGTGTTAAGAATGACACCAAATAAGGTGGACCCACCAGACATCACTACATGCAGTAGCGCCACTGTCACACAAAACATTCATTTATGATCAAGGGAACCACATGTCTAGATTACAATAAGTAAATTAAGGCAAACTTTGCATATGTTTTATTGCATGCGGTAAGTTTTATTCTTTTATTTGATATATTTTATTGGAATTACATAGCTAAAAGTTATGTAAGAATTATTTTATATATTTTGTTTATAACTCGAAGGTATGTTGTTGTACATTGATTCATATAAAAAAATGTTGTGGTTATAGCTTGAAGCCATTAAGAAAAGAATATTTTCTAGCTAAAACTGTAGAAAAGGTTTATTATGGTTGATTGCAGCTGAAGTTGTACTATCAAAGAAATGTCAATATTGTGATCTTTAATCCAAAATTTTTATGATCAAATGCAGTTAAGTTGCAAAATCAAATCTACATGAAAATGGCATTTATAGCCTGAAGCTATTGAGAAAGAATTCTGCATGTTATGGCT
The DNA here is from genome assembly GCA_035771175.1 of Paratinospora sagittata. Taxonomy (NCBI): domain Eukaryota; kingdom Viridiplantae; phylum Streptophyta; class Magnoliopsida; order Ranunculales; family Menispermaceae; genus Paratinospora; species Paratinospora sagittata. Next base: position 45,569,971 of record CM069598.1, read on the forward strand.
AAAAGTCATGTGAACAAGAATTTATAGCCTGAAGTTATGTAAAGAAATTTGTATTGCACTATGTGGATATTTTGTTATATAGAAGACGAAAATAATTTATAACCTGAAGTCATTGAAAAATAATTTTCTAGTCAGTAGCTATATATATTCAAATTTATTATTTTTATAGTTGGAAGCTATATTAAAATTTCATATTTTCATAGCTAGAAGTTATATTAAATTTAGTATTCTCATAATTAGAAGTTATGTTATACATATTATTTCAATATTCAAAAGTTATATTGGATTGATAATTGTTTTAATAATATTCCATGTAAGATCACATGAATTTTGTCTATATTTGTGGATTTATAAATTAAATTGAAGCTAATATAATACATTATTACATTTTATTTTATTGCTTGAATAATTGTTTATAATTAATTAGTCCTTTCAATTATTTGAAAGCAATTGTTTTAACATTTTGCATTTATTTCTTTTATGAAATCTCATGAGAAAGACTTATAACCTTTTATTTACAGGTTTATCACAATTAATTGCACTTGAAGTTACAATATTATAATCATATGAATCCGAAGTTTATTATAATCAAATAATGAATTGCACGAGTTGTTGCAATATTAAAGTTTCATAAGATAAACTATATATTAAAGAAGACATTTTTTGAGAAAATATAATATTATCCTCATATGTGATCTTAAAGTAGCAATACAGAGAATGTTAAAGTCTTCTCAAGTAAAATTGTGATAAAGATCACTATGTACGTCCACTTGATTTTGTAACATTCCCTGAAGTGAATATTATTTTGATTATTGATCATGAATGACATATAAATATGGGAAATGTCATGATTATGGATGAATATGACAGAAGTCATAATTAAATTATTATGAGAACCATGATGGTTTCAATTATTGAAATATGACTACAATCATATATTTGAAATAGATCCATTTCATTCCACCAGAAGTTGAATAATCATATCGTAATACAAGATAAAGGTTTACAGAATAAACCAAATGTTAGCGAATATATGTGTTTGCTTTAGGGGTGGAATGAGAAAAATTGGTTACGTACTTGTTGTACATCAAATATTTAATTGATCTATCAAACCTTTCTAAAGAAAAGTAGTTGAATTGAAAATATATTTCTGGCTCTAGAAGGCGAATATTATATTGTCAAAATGAAGCAAAATTTCACAATAATGATGTTTTATAACATACGTGTGGATCCAGAAGATCTTGGAAGATTTTAAGGATATCTGGAAAATATGTATCACATTGCTTCATTTTGGGCAAAAGCAAATTTTGGAAAAATTTCTCATTTTAATTTTTAGCTTCTAAGGTCAATTAAACGATTAATGATCAAGAACGAGAAATTCTTTGACATAAATATATATTGGTCAAGATTGAAGACCATCAATGACATTTTGCATAATAACAATAGTCATTTTTATGACACAATTTTCCCGGCATTAGGGGTGATCAACCAATTTCAGAAGAATGACGTGCAAAATTGGTAGAATGTAATATAAACCATGTAAGACAATCTTCCCACGATTAGGGGGAGAAAATAAAAGTGTTACAAGAATGACATGAAAAATGGCTTGAAATGCAATATAAACTAATGAGAATTAGAAGTTCAAATAATAAGTTAAAGTGAATGATAAATTCACATGATCAATCATTTGCAAAAGAATTTGCAAATCAGTTAACTGATATATTTATATTTAGTCCTGAAAGACAATTTACAAATGACATACCTGAAGTGTGGTCGGCCGATCAAATCAAAGAACACGACTTCCTAAAAAGAAAGGTATATACAAATGATTGATAAATGTATAAGCTTTTCGAAATAATGAATGGATTGACAAACAAATATTACATGAAAAAATATACCCTGAAGTAGTATATGTATCTCCTGAAGAGATATAAATTGAGAAATAAATATACCTTAAATTGGTATGCATATCTCATTAAGAGATATGGATTGGAGAATTTATACTCTTGAAGAAAATAATTATTAAAGAATTCTCAATCCGTTTATATTTGAATCAATTCACATTTGAAGGCTATAGAATTAAAATATTAATGTTGCTCCTAACAATATTTTAAAGTGTCCTTTGATATTATGGGATCTCAAACCATAAAAATATAAAAGATTGTCGACATTGAAAAGGTGGAAAGGAGCAAGTTCAAATATAGCTAAATTCGTTGAAAAATCGAGAGTTTTCTGAACCAGAAGTTCTAATACCTAAGGTGGTAAATCATATTAGATATACATGAGAAAATATATTAATCTATGGATAATAATGATATACGTGAAAATCCTTGAAGGATTTATGAGTTATACTTGAAGCTTCAAAATGATGACCCCTGAAGGATCTAGAAGGCCTGAAGTATGTACTGCATTAATATTCATATTGATCAATATGCATATACATTTTCATAATTGTTATGAGTGAGCATTCTAACAATCATATTTGCATATGCACTTTATTCATTTCATATATCTACTTATTGTTGCATATGTTAAAACTCCTGAAGAGTTTATCAAGGAAAAATTTGAGATGAAAAATCTTGGATAAACAAATTGTTGTCTTGACCTGTAGATTGAAAATTTTCAAAGTAGAATGTTTGTCCATTTTATCAAATGTATTAAGATATTTCATATGGACAAAACACATCCATTAGATTCCCTAATATTGTGAGATCACTAAAAATGATGATTTTCGCCTTCATTAAAATAATGAAAAGCTAGTTGGTTTTGAAGTACCATGTCATGGTGCAATAGATGCACTTATATACAAAAACATATATTGTTTTCTATGGTAACATGCTTGCAGGATATAGCTCTACACCAAATTAAAATGGTGCTAAGCATAAATTATATTATCTTCAAGAAAGCAAGCGACACAAGTTTATCTTACTCAAGAAAGAGAAAAACAAAACTGGTTGAATATGCAAATATTGAATATTTGTCAGACCCCCACTATGTTCGATCCCATGTACAATTTCACTTAGGGTGATATTGTTATATCATGGAGATCTGTGAAGCAAACAATAGTTGCTACATCTTTAAGTCATACAAAAAAATATTGCAATTCATGAAGCAATTCAAGAATGTGTATCGATGAAAGTTATAATACTCAAGAATCATGAGAATTATCTTCAATCATAGACTTTCTTACAATATTATAAGGAGACAACGCAACGTGTATTGCACAATTATAAAAAGCTTATATTAAAGCCCACAGAACCCAACATATTTCACAAAAGGTCTTCTTCATACATGAACTACAGAAGAATGACGAGATCGAAGTCTAAGCAAATAAGATCAAGTAACTTATTTATCAAAGTTTTGTTAATTACAAAGAAGATTATATACAATATTGAGATGCAACAGGCTCAAACATTTTTCAGGCAAAGAAACAAAAATATATTCTCCTATGTCATTCTGAGGGGGAGAATGAAAGGGAGTTATTGTTTAGTGCATTGTACTCATTTTCTCTTCGCTATGGTTTTGTCCCACTAGGTTTTCCTAGCAAGGTTTTTAACAAAGTAGTCATAACAATATAAGACTCCAATAAAATATTGTACTTTTTTTCCTTCATTAGACCTTTTCCCACTGAATTTTCTCTAGTAAGGTTTTAACGAGGCATATGCTACATATAGTGGGGTGTAACTCCCGTACCTTAAGATGATGTCATTTTGACCCGTAAAGTACACGTATACGTGTACTTATACGTATATGATGATCGACCCGCGTTGGTTCGAGTGCCTTTGCATGAAGTTTCGAAATGATCGGAGACCCGTTCGACGTCGAAACATGTCGAAAACGGTGTTTTGGATCAGTAGAGTTCGCTCTATGGAGGAAGAAATTTATGTCACCGATTACATCAATAGTTTGACCTCCTAAATCCGTGGTCTGATTGAGCTAAACTTTTTTCAACTTGTTCTTCTCGGATAGATCTTCATTATGAATGGTGAAGATCTTGATTGGAGTTGCCTACTGTGAGTTATAAAGCTCTAAACACTGTTTTTCGAATTTATGGATTTTCTTGCGCAGTTTTGATCAAAAGGTTGGATCTCGCAATTCCACCGTTAGAATGAGCTGAGATTTTACCAGAATGTTGGTAACAGAATCATAAAACGTTTGAACGGTTAAGATTTTATATTTATGAGTCCTTGGCATAAAATTTAGTATCTAAGGGGAAGTAATTGCAGCGAAAAAAATTGTTCCTTTTGTTTAAGTGTATTTTGAGTTGTGGGCCCAAATTTTTTTATAAATACAAACCAAAACGAGATTTTCTCACACTGCTCATTTTTCCACCTTCAAGAGTGCTAGGGAGCTTGGAGAAAAGGGAAAGAAGAGGAGAAGAGAAAAAGATAGGAAAAAAAGGAGGTTTTTGGATGGATTCTTGCTCAAGGATCATCAAGGTAACCATTTCATTCCTATTTTTCTTCCTTCCATCATTCTCTTACAAGTATACAACTGATTTTTTCGACCTAGGGTTCTATTGAATCTCGTTTTTGAAAGGGTGATGGAAAATCAAAGTTGAAATTAGGTCTTGAAATTAATATATGTTGACCTAGAGCGTATGGAGAGTACTCTAGAGGTGAAACCCCAAATTTCTAACAAGAAATTGGAGGGGTTTCATAGACTTGACCTAAAACTAGTGTTTTGACCTAAGGTTTTCTATTCAAATTTCTTGTGATTTGTATGAAAGTGATGGGTAATTATGGATGTATGACACTCTAAATTACTGATCTTGAATAGGGAAATCTAATTGTAGGGTAATTTTGGCTTAGGCCATGTAAATTGACATTCCCATGCAATTTGAGGATTTCCATGTAAATTAGGGATTTTGCCCAAATTAGGGCTTTTGACCTAAACCAAGTCAATTGACCAAATTGACTTAGGAATCATCTAATTGGACCTCATTTGAGTAGATTCATGGGTTTAGAATGTTTGAACCTATGTTAATTTGGTATGACTTAGTTCAATTTGGCCTTAGGTTATGTATTGTCAAATTGGGGATTTTGACTTGAACTTAGTTAATTGATGTAATTGACTTGAGGAATAGCCTAATTAACTCTTAATATGATTGAATGCTTTGTATTATAGTGTCACACCCTGGGTTGCACAGCGTGCCCCCTACCCAGGTGCGGGCGCACCCCCTCGGGGCGAACGCCTAGCCATTATATATCCACAATATTGTCTTCATTGGGGTCCACAAAACACTGCACGCACCTAACGACCTTTGTCCTTTCCCTATGCAGAACACTGCACAGTCCAGGGGCCTCCCCCAAGTTCGAACTCGCAACCTCTTCCTCATAAGGTTAGATTTCGCAACTTGAATATCCATTGAGCCTGAGGTCGTTGGGTGCATGCAGTGTTCTGTGGACCCCAATGAAGACAATACTGTGGATATATAATGGCTAGGCGTTCTCCACAGCGGTGGTGCGCCCGCACCTGGGTAGGGGGCACGCTGTGCAACCCAGGGTGTGACATATAGTGTTTGGGATCATAGGAATCAACCTATGACATTCAATTTGGTTAGGTGTAGTATAATTTGATGATATATATGGTTGAATTGAGCAATATGGGTTGACCCATGACTATGACCATGCTATAATCTCAAATTGACTATAGAATTAGGTTTGAACATGGTTATTAGCATACTTTGGCTGATCTTTAGTATTGTAGGGACCTTGGTTGGTTTGAGTAAGTCACGTAGACAAATTGATAATTGAAGTACTCGAGGTGATTCGTGGATCTTTTAGTACTTTCTTGGATTGTAAATTGGATTGGCTAGACTTAGCCAATCAATTGTAAGTGTTTATTTTCTTATGTCTTTTATGTGTGGCATTCTATTATAGAAATGTTTTAAATGCTTAATTATTATGGTATGCATGATTTGATATCTCATGAAAATTATTTGATCATAGTCAGTTGGGAAAACAATTTGGGTTGAGTCTCCTAGTTGGGGTTTCCTTCGAGAAATTTTGTAAGTCTAGTGGGATCCCCGGTTGTGGACCTTGTAGAGGGTTTCAAGTGTAGGCGCAGCCGTAGTTCGTCTAAACTTGAAATAAAGTTTGGAATGAATAGTAAATTAGTGACGTGCCCTTGGAATTCCTATTAGAATACGGGTAAGAGGTCATTCGGGCATGGGTCTCGCGCACTCATGTTCTTGAATCGATTCTTACCTAGGAGGTGTTTAGGTGCATGAACATGTCATAAGTGATAGACATTGTCTTGATATGACACGAGGTCTTATATTGAACATGTATGTAACCTCGTTTACATTCCAGTTGTTTAAACTGTTTTAATGAATCTTGCAATGTTTTACATAAATGCACATGTATGTAGCCACTTGTAGAAAATATTCACTGGGCTTGTTGTAGCTCACCCCTCACTATTATCTTTTCAGGATCGGATAGGAAGGGAAATGTTTAGCTGCGGAGCATTTTCCGAACTCTGGTTGATGTAGATGTTAATACTTTTTCGCATTTATTATGATAAATTGCACTATGTAACACTTAATACGTATACTTAACACTTAGATGAGTTGTAATCATTGTTAAGTATTATTTTGTACTTTTGATCACTGTGGACTTAGAAAAATAAATTATGGCTTATATTTTGGAAATGTAATATTATTTGATTATGTTCATATGTGTTTATTGTTGTGTATTTTGGATTATAATGTGTATTAGAAGGCTTATCGGGATGTCGTGTATATAGAGGAAGGATATACACGAGGTTTCGTGTCGGTTATGACGTCACATATCGTGGGTCGTGACATAGGGATTCAAAGTGAGAGTGTTATATAATATATATTGTATCCCCACTGTCAAGTTGTTGCCCACTAAGTATGAACGGGGTTGCCCACTCATTAAGTGGAAAGAATATTTTATTCATTTAATTTATTTATTTAAGGATGTAATCAGTTGTTCATTTGTATCAATCAATGAAGAGAAACACATAATTCTCTATCTGTTTTCTCTCCGTTTATAACATGCAAGCCTTTTTTTTTTTGGGTTGTAGCTTAGACCTAAGGATCTAGGTGCAACTAGCCCAAATCGAACACAACAACCAAAGCCTCACTATGTAAAAGAAGAGTACACATAGGGATCAAGTTGGGCTTTGGACAACAAAAGCAAATGCTTGTACAATCTTTTATTTTTTCTCCTCAAAGAGAATCAAACCCTATCCATACGTGGGTAGGGTAAGGTGCATACCAGTTAAGCTGTGGGCTGATCCACAAGCCTTGTTTCTTAAAGTTGTTCTTTTATGACATGGAGGTGATAGGTTTGACTTTAAAAGCAACCTTTTTTAATACGAGCATAAGGTTATTTCTATAATTCCTCCATCAAATCCTACTAATATTTAAAGCACTCTCAAACCCTTTCACTTTTAAACAATTTTCTTTATCAACTAGTAAAAAATTGTTTTTTTTTTCCTATTGATACATTAGTTAGAGGAAGCGGGTATAACAAGATGAATAAGGACTTAGGACAAAGCTCAAACAACCATGAAGAGCAAACACATGGTTCAATTCCACCCAATGTTTTTGGGAAGACTTAAACCCATGACTTCGAGGAAGGCACGAGATGTTTGCAATTGGTGAAAGAACTGGGTGCCCAAAAAAAAAACACTGGCTAAAGCATTGCTTATTGGAGAAAGTTTTGGATAATACTGAAAGCGAAGGGCTTTGAACTATGTTATTATAGTAATCATTGATAAGCAATCATTAAGGGTAATAGCAATATATATATATATATATATGTGTATGAGTGTGCGCGCGTGCACATGTGTGAGAGAGAGAAAAATATTTTAAAAACATTATATTTTAGAGTTGTTGGATTGACTTGAATCATGTGTTGATTGCGTGCAGTATATATATTTATATACATAATAATTAAGTTTTTAAGTGCAACTAGCTCAAAAGTGTAACAATTAAAAGCTCACCCAAACGATGATAACTATTACATAAGAACAAAATGAACCCGACCAACAATGACTAAAATTTGCAACTAAAATCTTTAACCCATAACTATATTATATTTTATTTTCTTCGAAAAATCTTACCTCCCCCTCGTGGACGGGAGGTGAGGTACTACCCTGTACCACCACCTTCGCCAAGCGCAAGCGCCGGTATGTGTATACGTGTTATTAAGTTAAAAAATGATATACTTCAGATTTATTAGAGCAGTCTTTCAACTTGCTTGACTCGTGCAATGTTGTCACTTGATACTTAAACAGTTCACTTAAATAGGCTTAAAGCTTTAAGCATAATGACAGCTCGAAGTACAAGACAAACTTCTCTTTCACTTTCCTCTCACACCCTTTCTCCAGGGAATTTATCACAGGAATCCCTTTAAATCAAAAGCAAATACTTTCTCACCCGAGACCAACTGATTCCATTGAGGAAAGGGCAGGGAAAGAAAGAAAGAAAGAAAAATCTTTGAATCTGTAGACAAAGTTGTGAGAAAGAGGCCATTAAAGCAATTCTATCCCACACTTCTAGCAATGGAGAAGAAATCGATGTTTATGTACTTATATTCCTTGGTTTAAAGGGCAAAAGGCTCTTGAAATCTCCCCTTAAAAACCCAACAGTTTGAAATAGCTCTCATTTGGAATCTGGGTCGGAAAGAATCATGAGAAATTGTGTGTTTTTTCTCATTTTATTGGTACCCTTTGTAACCCCTTTTCTTGAATTCCATGCTGAAGCTGCTCCTGCAGGTAATTTCTTAGGTACTCTAGATTACTCTGTTTGGATGTTTTGATCTGTTTTGTTAATGGGTATGCGTCTTTTTCATCATTTTCTGTTTTTATTTATCTAGGACCTTTGATTAAGCACTTATCTACCTTGCTCAAATGGACGAGATCTTCTCCCAAAGCGCCACAAACAGGTTAGTGTGAAGAAGAATTGTTGTTTTCTATCATACCCAGTTGTTTGTTTAGTGAGCATATGAAGATTTGCTTTAAAGGGTAACGAGGGAGGCTGATAAGGTTTTTATTGCTTGTTGTACTGAAGTGGGTATTTTTTTGAGCTTGAAACTTGTTCTTATTGCACCAAAAGGTGTTTATTTGTGATTAGAGGAAGGTTTTCCTTGTTGGTTATCTGGAGAATTTGAAAATGTGGTTGTAATCTGCTATGCAGATGGAAATTTTCTTCAGTTTGAAAATGGCTATTTGGTGGAGACTGTTGTTGAAGGAAATGAGCTTGGGGTGGTGCCCCATTCCATCAAAGTATCTCAGGATGGTGAACTCTTCGCTGTTGATGCATCCAATAGTAACATTGTTCGAATAACTCCGCCTCTGTCCCAATGTATGTTTTATCCTTCCCTTTCTAATGAAAATTTTTTGGTTCAATTTCATTGGAAAAGTTGGTATGTTTGTCTTGACTCTGATTGGACTTGAAATGATCACAATCTATTACTGCTCGTGAATACTTTGTTCTTGTTGTTATTGTTTGGGTTTGTGCATTGATCTTTTGAAGTTGGTTTTTGCAGACAGCAGGGCAAGATTGGTTGCTGGTTCATTTCAAGGTTATACAGGGCATGTAGATGGAAAACCTAGTGATGCTCGATTTAATCACCCAAAGGGTGTTACAATGGATGATAAAGGGAATGTGTATGTTGCAGATACTATGAATCTGGCAATCCGAAAGATAGGAGAAGCTGGTATATGATACTGCAGCACTGGATATTATGCAATTTTGATTTGTATAGTTGTGATGGGTAGCAAGATATTTATGTCTAACAATTGTTTTCAGGTGTAACAACAATTGCTGGGGGCAAGTCTAATGTTGCAGGGTACCGCGATGGACCCAGTGAGGATGCCAAATTTTCAAGTGATTTTGATGTGGTCTATATCGGGCGTACCTGTTCCTTGTTAGTTGTTGATAGAGGAAATGCTGCTATACGGCAAATTGCCCTTGATGAAGAAGATTGTGATCACCAGCATACGTCGATTTCAACCACAGGTTATAATTTCAGATTAATTGTTTTTTATTATTTGCTTTCTCATAACATAGGAGGAACTTCTAGCCAAAGGCGGCATGGTGGACATTTATTTAAAATTATCATATATATAATAGAAATTTACTGAAACATGGATCACACTTCATATTACCAATAATTCTCAACTTCTCATTTTTACCTAATAAGAAATAGCTTGGGAAAAAAACCTATTTTACCCTTTTTTTATAAGATTGAGCACATGAGCTGTTATCATCTTCCTCTTTTGTCCATCATGGCGTAAACATAGAATTTTTCGTCTTCACATGTATTTGAGTGAACTATATAAAGACCTCAGAGAATGAGTGGAAAGATTCATCATCTGTCATTGGTTCTGCAGTAATGATGAATTTGCTTCTTTTGATTCCTGTTCAAAGGTGATTTCTTCTCCAATTTTTGGTGAAGTGGACTTTGGAGCTCTATTGATAGGAACTTTGATTGTGTGCTTGGTCTCAACGGTAAAATTAGCTGATGACTTTGTGGGAGGCATTGCATAGTGAGTTGTAGCTGTCCAGCTCAATGATTCTTTAAATGGCATGTGGGTGTTAACCTGATATTACTTACTATTTACCAAGGGGAAAAGCCTCCTCAAGGATTTAATTGGTAGAAGCATCTATAAGACTATAACTGGGTAGTTTGGAAGACCGGTTTATAATTGGTATAACTAATGTCAACAGACAATGAACAACCTAATATTACTTACTATTTACCAAGGGGAAAAGCCTCCTCAAGGATTTAATTGGTAGAAGCATCTATAAGACTATAACTGGGTAGTTTGGAAGACCGGTTTATATTTGGTATAACTAATGTCAACAGTCAATGAACATCCTACCTATAACCTTTGTATTGTAAGCTAGAATGATAATTCTGAAGGTGCTAAAAAGGAGCCAAGGTGGATTCATGTAAATGAAACTGTTGGAAAAAGGAGAGAGATTCAGCATGAGGAAGATGGTTTAGGTTCACATCTACAATAAGGATAATAAGATCTTAGACATAAATATATTTGTTATGCGGTTAATAAGTTTTACCCTGGTGCAATTCGTATTTTTTTAGAAAATTTGGTGTCTTTTTGATTCAGATATAATGTGAACTAGTGTATGCCAACCTTTCTATTTCCGTGAGTTGGGGTTATTTTGAATTTAATCTATTGAAAATATTCTCTATTGCACAGTTGCAGCAGCATTAGAATTCACTTGGAGGCCCTTAGAGGACTAGGAAGGCTGAAAATGCTGAGAATATAAGGAATGAGGAAATATTCTGTTCACATACTTTGAGTGAAGATGTGTTGCAATATAAAGTGAATTTATACACTAAATTCATTTAGCTGGCTTGAAATTACTAGGGATGAAATTTTTAAAAGGTTGACTGCTGACCTAAGATTCACCAAACAGAATAAAGGCGCTATGAAGCAGAACAATGCAAATGAAGTATGGTTTAGGGTTAAAAAAGGGTCAAGCACTATCCAATATATAGTGTAACACCAAACCAGAACAGATTAAAGGCTACTATTGTTCTTGCGTTCTGTGGTCTTTTTTTACGATCATTTCATTTGTTCCCATATTCTTCTCATTCAATATCTACTTCAATGCTTATCATGTTTATTTTTCCTCTTATGGATGGGAGGAGGTCCCAAGAACCGAATTATGTTGCAAGGACACTAAGATGTGGAATATTCCATGAAGAGGCTAGTGGCCTAGCACAACTGAAAGCTCCTTCATTCTGCTATGGTTGAGGTGAAACAAAAGAACTTTAAAGAAGTGGAATAAATCATAAAATTCAAAAATCTTGTATTAAGGTGGATAAGTGACAAAACTAGAAAGGATATAGTCAAGACTTGCGTCCTATGCAACTTTATGGTCTCTCTGGATGGAACGCAACAGAAGGGTGTTTCAAGACATGTGCAAGGTGGAATCAAGAAGTTAGAATGTTAGCTTGTTCTTGGGTTGTTGCATCCCCTTGCACAAATGGGAACTCTGTTATGCGATGGTGGAGAGATTGGTCAGCATGTCTGTAATTAGAATTAAACAAGTTAATGTGACTAATCACATATAATTATAATTATAATAAATTTAGTTGACTCCAAATGGTTGAATTAAGGATACAAGATAACAATATATATTCCTTTAATTTTATGCCCAAGAAACTTAAGTACAGTTGACCAATATTTAAAACCAGGAAATGGAGAAGAGAAAACATGGAATGAGAAAGTGTGTTTAAAGGTACTATGTGGCTACTATGGCTGGAGAGAAATAATAGAATCTTTCAAAATCAAGTGAGAGAAGTGGAGCAATTGTGGGAGACGATAAAGATGGTTGCTAGCACTTGGGTGATAGCATCAGTGTGGAATGCGGGGTTTTTTACATTCGGATTGGATTTTGGGTTGGGATAGATGTTGACATGTAGCTAGTGATATGTAAATAAGCTCACTATGGTGTGGGCGGGTTAGTAGATCAATAGGTTATAAGAGGTGTGCACTGCTGGTGCTCCTAGCTACATTGTAACCGATTTTGTTCCACATATTATATAGTAAAGTAATACATTTGTTTCTGCTCAAAAAAAGAAAGAAAGTGTGTTTAAAGGTAGATATTTTGAAATAGAGATTTAGTTTTCTTGTTTTCTTATTCCTTGTTTTTTGGGAAATAAACCTTCTAGCAGAATTCTATAGTGTTTGTTCTTATGTGAAGAAAAAAATGATTTTTTTGGTCTCGAGTTACCTTTTTTCCCCCTTGCCAATACTTTATGTTGCTTGGCCAGTGAATCAAGTGAACCTATTCCCTAGAAATCAATCTCGTAAAATTATAACAAAAGATGTGCATTACAGGATGCAGATTACATAATTAACTTCCCAGTGCTGACTGATGCTACTTTGGTTGTGTCTAGCAGATCTTGTTATGGTAATTGGTGCTGTCTTGGTGGGATATGTTTCATGCATGATTCAGCAAGGATTTGGGCTCTCCAGTTTCTCAAAGATGGTAATGTCTTAACCACAAAATTTGTTTATGTTTTAAAACTTTGGAAATCACATTCAATTCCTCTTCTTCCCCAGGAGTTATTCTTCTTATTTCTAATAAATGCCGTAAGAGTTATCTTTTTTGGCAAAGTTTACCTCTTTAACTGGCAAATAAAGTGGTTAATCACATGTTTTGCCTCTCTTCTTTAGTAGTAACCATCTATGTTTGCTTAAACTACTTCTTGTTAGTAAGAAATGTGTAACATGTAATCATCTAATATGGCATTATTATAAGGTCACTGGTTTTCAGCTTGTAGTGCAGTAAGGATTCTCTTCTCTGTGATTAATTTCCCCTCTAAGGAGATGTTTCACATCAGTTCTCTAGGAACCCATTTTCTACAACGAGAAATTGGCCTATTGATAATGATCCACTTTTCTTTTTTTTGCTTCTTGTGAACTGGATTATGATGCATTTTTAATAATCTTTGTTAAAATAATAAGATGGGCAGGCTGTTGCGCAATGATAAAGGTTGTTTCATTCTGACCTAAAAGTTATAATTCAAATCCAGAACCTTCACAAGGCGGGTAAGGCTCTGCACATCAATTCTTCCCAGACCCTTGGTTTATGAATTATAATTCTGAGACATTGGTTATACCCTTGTTAAAATCTTAGATACCCTTCTTAAAATAAGAAAACACTGAAAACTATAACTGGCATTCTTCAATCCATGCCTGTCTTCTACGGTTCTAGCTGGTTAAGAAACCTTATAACTGTTAATATTCTAATCTGGTTGTGTTTACTGATACAGAAGCAAGTCTCAGAAATCAAAACTCAAGACCAGCAGCAGCCCATTAAAGAGAAGCCTATTCCACTTGAGAGCCTAAAAGAGGACCAAGATGCTGCTGGGTGGCCATCATTTGGGAGGCTTATCATTGATTTATCCAAACTTGCAATTGAAGCACTTGGCAGTGTCTTTCTTTACTTCCTTCCCTTCAATTGGAGGGCAGGCGGATCCAAGGGAAATCTAGACCCAGTTCGAGACCCTCTCGTGTTACCTGAAGACAAACCTGATACTCCGTCAGTGCAGAAACAGAGAACCTCGACACCTGTTTCTGAAACACGCCATGCAACACTACCACCTTCAACTGCTACTGATAATTATACACAGCACAAGCATCATAGAAGCAAATCAGCTTCTCTCAAGGATCCTTCTTTGTCAAGCAAACACCGGGTATCAAAGCGACAAGAATTTGCAGAGTTCTATGGATCAGGTGATGCATCTGCCCAGTACACCCAGTTTGGTTCTAAGAGCCAGAAAGAACAGCAATATAGCCAGTTTGGTTCCAAGAGCCAGAAAGAACAGCAATATAGCCAGTTTGGTTCCAAGAGCCAGAAAGAAAGAACGAGGCACCGCCATCGTGATAGAACAGGAGAAACAAGAAGTGGAGAAGTGGGTTTTGGAGCTGCAGGGACTGAGAAGCCAAAACAACCTGTGGAGATGAAGCCAGTTGACTGTAATGACTCAAAGTTTGATCATTTCAACATTAGGAATAAATATAATTCTGATGATCTCTTCAACTTCTGATTGAGCCCAGTTCTCAAAAATGTTTTTGGGCTTTGGAAATTTTATGTACTCGCCGCAGTCTGTATCGTTAAGATGATGATTTACTGGCTTTTGTTCTCTTACTTCTCTTCTCAGTCTCTCTGTCTTTTATTGACAAGTTACAACATGAGTTGCACAAGAAACACTTGCTATACCACAAGGTTTCCTCTAAGGTTAAAAGAAAAGTTAAAAAGTGCACCTTTAAATGTGATCTAAAGTGAGCCACTGACAAGAACATGTTGAACCAGCGACCCAGCTGCATATAAATGACTAATCTTTTAAGGGTCCTACAGTATTTTCTTCTTGGCAAGCATGTAAAATTTCCTTTATTGCAAAATTAACTTTGAAAGTTCCACCTTATTAAAACTCATTTCATATTGCCTCAAGAGAAGTGACTAGGTAGGCATCAGCTCAATACTAGATAGCTGCAGGGCGAAGTTTAATTTCATAGTGGATTCATCACTTCACTGGATATCTTCAACAGAGTGGTGCAACATATAACCAAAATTTCAAAAATTGGCGCTAAACATATCTCACTTTAATGGGAATTGCTCACAAATTGCCATGTCAACACTGGAAACCAAGCAGCAGGGCGTCTAACAGGTTCAGATTGGTCAATTAGTAAACAATTTTTATAAAAACA